>JAEIGD010000036.1:600000-1147607 GCA_018903425.1 Zaprionus nigranus | reverse complement strand
TGGAGTTTTGTATGGAAACTTAGCATGTCTGCAGCATAAGGGGCGTTTCATTCTGGGAGGGTTTAACGATAAATAAGTAAGATTTTTTGAAAAAATATTGTAGAACAATGAATACATATCTTACCTTCCCGGTTTGAACGATACTTTTTGTATACTCTTCCTTGATTTAGTCATGTCTATCCAAATACTCAAAATTTGGATATAAAGGGTTTAAGTGAACTGTGCAGCGCCTACCTCTCCTCGGAAAGTTTTGGAAAATTAAATTTTTAATTCAACTTTCCGAACCTGTTTCTTAGCTAACGATATCTACATATCCTTAAAATTTCAATAAACACAAAGCTATTTTAGAAAGTATGGGCATGGTACCAAGTGCTCTGACAACAAGGGAGGCAAACGACCGCGAAACGCGCGTATAATGTTATCTGTTACCGTTGTATACCTAAGTACTCTAAACGACATTTCAACAAAGGTCGAAGGATATCCTACTCTCTCTTCTCTTATGGAGCATTTTTGTAGACAACTTATTACTATGAAGATTGGCTTAGAGGAGAATGCAATATCAAGGCTGTGCCGATTACGTCGTAATCATCACCCAGGGAAAATGCGAAGAAGTACTATGGTCCAACTAGGACTACAAATGACAAATGAGGTAGGTTTCGCGTGTGCTTGCAAAGTATTTGCTTGCTGTAACATAAAATACCTAAGAAACTTCAGGCTCTGCACACACACAATTGCAAAAATTAGCACCTAATAAAGGCTCTATCAAAAGCTCGTCCCATTTAAGACCGTTAATGTATCCGAACAAAGAACAGACGAAAGTCCTAATGCACATTGAGGTGTTTGGTAATTTTTACGGCAAAATTAATAACTCATGAACCATTCAATTCATTAATTTTATAGTGTTAAATAAGCCCTAAGACGTATTTCGGGAAAAATGGGCGTGGTCACTCCTCCGCCAATTTCGTTTCATCATGCATTTCCAATACAGTCGAAAAATTTAAAACTTTTGCCCTCGACTACTCGCTACATGGATAGCTACCCTATTCACGAACGCCGAACCACTAAGTATCAACGAAATTAAACGCCTACTTTCAGTAGCTTTTTTCGTTGTTCAATTTTTCACTCTATTTGGCTTTGAAAATTTACAAAACCATTTGTCATACTTAATGATTTTGTGGGTATTTCCACCAACCCATTAATGAGTACTCTTTCGGCCCACCAATTAATGGGTACTCTTTTCACCCCGCTCTTTATGACTAGATAGATACGATATTTAGATGGCCTCCTTCTTTACCCACCCCTACCATGTGGACAATTCGTCCACCTATAACTGGCCGCTATGTTTACCTCCTCAGATTACCTCAAGTCAGAAAAGCTTTAATTCATAGTAAAAGATTTAACATAGTTGTTTATTAAATTATTTAAATCCATTTTGTTGTCCATCAACATAAAAAAACTACTGAATGACTAAAACTCTATTCATGTGAAATACTTATATCTTTATATTACTATATACTTTTTTTAAATTACGAATTACGAATGTATTTGAGTTATTGAAAAACATTTCTTTGGAACTAGCAAAATAATTCGAATTTTGTGACCATTATTAAATTTGTTGGAAAACTTTAAATATTTATAAACTATATTTTCTTTCACATATGGTTTTGGGTATGGATCTTTTTATAGACCGTAAAGACACGATTCACTGATATATAAACATATAATAAGGTAAACTCACTCTATTTCCAAATGTTTGTTTACTTGCTTACTTGAAGTTTAGATGCATTCCATTGTCGACAGGCCTGAAGATGCTGGAGTTGCTGTTTGAACTTCCCAAAAGAATTAGTTATTTACACATATATATCAGTTTAATTACGCCATACATACCATACCAAAGTAAATGATTTTATAAAAATAATAAAAGCTTACGAAATTCAAACCTAATTAAAAGTTTAGTTAAATGAAATTTAATTAAGGAAAAAAAAAACGTCCAGGTCGATGAAGACTTCATGGCTTCATGGCAGTGAACAAGAGGGCTCTCGTGGCACTCCACGACGGTGAGGTTATGTCCGATCAGCGTCGCTCTCTAGCTACTGTCTGACGATTGCCTCGTGTTGAAAATTCTCAGAAAATGATGATGCGCACAATTAAACGTGTTGCAGCCGAACTTTTATATATAAATATCCAGGCGATTCATCCGTGAACATATATTGATGCACGGATTACGCTTTTGGTGACGAGCAAGGTGAGATTATGTTTGCATTGCACCAGCGTCACCGCTCTCACGTAAAAATCAGAAAATGTTGCTGCTGCAGTTTATGTTCTGCCACACGCGCAGCGATCCTTATAAACGCATGAGTGGCTTTGCGCCGAGCTGTTCCACTTCTATCCACAGACACGTTTTATTTTCCACAGATTAGGTGTTCATATCCGTCCTCGTGGAAGGGAAGATGAAGCAACGTTGGCGTGGCGTCTAACCGTTCGTATTTCCGTCCTTATCGACAGGAAGATGAAGCAACGAAGGCGTGGCGTCGCCCAAACTTAATATTCGATTTATATATTTTTATATTTCTGGCTGCAGATGGCTCAGATAAAAAAAACTGTTAAGGAACGTATTAAGAACACGTCTGTTCGGATCTCGTGTCAGCCAAAGAAGAGGAAGAATTATGGCGACGCTCGCGCTTTTTTCTTGCAGGGTTGCAAAAATCTGCAATCGAGTCAGACCTGCCAATTTCTTCAATTGGTGAAACAAAAAAAGTGTGACCCATAAAATTTCTTGTCGCGACTCTCAAGCATTGTTTCATTTTTTGTCCCTGCGGCTAAAAATGAAAACAAAAGAAAGTTGCGACACTTTCTACCAGATATCTTTTGCATGGAATTTCCCTAACTCCCTGCCATTCAAATCTTCTAAAAGATACATTGATTGTCCTAATTTTTTCTTTACACGAGCTTTCGTTCCTACTGGAGCTAATTTCGCATTAATATAGTTTGCAGCACTACTCAAGACAAAATTTCTTTTTAAGTTCTCTCGATCGCAAATTGTATGTTTTCTCGTTGGTTTGATGGGCCTTCTGCAAGTGCTTTCCAATAGTCGAGCGAAATTTAGAGCACTCATCTGATTTTGAGAGCTGAATTTCACCTTCAGTAAGCATGCCAAGATTCCGCATAACTTGTAGTCTTTGCCGTGTGATATCATGTTCTGTCACAATACTGCCAAATAGGGAGACATACCTATTGATTGGTGAATACAATTTCTTAGAGAACTGTTAATACTGCTCAGATATTTATCCCACTCACGTTGGTCTGAACGTATATAGGCTCTTAATGCTGCGTTGATTGAACGGTTAACACGCTCTGCGGCATTAGATTGAGGAGCATATGCACCTGTAAACGTGTGATGGATACCATATTTAGATAGAAAATCTGAGAATTCGCGGCTTTTAAATTGAGTTCCGTTATCAGATACAACTACCTCGGGTACACCAAAACATGAGAATATTTCATCCTTAAGGAAGGAAATAATTATTCTCGAATTAAATTTCTTGACCGGTTTTAAGAAAAGTGAATTTGGAAAAATGATCCAGAACAATAAAAATCCCTATATTTCCAGATTTTGTGCGAGGGAAAGGCCCTATGAAATCCATATACAGTCTTTGGAATATTCTCTCACTCTGAACTCGTTTTCCCATAGGCGGTCTGAGTGAAGAAGTTGGATGTTTAGTAATTTTACATACATCACAATTACGAATATAGTCGCGAACATCTATAACCATATTTGGCCAGTAAAATTTACGTCGTATACGTTCTAGGCATTTAAACATACCACAGTGCGATGACGATGGCTGGTCATGTGCTAATATAATTACCAGTTTTCTCAATAATTCTGGTACAAAAAGTTTCCAACTGGTTTCCTTCACATCATTGTCGCTAGGTAAGGTTGTACGATAATATATAACTTATCTACCACTTGGAAATCTGGTAACTCTGTAGAAGAGAATTTTTCTCGTAGCGAGACGTATTCTTCATCCTGAAATGCTTCTGATTCCAAATCAATTTCTGGAATCACATCAAAATCGAGTGCAGCAATGTCAACGGCATCCTCAAATGATCTAGACAAGGCATCTGCGACGACATTTTCGCTAACTTTTGTAATGTCGTATAATTTATGTATATATACAATTTATATATATAATTATATATAATATACTATACTTGAGCTTTCCTATATATATTAACAGTTTGCATACATATGTAGAATTGCAGATATTAATACGTGTCGTATTTGATGTTTATATACAAACAAACAGATATTATGCGTACAGGAGGGCTATACATACGTATATAACATACGTATCTACCGTCTTCATACAGACAGCTATGCAACTGCTAGTGTCTCTTTCTCTAGTCAGAGGGGACCCTGGATGCGGCTAGTTATCATTCGGTTGGCGTGGTTCGATGACTAGAAACGGTGTTAAGTTAGATAGAGAACAATATATAGCTTTACAAAAAA
Organism: Zaprionus nigranus; assembly: GCA_018903425.1. Taxonomy (NCBI): domain Eukaryota; kingdom Metazoa; phylum Arthropoda; class Insecta; order Diptera; family Drosophilidae; genus Zaprionus; species Zaprionus nigranus. Next base: position 1,143,097 of record JAEIGD010000036.1, on the reverse strand, counting down.
ATTTAGTCTCGTTGCCTATTTCAGATCTATGACACAAGTTATAAATGTACTGACGTCATTTAAATGATGACGAGGCTGCTATAGGTGATGGTGCAGCCCGCCTTCTTTACCCGCCCTACCTTGATTTCCTTTCGGCGACGTTATTAGGAAATCCCTAAACAAGTCAGCTGATCTGCAAGCTTAGCCCATTTTCATCCAAAGAAACATATTATTGAATTTAGTTAAACATTATAAACATCTTTCATTTATTTATAATTAGGATAGATTGAGTTAATTGTCTTATCATGATACTATTTAGTAGTGCAACAATTTATTCTTCCTCTTCTTTTTTCTATTTAATTCAAATATTTATTTTTCCTTTCAGATATTAACTTTCGATTTAGATAATAGGAGTCTAGATATGTACATGTTTCATTTTCGAATTTAAAGTTTCAAAAATATGGCAATAAATTTGTCATAGGGCATATTCTCTTCATTAGTTTTTTCTTTTCTTTTCAGTTTTTCGATTTCAACATTTTCTTTATTTTTAATATATCTAAGTTACTAATATGGGCCAGTGAATTGTATAATTAATTTAGCAATTCATATTGTGTGCAATAAAATTTCTTTCACTTACCCCGACAAGATCCTTGATACCAAGTTGATGTACGGTGTGTCGCTGTTTTTTGTTACAAAATAATAATATTTATGGCACACGCATAATTATCAATTCACTGTTAAGGAGCTGATCATATAATTTTTCTCTATATTCGTATTTCTTTATACGTGATCAGTTAAGCACACTGCATTGGCCTAATGCCAAAGAAAATGTTCAAAGAGAAGACAAATTATTAAATTATGAAGAGGAAGACAAATTATTCAGCCTATTTCAGAAATTAAATTTAAGGACCGTTTAGATTTTTCTATATATACATAATATGAATGCTTAGAAATTAAAAACTAGATTCAATTCATTTTAGCACTTATATTAAATTTAATTTTCAATTTTTTAAGCACTCACATTATTTTTAGCTTTTAATTTAACTTTCTTTGTTTTAGTATTTTTTTTGTAGATTCGATTTTAAATTTTTAAACATCCGAGAAGGGTGAACGCATGAGTTTAACAATTGGTCAATTAGTGTGTGTGTGATATGTGTGTGTGTATGATTGATTAATTTTTACATGATTTTATGTGTGTGTGTGTCATGTGTGTATTATTTCATATTTTATCTTTTTTTTTTTTCACTATTCACTTTCACTATTCTGTGCCCCAAACTGGTCGATGCAATTATAGATGATGGATTAAAGATGATAGGCGCCTCCGCCGCCAACAATGTATGTTTGTGTTTACTGGCAGAAACAACACAATTCTTTAATTCCACCAAGGGAAACAACCTGAGAATTGTGTAACGAATAATTATTATATGCACAGATGGCATATGAAATTATGTTGCTACTTACAATTGTTTAGCGCAAGGCCGCTTGACCGAGAGGATATGTGTATGTGTGGCGTGCTTGCCCACCTCGTGCAAAGGGCAGCGTCACCATACACAAATTATGTGTAACAGACTAATAAGTCAGAATTACACTATTCATCCGATTAATGCGGCAGAGCGCACGAGCCCGACTCAAGTACGCGCTGTCTTGAGCCAGTGGCTGTGTCGAAAATAATTGGAGTACCGCTAGGGTGCTCCTGAGGGCTATGCACACAAGTGTCTAGAGAAAAACCAGCAAATTATTAGAGCTTGCCCAGCAATAAGTAACTGCTGTTAATACAGTACTTACTTGGTAATAAGACCAGCAAAACTCGCTAAATTCCCGTGGATGATGCCTTTCAAAAGTAGAGAATATAATTTTTTCTCACTTTGAATTTGATAGAGGCAGGTCACGTTGGCTTGGCGTCAGATAAGAAAAAGGCTTAGATAGGGCAAAGCTTAACATTTTTCTATGATCGATATTAATGATGCGATAGTTTGCTGAGAAAGGGCTAAGCTAGTCCCTAGAAACTTCATCAACACTAATATCGATATCTTAACGAAAGATCAGGGATGTACACTACAGCCACAAGTCATTTCAAAGCTTCCTTGAAGCCAGGAATATGACTTGAAAAAGATTCAAAGAGGACATCCCGACGCTTTTACTGCTTTAGATCCTTGGCGTGATAAGTACCTAGCTCCCTTCCCTGCAGATCCTCCAATACATAATACGCTGATCCCAATTTCGCTTTTATCCTGGATTTGATCCACTGAAGATTCAACTTAGCATTAATTTGCTTAGCGAAATTGCTTTGCGCGAAATTTCTTCGAAAGATTTCCTGCCCCACACAGTAAGACACCTCGCGTGAGCGCAAGTTATACTGCCTCTCATTAATTTCAAACGCTTTAGATACATTTGCCTTGAGTTGCTTCCTTAATGCTACAAGCTGATCTTCTCGCGACAATATGTCTTCAGCCTCTCCCAAAAGATGAAACTTGTTGAAGAGTTTATAACAGCTGCCATGTGTTGCATTGTTAAAGCCATAAAGCGCGAAATAAGGAGAGCAACCTATGCTTTTGTGGTGAGCATTTCTCAGACGAACCCCCAATGACGTTAGCCAAGCATTAAAGTCTTTGCTTTTGAACTGAACGCCATTGTCACTAACAACGCATGAAGGAATGCCATAGGTCAAAAAGATTTGATTCTGGAGAAATTCCTGTATCGGTGCAGTAGTAAACTTTTTCAGAGGACACAGCCAATGGAACTTCGAAAAATGGTCCAAGACTATAAGATGCCCTATGTTTCCATGTTTACTGCGCGGATACGAGCCGAGAATGTCAATGTATAGACGCTCGAAAGGTCTATCCGTCGTGGCAGCTTTACCCATCGGAGGTCTCAAAGTGATATTTGGAGCTTTTTGTAGCCTTGCACACGTCGCAATTGCGTACATAATCCCTCACCTGAGTGAACATTCCGGGCCAAAAGAAATTACGCCTAATGAGTTCCAGAGCTTTGGCCATGCCGCCATGAGCACTGGTCACCGTGTTATGGAAACTATTGACCACAGACTCGGTTAACGCTTGCGGAACCCAAAGTTTCCATGCCAGCTGCTCACCAACTGCTGTGCCGTCGGTGTGTTGTGTGCGTATGTACAGATATTGATCCTTGACTTTCAGGTCAGGATAATTACCATCAGGGCTTAAAGCCTCCTCGCGTAATTGACGATACTCTGCATCCTCAAAATGGGCAGAATCTAAGTCTATGACTGGCTTGAGCACTTCTAGTGCTTCTACCTCATTTTGGTAAATTCGGGATAGTGCATCAGGTACTACATTATCCTTCCCTCTACGATGACTAAGACTGAACTTGTAACCTTGCATGCGCATGGCCCACCTGGCCAATCTACCCTTGAGGTTTGGTTGAAGCATCAGCCAGAGGAGACTCGCATGGTCTGTAATTATCTCAAACTCCTGCAGCTCGAGATAACAACGGAATTTTTCGATGGCCATCACCGCAGCCAAGCATTCACGTTCTGTGACACTGTAGTTGCGTTGCGCCGAGTTGAGTTTCTTCGACATGAAGGCAACAGGGCGCTCTTCATTGTCTTCGGACAACTGAACCAATACTGCTCCCACACCACAATCGCTAGCGTCGCAATGAACATAAAATTTCTTTTCAAAGTCAGGATTTTGTAGGACGGGTGCTGAAGTAATAACTTCCCTCAAGTTTGTAAAAGCGACTTGAGCTGCATCCGTCCACACAAACTTCTTTTTGAAGATAGAAGTTCTGTTATCGGAAATACCAGCTTAGCAAAGTTCTTGATAAATCGCCTATACCACCCTACAAGACCTAGAAAACTCCGAGCGTGCTTCAACGTCTTTGGTGGTGGCCAGGAGTTGATGGCTTCCACTTTATTTGGATCGGTGGCGATGCCGCCGTGCCCTATCAAATATCCCAAGTACCCCACCTGTGTAACGCAAAAGTGACTCTTTGAAATGTTCAAGGTCAAATTAGCTCGGCGAAATTCGTCAGACAAACGAATCAGAACGGCTAAATGGGTATCAAAATCTTCAGAGACTATGCAAATATCGTCTAAATATCCGAAAACGCACGTCTTGAGATCCGGTGGAATCAATTGATCCACTAATCGACACATCGTTTGAGGCGCGTTACACAAACCGAAAGGCATAACGGTAAATTGGTACAACGGCCTACCAGGGACGGTAAATGCGGTTATAGCTTTGGCTTCTTCGGTGAAAGGTATCTGCCAAAAAGCATCCTTAAGGTCTAACTTGGTGATAATGTTAGCCTTAGGTAACCTCGAAAATATGCCGTCTATGTTGGGCAAAGGATATGCGTCTTTCCGGGTGCAGTCATTTATACGACGTGCATCGAGACAAAGCCGCACCTTCCCAGGTTTTATAACTAATCGCATTGGTGAGCTCCATGGGCTCTGTGACGGTTCAATGACACCATCTGCTAGCATTCTATCGATCTCTTGATACATAAGCTTCTCTACTCCAGGTGAAACTGGTTAAAAGCGCTGTTTGATGGGCTTTGAAGTGCCGACATCTATGTCATGACTCAATAGCGACGTTTTTTCCCAGCCCTTGCTCAGCATAATTTGGAAACAAATTGATGACTGAAGCGAGACGAGCTTTTTGAGATTCCGTCAAAGGGCATTGCTTCTCCTCTTCCTTATTAACCTCGCTTAATAAGCTCGGAGGACCAATGGCAGAAATTACTCCGGGAGCAAGGTCGAAAATTCTCCAAAAATTCATACCTAAAATTACACGTTTACTAATGGATGGAATGACGTAAAAATCAATCTTTTTGCAAATGCCGTTGTAGTTACCGTCAACGCAGAGAATACCTGTAACTGGATGGCTTTTCCCATCTGCGGTTTTAACATTTGAAGTGTGGACAGTCTGTCCAACTCTTCCCAGCCAAATCAGCTCCGATACAGCTGATGTTAGCACCAGTGTCATGAAGTCCTATTTCAGTCAGGTCTAAGAATGAAACAGCAGCATACAGACGACCATCAGCCTGGTCGTTGACGATGGCTGCAATCAGTCGTCGTTGTGACCTTTTGACTATTGACCAGAAGTTACGCATACGCAACGTGCTGCGTTTGATTTTGCGACAAATAGAGGATATATCTCCGAAAATCCGGGAACGAACCCGCTCATAATGAGCTAGCCGCTCATGATAAGGACGAAACGGGCTCAAAGGTTGTAAGTCTGGTGAGTTTTGCGCGAGTGTCGTTTCTAAAGGGGAACCGACAACCGCTGGGAACGATCTGCCTCGACAGATTTCCCTGTGACAGCGGGCTTTATTAACGGGCCCTTCGTCGGCTGTCGACAACGGGACCCACTTTCGGGTTTTCCGCCCTTTTTATGCAGGTCGGACACTGGGGCTTATAAATGTCCTTGGCTCCGCACCCATAACAAAATATGCAGCGCTCTGCTAAACACATATCCCATATGTGACCTGGTTTGTTGCAATTCCAACAAGTCAAAGGTTTTCTTGCCAACTGTACTGCTTCTACAGATGCATTCGCTTCTGAATCTGATTGAGCCGAGTCTTCTTCGGTTTCTAAGGCCGCGACAGCTCTTTTAAAAAACTTTAGGACCAACTGCGTTTTTAGCAGATCGGCGAAATTCCACGTCTCCTAAAAGGTTTTCTCGTTTATAAATCAGCTGTCTGAGATGGGCGACTGAAGATACTGGCACAAAAAGTAAAGCTTGCCGAATATCTGGCAATAAGTTACGCAGTAATTGCTGTGTTAATCGATATTCATCAAACGGTTCTACGAGACGAGAAGCAATTTTCATAATTGATTCGTAATACAGTTCGAATGATTCTCCTTCTCGCTGTTTACGCGCACGGATTTCTTCCATGAGGATGTCATCATAATTGAAATCCTGATAATGGCTTTTGAAAGACAAGCAAAACTCTTCCCAAGTGATCACCCTAGTTTCTTTACGAAAGCGCCAGTACCATTCTCTGGCCTTTCCTGTGAGAAGGACGTGTAAATTTTTGCACAGCATCGGAAAATCTCCGCTAAGACAATCTTCAGTGAGAGCGTTAACTCGATACAAAAATTCTTGAACTGATGGACCCGTAGGTTCTCCATAATTTTTCACTCCCCACCCTTGGATCAGTTGAGTTACCCTTTCAGGACTGAGCGTTGTAATAGAGCGCGCTTCGCTTCGCGAGAATGAGTTTGCTTGAGGCGAGCGAGACTGAACAGTATTGTTCGAAACTCTATAGGTGGTGTCACATTAGCTTGAAGATGCACATTAGATAATTCCGTTTGAATGATACTTTCCATTCTTTCGAAAATTCTATTGTAATCGATTTCTACTTGTGGCTTTAATTGTGTATCTGTCACTTGAGAATTTTGAGGTCGTGATGTACCTCCCCTTCCCCGTCTACCTCGAGTAGGACGCTTGGTTGGCTGAGTGTCAGGATTGGATACATTGTCTTCACTTGAAGCATTTGATTTGTTCAATTGTGTTAATCTAGAATGAGACCCGGGCCTACGCTGGCCTTTATACCTAGTATCGTGCACTCTCGCCTCCTCAGCTGTAACTATTGCTGAAGGACCTGGCATTGCATCTAAGATCAATTGAATACCTGCCGTGGACTCACAAATCGGACATTTCGGGGTGTCACTGAGATAATTTTGAAGGCAATCCCGAGGAAACGCGTGACCACACTTAGTTGTTACAATATTTGAGGATCCTGTCATGTGTTCATCGCATAGAAGACAGAGACCTATCGGTGCCTGTGGTTCTGGCACCAATAAATCGGTTTTGGGGCTGTGTGCAAGTGGCATGTTTGGCTGAGACATAAGTTAGTTACAAAAGAAAATCAACTCGAGTCTCACACGAGATCCATGACACCTACAACACACGTATTAATAAAAATTAATAAATGTTTATTTAATTATATAATTTTTTGATTTATTTTTTTTTCTTTTGATTTTATTTGTTTATTTGTTTAAATTTCGTAAGATTTCATAAGTTAATTGGTTTCTTTGGACTACTCGTGGGCCTAACTATACGGACCAGTTTATTTATTTATATATATTTTTTTTTTTTTCATTCTGTATATATGATTGGTTTTGAATTTTGTATACGTGCTAATAAGAAGACCTCAGGAACAGATGTAGTGTCGCATCGCAACACTCACATATTCCAATTTCGCATTGTGCATCTCTAGCAACGCAAGCATAACTCCTTTTGCAGTAGATATCAAAACTACCTTTCGCTGAGTTATTCAAGGCTCTGAATGGCAGAAGAAAAATATCGCAATGGTTCATTCTCCATCCAAACCTGAACCCACGAACTATCAAGATATCTATAAAATTTAACCTTTTATTTAGCATATCTCCTTTCCCTTTTTGGGTCATATGCGACTTCCACGCATAGAATTCCCGCTGGTACTATGGAGTTGCCAATAGGTTTTACTATTACAGGAATTTACGTTAATATGTGCACACTTAGAAGCATACGCATCTTATGGAACCTGCTGAGGGTTATTCTTCGGACTTGCCAAAGGAAATACAATTCCGCTCAGTTCATTCCATAAATTCCATACCTTATGTGTTTTCTTTACCGATTCTAGCTTTTCTCGTTCGCTTGAGGGATGAGTGCTGGCTGCTTTTCTCCAATACTCATTTTCCACTCAGCTTCCTTGAATTGCGACATCGGTTGCCTGTTATGGATTCTTCAAACTTGGGTAAAAGGGATAAATTATTGCAACAACGATATAGATTCTAGGTGTTAATACTTGTGAGATATACGAGGATCTTTTCATATTGTTATATTTCTCCTGACTCTTCCTTTGAGTCTTTTAATAATGAGATTCAAGTTTATCACACGATAGAATCGAACAAGCTTTATGATTAGTAAAATTCCCTCACGGATTGAAAGATCTCTGATGGATAACTGAAAGCACATTTCGTCTGACAGTCAAATTCCAATCAGAGACCCTCACAACTCGTGTGAAACTCACCGACCGAAGCTTGCATATACTGCTATCACTCAGAGTATTTGAAGCTTAGATAAAGCCGTCTCGCTACTGATGGAATTATTGCGAAGATCGACGTCTCTAAACGTTCTGTTGAGGCGCTATTTTGTAAGAATGTAATTGCGTGCGCAATTACAGATGTTATGTTTTCACACGCGTAGCGGCCCCACGTTGGGCGCCAATTTTTTTGTAATGTAGTATAATTTAATTTATAATTTGTAAGAATGTAATTGCGTGCGCAATTACAGATGTTATGTTTTTACACCGTAGCGGCCCCACGTTGGGCGCCAATTTTTTTGTAATGTAGTATAATTTATGTATATATATAATTATATATAATATACTATACTTGAGCTTTCCTATATATATTAACAGTTTGCATACATATGTAGAATTGCAGATATTAATACGTGTCGTATTTGATGTTTATATACAAACAAACAGATATTATGCGTACAGGAGGGCTATACATACGTATATAACATACGTATCTACCGTCTTCATACAGACATCTGCTATGCAACTGCTAGTGTGTCTTTCTCTAGTCAGAGGGGACCCTGGATGCGGCTAGTTATCATTCGGTTGGCGTGGTTCGATGACTAGAAACGGTGTTAAGTTAGATAGAGAACAATATATAGCTTTACAAAGAAAATTTAGTCCCCTTGCCTATTTCAGATCTATGACACAAGTTATAAATGTACTGACGTCATTCAAATGATGACGAGGCTGCTATAGGTGTTGGTGCAGCCCGCCTTCTTTACCCGCCCTACCTTGATTTCCTTTCGGTGACGTTATTAGGAAATCCCTAAACAAGTCAGCTGATCTGCAAGCTCAGCCCATTTTCATCCAAAGAAACATATTATTGAATTTAGTTAAACATTATAAACATCTTTCATTTATTTATAATTAGGATAGATTGAGTTAATTGTCTTATCATGATACTATTTACAAAGTAGTGCAAGAGTGTTGCAACAATTAATTCTTCCTTTTCTTTTTCTATTTAATTCAAATATTTATTTTTCCTTTCAGATTATTATTATTATTTTTCAGTTTCAAAAATATGGCAATAAATTTGTCATAGGGCATATTCTCTTCATTAGTTTTTTCTTTTCTTTTCAGTTTTTCGATTTCAACATTTTCTTTATTTTAATATATCTAAGTTACTAATATGGGCCAGTGAATTGTATAATTAATTTAGCAATTCATATTGTGTGCAATAAAATTTCTTTCACTTACCCCGACAAGATCCTTGGTACCAAGTTGATGTACGGTGTGTTGCTGTTTTTTGTTTACAAAATAATAATATTTATGGCACACGCATAATTATCAATTCACTGTTAAGGAGCTGATCATATAATTTTTCTCTATATTCGTATTTCTTTATACGTGATCAGTTAAGCACACTGCATTGGCCTAATGCCAAAGAAAATGTTCAAAGAGACTTGACAAAAGTGAAGAGGAAGACAAATTATTCAGCCTATTTCAGAAATTAAATTTAAGGACCGTTTAGATTTTTCTATATATACATAATATGAATGCTTAGAAATTAAAAACTAGATTCAATTCATTTTAGCACTTATATTAAATTTAATTTTCAATTTTTAAGCACTCACATTATTTTTAGCTTTTAATTTAACTTTTAATTTAACTAGATTCGATTTTAAATTTTTAAACATCCGAGAAGGGTGAACGTATGAGTTTAACAATTGGTCAATTAGAGTGTGTGTGATATGTGTGTGTGTGATTGATTAATTTTTACATGATTTTATGTGTGTGTGTGTCATGTGTGTATTATTTCATATTTTATCTTTTTTTTTTTTCACTATTCACTTTCACTATTCAGTGCCCCAAACTGGTCGATGCAATTATAGATGATGGATTAAAGATGATAGGCGCCTCCGCCGCCAACAATGTATGTTTGTGTTTACTGGCAGAAACAACACAATTCTTTAATTCCACCAAGGGAAACAACCTGAGAATTGTGTAACGAATAATTATTATATGCACAGATGGCATATGAAATTATGTTGCTACTTACAATTGTTTAGCGCAAGGCCGCTTGAACGAGAGGTTATGTGTATGTGTGGCGTGCTTGCCCACCTCGTGCAAAGGGCAGCGTCACCATACACAAATTATGTGTAACAGACTAATAAGTTAGAATTACACTATTCATCCGATTAATGCGGCAGAGCGCACAAGCACGACTCAAGTACGCGCTGTCTTGAGCCAGTGGCTGTGTCGAAAATAATTGGAGTGCCGCTAGGGTGCTCCTGAGGGCTATGCACACAAGTGTCTAGTGAAAAACCAGGAAATTATTAGAGCTGGCCCAGCAATAAGTAACTGCTGTTAATACAGTACTTACTTGGTAATAAGACCAGCAAAACTCGCTAAATTCCCGTGGATGATGCCTTTCAAAAGTAGAGAATATAATTTTTTCTCACTTTGAATTTGATAGAGGCAGGTCACGTTGGCTTGGCGTCAGATAAGAAAAAGAGATGGACCAAGGGCTTAGATAGGGCAAAGCTTAACATTTTTCTATGATCGATATTAATGATGCGATAGTTTGCTGAGAAAGGGCTAAGCTAGTCCCTAGAAACTTCATCAACACTAATATCGATATCTTAACGAAAGATCAGGGATGTACACTACAGCCACAAGTCATTTCAAAGCTTCCTTGAAGCCAGGAATATGACTTGAAAAAGATTCAAAGAGGACATCCCGACGCTTTTACTGCTTTAGATCCTTGGCGTGATAAGTACCTAGCTCCCTTCCCTGCAGATCCTCCAATACATAATACGCTGATCCCAATTTCGCTTTTATCCTGGATTTGATCCACTGAAGATTCAACTTAGCATTAATTTGCTTAGCGAAATTGCTTTGCGCGAAATTTCTTCGAAAGATTTCCTGCCCCACACAGTAAGACACCTCGCGTGAGCGCAAGTTATACTGCCTCTCATTAATTTCAAACGCTTTAGATACATTTGCCTTGAGTTGCTTCCTTAATGCTACAAGCTGATCTCGCGACAATAGGTCTTCAGCCTCTCCCAAAAGATGAAACTTGTTGAAGAGTTTATAACAGCTGCCATGTGTTGCCATGTTAAAGCCATAAAGCGCGAAATAAGGAGAGCAACCTATGCTTTTGTGGTGAGCATTTCTCAGACGAACCCCCAATGACGTTAGCCAAGCATTAAAGTCTTTGCTTTTGAACTGAACTTCTTGAACTTACACATAAGAACCATAGTCAAAATTTGATTCTGGAGAAATTCCTGTATCGGTGCAGTAGTAAACTTTTTCAGAGGACACAGCCAATGGAACTTCGAAAAATGGTCCAAGACTATAAGATGCCCTATGTTTCCATGTTTACTGCGCGGATACGAGCCGAGAATGTCAATGTATAGACGCTCGAAAGGTCTATCCGTCGTGGCAGCTTTACCCATCGGAGGTCTCAAAGTGATATTTGGAGCTTTTGTAGCCTTGCACACGTCGCAATTGCGTACATAATCCCTCACCTGAGTGACCATTCCGGGCCAAAAGAAATTACGCCTAATGAGTTCCAGAGTTTTGGCCATGCCGCCATGAGCACTGGTCACCGTGTTATGGAAACTATTGACCACAGACTCGGTTAACGCTTGCGGAACCCAAAGTTTCCATGCCAGCTGCTCACCAACTGCTGTGCCGTCGGTGTGTTGTGTGCGTATGTACAGATATTGATCCTTGACTTTCAGGTCAGGATAATTACCATCAGGGCTTAAAGCCTCCTCGCGTAATTGACGATACTCTGCATCCTCAAAATGGGCAGAATCTAAGTCTATGACTGGCTTGAGCACTTCTAGTGCTTCTACCTCATTTTGGTAAATTCGGGATAGTGCATCAGGTACTACATTATCCTTCCCTCTACGATGACTAAGACTGAACTTGTAACCTTGCATGCGCATGGCCCACCTGGCCAATCTACCCTTGAGGTTTGGTTGAAGCATCAGCCAGAGGAGACTCGCATGGTCTGTAATTATCTCAAACTCCTGCAGCTCGAGATAACAACGGAATTTTTCGATGGCCATCACCGCAGCCAAGCATTCACGTTCTGTGACACTGTAGTTGCGTTGCGCCGAGTTGAGTTTCTTCGACATGAAGGCAACAGGGCGCTCTTCATTGTCTTCTGACAACTGAACCAATACTGCTCCCACACCACAATCGCTAGCGTCGCAATGAACATAAAATTTCTTTTCAAAGTCAGGATTTTGTAGGACGGGTGCTGAAGTAATAACTTCCCTCAAGTTTGTAAAAGCGACTTGAGCTGCATCCGTCCACACAAACTTCTTTTTTGAAGATAGAAGTTCTGTTATCGGAAATACCAGCTTAGCAAAGTTCTTGATAAATCGCCTATACCACCCTACAAGACCTAGAAAACTCCGAGCGTGCTTCAACGTCTTTGGTGGTGGCCAGGAGTTGATGGCTTCCACTTTATTTGGATCGGTGGCGATGCCGCCGTGCCCTATCAAATATCCCAAGTACCCCACCTGTGTAACGCAAAAGTGACTCTTTGAAATGTTCAAGGTCAAATTAGCTCGGCGAAATTCGTCAGACAAACGAATCAGAACGGCTAAATGGGTATCAAAATCTTCAGAGACTATGCAAATATCGTCTAAATATCCGAAAACGCACGTCTTGAGATCCGGTGGAATCAATTGATCCACTAATCGACACATCGTTTGAGGCGCGTTACACAAACCGAAAGGCATAACGGTAAATTGGTACAACGACCTACCAGGGACGGTAAATGCGGTTATAGCTTTGGCTTCTTCGGTGAAAGGTATCTGCCAAAAAGCATCCTTAAGGTCTAACTTGGTGATAATGTTAGCCTTAGGTAACCTCGAAAATATGCCGTCTATGTTGGGCAAAGGATATGCGTCTTTCCGGGTGCAGTCATTTATACGACGTGCATCGAGACAAAGCCGCACCTTCCCAGGTTTTATAACTAATCGCATTGGTGAGCTCCATGGGCTCTGTGACGGTTCAATGACACCATCTGCTAGCATTCTATCGATCTCTTGATACATAAGCTTCTCTACTCCAGGTGAAACTGGTTAAAAGCGCTGTTTGATGGGCTTTGAAGTGCCGACATCTATGTCATGACTCAATAGCGACGTTTTTCCCAGCCCTTGCTCAGCATAATTTGGAAACAAATTGATGACTGAAGCGAGACGAGCTTTTTGAGATTCCGTCAAAGGGCATTGCTTCTCCTCTTCCTTATTAACCTCGCTTAATAAGCTCGGAGGACCAATGGCAGAAATTACTCCGGGAGCAAGGTCGAAAATTCTCCAAAAATTCATACCTAAAATTACACGTTTACTAATGGATGGAATGACGTAAAAATCTATCTTTTTGCAAATGCCGTTGTAGTTACCGTCAACGCAGAGAATACCTGTAACTGGATGGCTTTTCCCATCTGCGGTTTTAACATGTGAAGTGTGGACAGTCTGTCCAACTCTTCCCAGCCAAATCAGCTCCGATACAGCTGATGTTAGCACCAGTGTCATGAAGTCCTATTTCAGTCAGGTCTAAGAATGAAACAGCAGCATACAGACGACCATCAGCCTGGTCGTTGACGATGGCTGCAATCAGTCGTCGTTGTGACCTTTTGACTATTGACCAGAAGTTACGCATACGCAACGTGCTGCGTTTGATTTTGCGACAAATAGAGGATATATCTCCGAAAATCCGGGAACGAACCCGCTCATAATGAGCTAGCCGCTCATGATAAGGACGAAACGGGCTCAAAGGTTGTAAGTCTGGTGAGTTTTGCGCGAGTGTCGTTTCTAAAGGAACCGACAACCGCTGGGAACGATCTGCCTCGACAGATTTCCCTGTGACAGCGGGCTTTATTAACGGGCCCTTCGTCGGCTGTCGACAACGGGACCCACTTTCGGGTTTTCCGCCCTTTTTATGCAGGTCGGACACTGGGGCTTATAAATGTCCTTGGCTCCGCACCCATAACAAAATATGCAGCGCTCTGCTAAACACATATCCCATATGTGACCTGGTTTGTTGCAATTCCAACAAGTCAAAGGTTTTCTTGCCAACTGTACTGCTTCTACAGATGCATTCGCTTCTGAATCTGATTGAGCCGAGTCTTCTTCGGTTTCTAAGGCCGCGACAGCTCTTTTAAAAACTTTAGGACCAACTGCGTTTTTAGCAGATCGGCGAAATTCCACGTCTCCTAAAAAGGTTTTCTCGTTTATAAATCAGCTGTCTGAGATGGGCGACTGAAGATACTGGCACAAAAAGTAAAGCTTGCCGAATATCTGGCAATAAGTTACGCAGTAATTGCTGTGTTAATCGATATTCATCAAACGGTTCTACGAGACGAGAAGCAATTTTCATAATTGATTCGTAATACAGTTCGAATGATTCTCCTTCTCGCTGTTTACGCGCACGGATTTCTTCCATGAGGATGTCATCATCCTTGAAATCCTGATAATGGCTTTTGAAAGACAAGCAAAACTCTTCCCAAGTGATCACCCTAGTTTCTTTACGAAAGCGCCAGTACCATTCTCTGGCCTTTCCTGTGAGAAGGACGTGCAAATTTTTGCACAGCATCGGAAAATCTCCACTAAGACAATCTTCAGTGAGAGCGTTAACTCGATACAAAAATTCTTGAACTGATGGACCCGTAGGTTCTCCATCATATTTCACTCCCCACCCTTGGATCAGTTGAGTTACCCTTTCAGGACTGAGCGTTGTAATAGAGCGCGCTTCGCTTCGCGAGAATGAGTTTGCTTGAGGCGAGCGAGACTGAACAGTATTGTTCGAAACTCTAGGTGGTGTCACATTAGCTTGAAGATGCACATTAGATAATTCCGTTTGAATGATACTTTCCATTCTTTCGAAAATTCTATTGTAATCGATTTCTACTTGTGGCTTTGATTGTGTATCTGTCACTTGAGAATTTTGAGGTCGTGATGTACCTCCCCTTCCCCGTCTACCTCGAGTAGGACGCTTGGTTAGCTGAGTGTCAGGATTGGATATATTGTCTTCACTTGAAGCATTTGATTTGTTCAATTGTGTTAATCTAGAATGAGACACGGGCCTACGCTGGCCTTTATACCTAGTATCGTGCACTCTCGCCTCCTCAGCTGTAACTATTGCTGAAGGACCTGGCATTGCATCTAAGATCAATTGAATACCTGCCGTGGACTCACAAATCGGAGATTTCGGGGTGTCTCTGAGATAATTTTGAAGGCAATCCCGATGAAACGCGTGACCACACTCAGTTGTTACAACATTTGAGGATCCTGTCATGTGTTCATCGCATAGAAGACAGAGACCTATCGGTGCCTGTGGTTCTGGCACCAATAAATCGGTTTTGGGGCTGTGTGCAAGCGGCATGTTTGGCTGAGACATAAGTTAGTTACAAAAGAAAATCAACTCGAGTCTCACATGAGATCAATGACACCTACAACACACGTATTAATAAAAATTAATAAATGTTTATTTATTTACTATATGTAATTTTTTGATTTATTTTTTATACCCTTCGACCATTGAAAATGGTCAAAAAGGGTACACTAACTTTGTGCAAATGTATGTAACAGGCAGAAGGAGGCGTGGAATACCCCATAAAGTATATATATTCTTGCTAAGGATCACAAGCCGAGTCGATTGAGCCATGTCTGTCTGTCTGTCCGTCTATCCGTCTGACCGTCTGTCCGTCTGTGTGAACGCACAGATCTCAGCTATTATAAAAGCTAGAGTTACCAAATTTGGCAGGAAGACTCCTGTGTAGATCAAGCAGATCAAGTTTATTTCAAATGTTAGGTGCCACGCCCACCGCCCCCACAAATCAATAATTTAATTTTTAAACTCAATTTGTAAGCGCTGTATAAAAGATACAACTTTCTGACTTCAACATGTACTGAGCTGAATGAAATATCTACATAGTCTCCAAATTACAATCCGATCGGACAATAAACACAAAAGTTATTGAAGAAAGTATGAACATAAAACCAAGTGCTTCAGTCAGCTAACAAGGGAGGCGGGCGAGCGCGAAGCGCGAGCGCCATCTGTCGGGATTAATTTCAAAGCATGTGCATATGCATATGTGTATGAATTTAACAAATTAAACTACACGGGAACATAGGTCGAAGGGTATCCCACTGTCGCGTTTTGCGCGACTGTTGCACTCGTTTTCTTTTGATTGGTTTAGTTATTTATTTGTTTAAATTTCTTAAGATTTCATAAGTTAATTGGTTTCTTTGGACTACTCGTGGGCCTAACTAGACGGACCAGTTTATTTATTTATATATATATATTTTTTTTTTCATTCTGTATATATGATTGGTTTTGAATTTTGTATACGTGCTAATAAGAAGACCTCAGGAACGGATGTAGTGTCGCATCGCAACACTCACATATATTCCAATAAGCATAACTCCTTTTGCAGTAGATATTAAGACTACCTTTCGCTGAGTTATTCAAGGCTCTGAATGGCAATGGAAAAATATCGCAATGGTTCATTCTCCATCCAAACCTGAACCCACGAACTATCAAGATATCTATAAAATTTAACCTTTTATTTAGCATATCTCCTTTCCCTTTTTAGGTCATATGCGACTTCCATGCATAGAATTCCCGCTGGTACTATGGAGTTACCAATAGGTTTTACTATTACAAGAATTTACGTTAATATGTGCACACTTAGAAGCATACGAATCTTATGGAACCTGCTGAGGGTTATTCTTCGGACTTGCCAAAGGAAATACAATTCCGCTCAGTTCATTCCATAAATTCCATACCTTATGTGTTTTCTTCACCGATTCTAGCTTTTCTCGTTCGCTTGAGGGATGAGTGCTGGCTGCTTTTCTCCAATACTCATTTTCCACTCAGCTTCCTTGAATTGCGACATCGGTTGCCTGTTATGGATTGTTCAAACTTGGCTAAAAGGGATAAATTATTGCAACAACGATATAGATTCTAGGTGTTAATACTTGTGAGATATACGAGGATCTTTTCATATTGTTATATTTCTCCTGACTCTTCCTTTGAGTCTTTTAATAATGAGATTCAAGTTTATCACACGATAGAATCGAACAAGCTTTATGATTAGTCAAATTCCCTCACGGATTGAAAGATCTCTGATGGATAACTGAAAGCACATTTCGTCTGACAGTCAAATTCCAATCAGAGACCCTCACAACTCGTGTGAAACTCACCGACCGAAGCTTGCATATATTGCTATCACTCAGAGTATTTGAAGCTTAGATAAAGTTTATACCTCGGTAGCTTTTCAAGTGAACAGACGTGTTTTTCTTTTGCTCTCCGAACTTCATTAGATATCTTTTGATTAAACGGTGTTCCACGTAACAAAAGTGTACTAATACTTCTTATAGTGTTTTCTCCTATTATTTTGCTATATAAATCTGTTCACTCGCGAGTGCTTTCTATTAAATTAGTCAAACATTTTTGTTTGGTAATTTGGTAATTGGTTTGCTATTGGCTTCTTTGTTTACATCAACTCTTCTTAGTTTCGTTGTTGTATTGCTTGGTAGCTAAGTCTATTTTTAGATTCTGTCGCGAGCGCGCTTACTCTTTTCAGTTTGCTCTCTCTCTCCTACTTTCGTTTGCGCTGTGCATTTGTTGTTGCAGTTACTGTAACGACAGCTAGTGCTCTCGCCTACTTAGCATTTGCTCTCTTTTTTTTTTACGTAGTTTGCTCTTAGTTTTTTTAACGTTTTATTTGGCTACTCTTTTACAGTGTTGTCTTAATATAATGGAAGGAAATCTAATCTGTGCTATTAAAACCTGTCGAAGCGAGATTACGTGCGCTCAACCTAGCATCTCATGTTGGCTGTGTGATAATGTTGTACATGCCAAATGTGCCAATGTCAATGGTACAACTGCTGACGCTTTAGCTAAGCGCATTGGGCTGCACTATTGCTGTGAGGAGTGTCGTGAGGTGCAAAATGAAATGAGATCTTTCATGCGGCAGACACGGAAAGGCTTTAGGGAATTGTTTAGTAGTTTTCGTACGCTATCTCAACAGTTCTCTAAGCTGGACTCAGAATTTAATGGCCTTCAGCTGTTGAGTGAGTCCCCGAAGCGCAAAAAAAAATCTACGCGCAAAGAAGAAACCCTGTCTGCTGCCATTTTGCCTTCGACCGCCTCCGCTCAGCATGGTACTCCGATGACACAGCCGTTGAAACCGATCACCACATCTGTGGTAACGAGATCGGCGGCTCAGAAGAATTCGGTTCCCGAATCGGTCAACAACGAGTCTTTGCAGCCAATGACGCCAAACGTGCCCTCTACGTCATCTCCTGCCATAGTCTCGATACCTGTGTCTGATTTACCCAGGGCTACAACCACTGATTCTTTATCAGTGGTGCCCAAGCCTATTGTAGGGATTCCCCCGAGGAAGCAAATCTTTGTTTCCAGGCTTGCCCCTGATCTGACATCTGATGATGTCATGGCTTATATTCAAGCTAAAATACAAGCCACTGAGATAAAGGTGGAAAAATTTAAGTTCTCTTATGAACGGGACATATCATCCTTTAAACTTTGTGTACCCAACGAATGCTTTAACCTCATATGCACGGCAGATTTTTGGCCAGCTCATATTATGGTTAAAGAATTCGAGGCAAAGAAGAAAAAGAATCGGCATCCGATTAGACTTACTTTGCCGAACCAGACCACTGCGCCTAATACGACGACGACAAAAAACTAAGTTCGTGTCTTTCTTTCTCTTATCAAAATGTAACTTCTCTTTTTCTTGCCTACCAAAACGTTAGAGGCCTTAACACTAAGCTTTCTAAGCTGTATGCTGATTCTGTATCCTTTGATTACCACTTACTAATATTTACTGAAACTTGGTTGAAACCAGAAGTTGAAAGTTGCTCGATTTTCCCAGACACGTACACCTGTTTTAGATGTGATCGTTTATCACGAACAGGAGGTGGTGTTCTAATAGCTGTAAAGTCAGACCTTTCTTCTGAATTAGTTTCAATTGACCATAGTGAACTTTTTAGAATTCGTATGTGCAAAAGTAACACTGTATCAAATTTCAATTTATATTACCTGTTCTTACATTCCCCCTCATCTGATATTTCCGTCTACTTGGACCATCTTTCAGCTATTCAAACTGTTGCATCCAAACTATCTGATAGGGATTATCTACTAGCTTTTGGTGATTTTAACTTACCAGAAGTTGGTTGGTCATCTCAATCCGGTATTCTGGCGCCCTCTATCTATAATTCTTTTTTAAATGGCCTATCAGAACTTTCTTTATTTCAAATTAATAATATTCCTAATTGTAGCGGTAGAACTCTTGATTTAGTTTTCTCTTCTGATATACTTTTTAACACTATCTCCAGAATTGATCCATTAGTACATCCTGAAGATCCCTACCATCCTACGCTTGACCTTGTTCTAGCTCTGCCTACTCCAATGCAAATTGCATCTGTTCCTCGTAAAGTAAAATCACGTTGTTTCCGTAAGACCGAGCTTGCATGATCCCTTTCGAGTTCTCTGTGCCGATTACAATAGACTGTTTAGAGTTTTCAATTCAGAGTCCTCCCTTAATTCGATCAAATTATCCATTCTTAACTACTTAACACTTAACAACAATTAACACTAATCCACCGATCTGATTGGGTTTTACTGGGTTTTCCCCAATCCCTTTGCAACAAATGTTGGATCGGTTTCTTTTTATTATCCCAGTTTAAATTTTAAATTTTAATCTTTAAATTTAATTTTAATTTAAATAAAATATAATATTAATAATATTTTTTACATTCCATTACTTAAATTTTATTGTTAACTCTTTACCCAGTCGACTGCCATTAGTTGACATTAAATAAATAAAAATAAAAAAAAATAAAAATAAAAAGCCGTCTCGCTACTGATGGAATTATTGCGAAGATCGACGTCTCTAAACGTTCTGTTGAGGCGCTATTTTGTAAGAATGTAATTGCGTGCGCAATTACAGATGTTATGTTTTTACACGCGTAGCGGCCCCACGTTGGGCGCCAAATTTTTTGTAATGTAGTATAATTTATGTATATATATAATTATATATAATATACTATACTTGAGCTTTCCTATATATATTAACAGTTTGCATACATACATATGTAGAATTGCAGATATTAATACGTGTCGTATTTGATGTTTATATACAAACAGATATTATGCGTACAGGAGGGCTATACATACGTATATAACATACGTATCTACCGTCTTCATACAGACATCTGCTATGCAACTGCTAGTGTCTTTTCTCTAGTCAGAGGGGACCCTGGATGCGGCTAGTTATCATTCGGTTGGCGTGGTTCGATGACTAGAAACGGTGTTAAGTTAGATAGAGAACAATATATAGCTTTACAAAAAAAATTTAGTCCCCTTGCCTATTTCAGATCTATGACACAAGTTATAAATGTACTGACGTCATTCAAATGATGACGAGGCTGCTATAGGTGTTGGTGCAGCCCGCCTTCTTTACCCGCCCTACCTTGATTTCCTTTCGGCGACGTTATTAGGAAATCCCTAAACAAGTCAGATGATCTGCAAGCTCAGCCCATTTTCATCCAAAGAAACATATTATTGAATTTAGTTAAACATTATAAACATCTTTCATTTATTTATAATTAGGATAGATTGAGTTAATTGTCTTATCATGATACTATTTACAAAGTAGTGCAAGAGTGTTGCAACAATTTATTCTTCCTTTTCTTTTTCTATTTAATTCAAATATTTATTTTTCCTTTCAGATTATTATTATTTTTCAGTTTCAAAAATATGGCAATAAATTTGTCATAGGGCATATTCTCTTCATTAGTTTTTTTCTTTTCTTTTCAGTTTTTCGATTTCAACATTTTCTTTATTTTAATATATCTAAGTTACTAATATGGGCCAGTGAATTGTATAATTAATTTAGCAATTCATATTGTGTGCAATAAAATTTCTTTCACTTACCCCGACAAGATCCTTGGTACCAAGTTGATGTACGGTGTGTTGCTGTTTTTTGTTACAAAATAATAATATTTATGGCACACGCATAATTATCAATTCACTGTTAAGGAGCTGATCATATAATTTTTCTCTATATTCGTATTTCTTTATACGTGATCAGTTAAGCACACTGCATTGGCCTAATGCCAAAGAAAATGTTCAAAGAGACTTGACAAAAGTGAAGAGGAAGACAAATTATTCAGCCTATTTCAGAAATTAAATTAAAGGGCCGTTTAGATTTTTCTATATATACATAATACTCGTATGAATGCTTAGAAATTAAAAACTAGATTCAATTCATTTTAGCACTTATATTAAATTTAATTTTCAATTTTTAAGCACTCACATTATTTTTAGCTTTTAATTTAACTTTCTTTGTTTTAGTATTTTTTTTGTAGATTCGATTTTAAATTTTTAAACATCCGAGAAGGGTGAACGCATGAGTTTAACAATTGGTCAATTAGTGTGTGTGTGATATGTGTGTGTGTATGATTGATTAATTTTTACATGATTTTATGTGTGTGTGTGTCATGTGTGTATTATTTCATATTTTATCTTTTTTTTTTATCTATTCACTTTCACTATTCTGTGCCCCAAACTGGTCGATGCAATTATAGATGATGGATTAAAGATGATAGGCGCCTCCGCCGCCAACAATGTATGTTTGTGTTTACTGGCAGAAACAACACAATTCTTTAATTCCACCAAGGGAAACAACCTGAGAATTGTGTAACGAATAATTATTATATGCACAGATGGCATATGAAATTATGTTGCTACTTACAATTGTTTAGCGCAAGGCCGCTTGACCGAGAGGATATGTGTATGTGTGGCGTGCTTGCCCACCTCGTGCAAAGGGCAGCGTCACCATACACAAATTATGTGTAACAGACTAATAAGTCAGAATTACACTATTCATCCGATTAATGCGGCAGAGCGCACGAGCCCGACTCAAGTACGCGCTGTCTTGAGCCAGTGGCTGTGTCGAAAATAATTGGAGTACCGCTAGGGTGCTCCTGAGGGCTATGCACACAAGTGTCTAGAGAAAAACCAGCAAATTATTAGAGCTTGCCCAGCAATAAGTAACTGCTGTTAATACAGTACTTACTTGGTAATAAAACCAGCAAAACTCGCTAAATTCCCGTGGATGATGCCTTTCAAAAGTAGAGAATATAAATTTTTCTCATTTTGAATTTGATAGAGGCAGGTCACGT
This sequence comes from Zaprionus nigranus, assembly GCA_018903425.1. Lineage (NCBI taxonomy): Eukaryota > Metazoa > Arthropoda > Insecta > Diptera > Drosophilidae > Zaprionus > Zaprionus nigranus. The sequence goes on along the minus strand of JAEIGD010000036.1, from coordinate 1,120,889 downwards.
TGGCTTGGCGTCAGATAAGAAAAAGAGATGGACCAAGGGCTTAGATAGGGCAAAGCTTAACATTTTTCTATGATCGATATTAATGATGCGATAGTTTGCTGAGAAAGGGCTAAGCTAGTCCCTAGAAACTTCATCAACACTAATATCGATATCTTAACGAAAGATCAGGGATGTACACTACACTCTCCGATGTTCAATCTTAAAATTGTATCCCTGCAGTTTTATAGCCCACCGTGCTAGTCTGCCTGAGAGATCGGATTGATTCATGAGCCATCGCAAAATAGCATGGTCGGTGACAACTTTAAAATCATGACCATCTATATACATTCGAAATTTCTTTATTGCTAGCACGACAGCCAAGCATTCCAGCTCTGTAACTGTGTAATTACGCTGAGCTTTCTTTAGTTTCTTCGACATGAATGAAATTGGTCGCTCACAACTTGATTTATCACATTGAGAAAGAACCGCACCTAGTCCGTGCAATGAAGCGTCACATTGTACAATGAAGGACTTGTCGTAATTGGGATGTATAAGACAAGGAGCAGAACACAGTTTCAGTTTAATTTCTTCGAACGCTTTTTGAGCCTGATCATTCCATGTAAAGGATTTGCCACGTAACAACTCTGTAAGCGGAAATATGACTGATGAATAGTTAGAAATAAAATGTTGGTACCAACCGGTCATGCCAAGAAAACGCCGTAATTGCTTTTGCGTTTTGGGAATTGGGAATTCGCTAACCACATTGATTTTATTTGGGTTTACGTGAAGCGTACCCTCACCTACTATATAACCCAAATACTCGACTTTTTTGAGACAAAATTGGCTTTTTGGAACGTTTATCGTTAATCCAGCTTCTCTTAAATGTGTTGCTACTTGAGAAAGATGCAAGATATGCTCTTCAAAATTATTTGATAACACCAGCAGGTCGTCTATATAAACTAGAACATGGGATTTAAGCTGATATGGGATAACCAAATCCATAAGCCGGCACATGGTGTGTGGCGCATTGGTTAAACCAAATGGCATTCTTTTAAACTGATACAGCGGACGATTCGGCACCGTGAATGCCGTTTTAGGTCTGGATTCTTTGTCTACGAGAATTTACCAAAAGGCGTCCTTTAAATCGATTTTTTATATACAATTTACAGGCGGTAAGCGACTCAAAAGTCCGTTCATTATGGGAATTGGATACGCGTCTTTGACAGTAACTGCGTTAAGTTTACGCGCATCTAGGCAAAATCGTACCTTGTCTGGTTTAATATGGAGTCACGGGAGATGACCAAGATGACGAAGGAGCTTCCTCAATGACATCTGATTTAATCATGGGATCAATTTCGAGACAAAGCAATTTTTCTTTGGCTGGAGACAACGGGTAAAATCTTTGTTTGATTGGCTTTGCATCCGCAGTGTCAATGCTGTGCTCGATCAATTTAGTAAGATCAAGTCCTTCTTTGTCAAAGGACGGAAAAAAGTCTACCACAGACTGCAATTTACTCTTTTGTGATGGAGTCAAATTCATCATTGGTGAATCTTCTGATTTTTCATAAGTTATCTGATCAATTTTTATTGCAGAATTTATTGATATACCAAACTTGTCCCAAAAATCCATGCCGCAAATTCAGTTCTTTTTTATTGAAGGCACAACTAGAAACTCAAAATCAGATTTCATCGAATTATAAGTTAACGGAACAGTAATAGTACCAGCAACAGCTTGGGTTTGACCATCTGCAGTACGAACTGAAGAATTTAATTTGTGAAAGAATTATTTAATACTACGTTTGAAGCTAAGGAACCACATATAACGCTCTTATTCGCTCCACTGTCTAAGAGAGCTAAAACAGATTCGCCGAGGATGTCTACATTTGTAAAAGGACGAATATCATGCTTTTTGTTAACTATAGCGGAAATATATTTGCGAAGCGGTCGTTTACGTTTCCAAAATTCTCTAATGCGAGCTGATGAACGAGATTTTACAGAACGTATTGAATTGACATTAAACAATTCTGTTCGCCGTTTTAAGTAATGTTCTAAACGCAAATGGTATGGTTTGGTCCGAATGGATGGTAGTAAGTCTGGTGATTTTAAAGGATTGTCTGGGAATTTGTTGCAATGGCTTATATCTGAAACTATCGACGGACATCCGGACTTTCGGATTTGGGTGGATGCCCTGAGGCAGGTTTTCCGATGGTGGATTACATTTCGAACAGTTGGGCTTGTATGTATTTACTTCACCACAACCGTAGCAGAATAAGCGACGAGACTTGAGACACTCTTGGTATCTATGCCCAAGTTTTTCGCAGTTCCAACATTTTAATTCTACAGCAGTTTTGATGGCACAGATTTCATCTGAAACTGCAGAAGCATCATCATCTGTGTCCACTGTCTCTTCTTGCACCAGAGTGTTTATAAATTTCTTAGCGACGTTTAAGTGAGAAGTGTTTTTGGCACGATTACCGCGGAAGAATTATTCGTGACGATGGCATTCTTTACGCAATGAAGCTAAATCTGGAGTGTCGATGTGCAAAAGCACCTGTTTTAATTCTTCATTTAGGTTGTGGCGAACCTCTGCAACGATATCAACATCCGCCATTGGTTCTCGAAGAGAATCAGCAATAGAAAGTATTGAATCCAAGAATTCTTTTGATTTCAAGATCAGATCTTTGGTCTTGATATCTCTTCTTCAAGCGTCTACAAAGACAGGTCCAAGTCAACATTTCGACCGACCTATGTACTCTCCAATAGAAAGATAATGCTGAGCCAGTAAAAAGCAAGTTGGCAAACTGGATGAGTAATTCAAAATCCCCATTTAGGCATGTTGAGGTTAAGTTATTTACTCTGTAAATAAAGTCTTCAATTGGGATATCATTTGGTATGCCACCAAATTTAATACGCCAATTGGAAATAATACTAGATACCTTGTCAGGACGCTCTACTGAGATATTGCTTTGGCAACTGGGATCTGGAGAAGGTCTCACACGTGAAGTGTTGTTCAAATTGCGTGAACCATTTTCCCAATTGGGCTGTGTATTAAAACGAGTATTTTCTGCGAGAGAAGCTTGATTTATTGAGCTTATTGCTTCAGAGATTTGAGATGATATTATGTCGCTGATACTCATTTGGAACCTATCCATAGAATCGGAAATTATTTCCTGCACACGCTTTTCCGTCAAAACATTTGGTATCAAAGGCATTGGTGTAACTCGTGGGATATTCTCTGCTTGAGAATTCGAACGGCATGTGCCACCAGACCTAGTTGCCATTCTGTTTGGGTTAATGGCAGAACTAGTACTAGGCTGCGCAAAAACAGGTGACTCTTCCGTTGGAATAGTTGCTAAATTTTCAGTGCTTCGAGTTAAAGGCATTTTAAAGGATAAGCGGTATAACGGTAATTTTAGAAAAGGTACAATATTATCATAACAACAATGAGGTAATCTAATATTACCAACCGTGTTTAGTGGACTAGGTTTACGCATGATCTGGATGTAGCGATCCATACCGCTCTGTATAAACGAGACTGCTTGTTGCTTATCGAAGCTAACTGTTTTTGTTGCAATTGTATTTTGCTCTCCAGCCGTTGGCACCGAATTCGCCATAATGGTACTTGGTTTAGTTGTTGGTGGTGCTTTTGCTGCGACTGCAGTAATTGTTGCACTGCTAGTTGTTGGGGCTTCTTCCAACGAAGCCGGCGGTGGTGGGGTTTGGCACTGGTAGCTCTATGATATAGGAGTTGGGGTGAGCAGAGTGGGTAAGAAAGAGCTCGCTCTCTTGCTGTCGACGGTCAGTAGAGCCGGGTTGCTCTTTGATGACTTGATTTCTTCGTCGGTATCGCGTGCTGAGAAATAAGAATAACAGCCGTTTCTTTGATTTACAGAGCTTCTACGCTCGCTCTTTAGAGCGCTGCTCATTTTTCGAGCTTATTACGCGAGTCACTTATTAATTTAGGACAAATATGCACTTGTCTTAGTCATAACACTAGTTATGAATGTATTTTACTTCGCTGAATGTATTTTTCTTTGATTAGTTGGCGTCTTTTCGCACGAGATATAAATTTAAATTCAAATTTGAATTTAAATTTTAACGATTTACTCCAAACGGACAAAGTCTGGCAGCACAGTTGGTCTGGCAACGCCACTCGGTTTGTTCGATCGGTTAACAGCACTAACAGCTGGGCCACCCCCGCGTTCTCCGCGATCGGTTGGTAGCGCTAACAGCTGTATAGTCAGCCGGGCCTCCCGCAACAATTGTTTATATTTTACAATTGACCGAAAAAAATGTGGAATCCGCGTTTTATCCACCTGTAATCGTGCAGCAAACACGGGGTGCAACTTCGGTGCGACTTTGCACACTCTTCGGCTATTTTTTGGCAGCGACGTCGTTAGAAATATTTAAATTTCGCGCAGCGTTTAAGATCACGTCCGGTTTAAGCAGGAAAAAAACCTTTTTAATTAAACAGTATTTATTTAAACACTATATATTTTTTTTGTTTAAATACTATATAACAGTACCATTTTTCCGCTCGTTCATTCTGCAAATGACCAATCCAACGTTGCAAGTCGCCGAGGTTTAAGTTTAGCGAAAGATCCACAGCTTCATCACTGGAGATTTTCACATCTTTATGTGTCAAACCGTTGAGTCCATTTTTAGACATGTTGACACTTAGGAATGTTTTCAGTCTTTTAAGCGCTGAAAAAGAACGCTCTGCCACTAAGCAATGAACACATAGAGACGTCAAACAGCCCTGGCGCAGTTTGAGAGTGATTTTGCGGTCCCAGTACCCCAGAGAAGAAGAAGAACAGAAGCAGACGTCAGCTGTTCGGGCTGAACGCTCGACCGGGGTACTGCACAGTGCATAGCATCAAAACTGCTTCAGTCGCACAACGATAGCGGAACGATAAGCATGCGCGTACTTCTTTGCGCTATGCGATCGTTTCAATGTGTGTGTTTATGTATGCACATGCTGGCGTGTGAATGTATGCGGTGCTTGTGAAGTTTGGCAATAGGCAAATGCTTCGGCCAGCGCGCTGGCAGCCTGAAGTCAATTTTGTGTTTCAGCGTCGAGAGCCTAGAGACTGAGGCACAGGGCCGTAGTGAGGGTTTTACGGGCTCCTGTGCAATACTTATCAGGACTCCTACTTAAATTACCTTAATTAATAAATATATTTGTGTTTACCAAAGGAATTAAATTGTACAAATATATCTGCATTAATAACATTTTTATGTTTGGTAACCGTGAGCCCCTGACTGTTGAGAGCCCTTCTGTGCCGCACACCCTGCGCACATTTAGCTACGGGCCTGGTCAGCATGAAATTGACTGTGTGTTTGTTTTTGTCTTTGTGATCGAGAGCTAAGAGACCGAATTACAGTGAGCCAAAACGGTTATTTGGCGGCAATAATTTTAGCATCAGAAAACATATGTATTTATGTTTAATTTTTGAGAAGATGGGTTGAAAATTCATAATTATATTATATTGTGTAGAGCAAAATTATAATATCAAAAAAAAAGTTGTGACAATTATAATTTTTTGTATATGACTTTACCAATATTGACAAAATTTGGGAATTAAAATAAAAAATTCGGAATACATAAATATGTAATTACTAAATAAAATTATCCTTATATAACAAGCCACATGTTTTCGGAGGTTTTAACATTTTCGCCGCAAGATAACCATTTTTGCCCACTGTACCTGTCTCTAGGCTCTGGACGCTGAAACACAAAATTGACTTCAGGCTGCCAGCGCGCTGGCCGAAGCATTTGCCTATTGCCAAACTTCACAAGCACCGCATACATTCACACGCCAGCATGTGCATACATAAACACACACATTGAAACGATCGCATAGCGCAAAGAAGTACGCGCATGCTTATCGTTCCGCTATCGTTGTGCGACTGAAGCAGTTTTGATGCTATGCACTGTGCAGTACCCCGGTCGAGCGTACAGCCCGAACAGCTGACGTCTGCTTCTGTTCTTCTTCTTCTCTGGGGTACTGGGACCGCAAAATCACTCTCAAACTGCGCTAGGGCTGTTTGACGTCTCTATGTGTTCATTGCTTAGTGGCTCTGCTGTTGCTGAAGTAATTGGTGTTGTTGCAAATAATTGAAGCAGTGTCGCAAAATTCGGAAAAAACGATCCGTAATTATTTGCCTCTATGCTTTTCAAAGCATCTATCGCTGTTTATGCTTGTAGAAATAAAGATGTCTTGCTGGTGCCATAGGGTTATTTCTGATTTCAGCTCTGTATTATTGCACCTTATTAAATCTGCTTTGTATTCTCTTACAGCATTCACTATTTCCTCAACGGTAACTTTTGTGTGTAGCTTTGGAATCAGTCCCTCTAGAGGCATAATTTTCAAAAATTGCCCATAAGTCGCGAATCGACCTAGCCACCTCGAGCGAATTGAAATTGTTATAATCATCAAATAAGATGTCTAGCGGTATAATGAAAACCAGTCCAAAGCAGTCCAAAGATACTCTGTTCCAGCAGGATTAATGCAATTAAAAACGACTAATAATCGACTGGAAACTTAATGAGCGCATTATCGCCTATCGATAGCCAATGCCGAGCATTCCTATGATTCTGATGAATCTGGGAAAAGCCAACTTTTTACTGTCCTAAACTTAAATCCAGGATATCACCAAATCTAGATATCACCAAATCTAAGACAAGATAGAGAAAATGACTGGAACAAAGTGGCAAAATATGTTATGTTTATGCGAACGATGTAATAATCTTCTCAAACTCAAGGAAGAACACATGAAGCATATAGACGTAGAATTGGCATGCTTCTGCAATGCTAATATAAGGGTTGCACAAGCAAAACCCAAATTCTATAGAGAAAGTGTTGAGTCATTAGAATTTGTAGTAACATGTTCATGCAATATTGAATGTATGCTCGTCTCAATCTCACGATAGGTCACATGACAATCCTGCAATATCAGTTGGCACACAGCATCAATAGTTTCCGGAACAACAACTGATTGTGGACAACCTTCACGAAATTCGTATTGGAGTGAACTACGACCTCGGTTGAATTCACCATACAATCGATAAACACTAGTGCTTAATGGAGCTTCATGGCCAAAAATTGAATTAAGAACATCGATGCACTGTTGTTGAGTTAATCCACGTTAAAAGTTGTAAAAAATAATTGCACGAAAATGTTCACGGTTTAATTCCATTTTTTGGGCGAGTTGTGTTGTTATAATTCTTATTAATTTATTTGCTTATATGGTTTAATTATTAGTGCGTTATTTTATTAGTGCTAACCCTGTGAGTAAAACCGTAGAAGTAACACATTAATACTTTTATTTATCAATTCGTAAAATAATATAATAAAATAATAATCTTAATTTTTTTTTAGTTGCGTGTCTTTAGCGTCAAGTTTTTGTTTTTGTTTTGACTAACATTCCCACGCTCTCCTGCTCTCCCGCTCAAAATTATATTTCGCTCGCTAAGTAAGTTGTGTAGTGCTGTTGTTGTAAACGTCACAGCTGTTGTTGTTTTGTTTACTTCGTGGGCTCGCTAGTTTTGTTGTTTGATTGTCGTACTTGCTTGCTTACCTGTTTCGGCGCTGTAACTGTTTCTTGATCTCTCAAGAAATTTGTTTCACTACTCGGTTTTCTATTCGCTCTTCGTTGTCCCCTACATTTTAAAGGCATATTAATTTTACAATCATGGTGTTGTGCTCCGCAATTTGTTTATGTTCTTCTGATCCTAAGGCGGATTACATTGTTTGCTGGTTCTCTTAAAATGCTGTGGCCTAACTGTGCGGGTTAGACACGCCGTAAAATACTGGTCTCAAATGGTCGTGTGAAACGTGCCGTGTGGCTGAATCCGATTTACGGAAAATCCACAATAAAACCAATCTGAAGTTTTGGAGATGGATGTCAAATTTAACGCCTTTACGGATTTCAGTAAACAACCGGCTCCTTTGAGTATTCCTTTAGATACGGTGACTACGAATTTAAAGCTCACCAATCTACCTTCTTCTCAGGCTACTCTCGATCTTCTAAGCCTACTTTCTCCTATACCGTCTTGCTCTTCTAGTTGCACAAAAAAAACTAGCAGCAACGTTACCGCACCCACACCTCTTGCTCCCCCTCTTGTGCTTACTCACATTAAGAACAATGACAACAACATAAAGAGCAATGTTCCCGCAATCATGCCTGCTAGTAAGGCACAGAATATAAAACCTCTGATTGCGATTAAACCCAAAAAAGTGGTGTTTATCTCTTACTTGGCGCCTAACACTACCATATAAGATGAACAATCATATATCCTCGAAAGGGTGCCTGTAAATAACTGTATTGTTGAAAAATTCAACTTTAAATGTAAGCACAACATTTCTTCTTTCAAAATTAGTCTCCCAGCAGAACATTTTAAAGACATTTGCGCTACTTCCTTTTGGCCGCCCGAGCTCATTGTTAAGGAGTTTATTCCTAAGCAAAAAAACCGAACTGCCGTTAATCTTCCTACATTGGCCGTTACATCGCCAAAAAACACGAAAAATTCAAAGTCTTAAAAAAAGTGAACTTTTCATTTCCTCATGCCTCTGAAAATGGTACAAAAAATCGTTCTTCTTTAATTCTTTCCTATCAAAATGTTAGATGCCTCTGTAGGAAAATTCTAGCCTTTTCTTCGCAAATTATTGCTTTTACCGACACCTGGTTAAAACCAGAGATTCTAAGCCCTGAAGTCTTTCCAGATAGGTATACAACATACAGGCTTGATTGTTTTTTCTTGTATATGGTATAACCTGCTCCTATATTCCGCCGTCATCGGAATTATCAGTCTTCTCGCAACACTTGTCTGCACTTAAGACTATCAACTGATATTGTTAGAAATATTTTGTATTAGCACCACTGTATGTCTTCTTTATTTCCTTTATGCACCACAAGTAACGGTGCTTCATTCTTCATTGCTTTATGCTCTGTATACATAGCTAGCTTGCACGCTGCAAACATGAATTTAGTCTCTAATAAACGCCAAATTGAATAGGTTATGGGCCCAGCACGCTTCCACTGCGCGTATTAATCGATTAAAATTAAAATTAAACAGAGACTCGTTTTTGAATTAATCAAATCTTAAAGAACAAGATGAGTTCCCAATATTCAATAGAAAAATTGGATGATGACAACTACAGTTCGTGGGCAGTGCAGATGAAAAGTCTGCTGATACATTCGGAGTTGTGGGGAATTGTAAGTGGCTGTGAAATTAAAAGTGAAAGTGATACTGTGGAACAGCAGAAAAAATTAAATTGCTGGAAGAGGGGGAAAGACGTAAAACGGTTGAGCAAATTGCAGTGAAAGAAGAACAGAAAATGTTCGCGTCGCGATTCGAAAATGACAAAAAGACCAAGAACGAAAGGGACATGAAAAACATCGAATGTTGGAACTAATCGATGTGTTATATGTTCAAAATCTGCAATGTAATTTTGTTTCGGTCGCTAAAGCAATAAATAATGGTTTTAAAATATGCTTTGAACAAGACAAAGCGAGCGTGAAAAACAATAAGGGCAATACGGTGTTAATTCCGAAAAAGCAAAATGACTTGTTTGTGTTTGAAACCGAGAATAAAACCGCTTTTGCTGCAAAGACAAATTTAAAACAAGTAATAACATGGCATAATAGATTCGGGCATCTAAATTTTAATAGCCTTAAATCCATGATCAACAAGGATATGGTGTATGGTCTGCCTGGTGTTGTCGGAAACGTGAGTGACTTTGTCTGCAAGACATGTACAAAAAAGCAAAATTTGCGTAAAACAGTTCGCAAAAACGTCGGAAAATCGATCGCGTGATTTTTTTAGATTAATTCATACTGACATTTGTGGACCTTTAAGTACAGTATCGGAAGGCGGCGCACGATATTTTGCTACTTTTATTGATGATAAGACGCGTTACGTAACGGTGTATATGTTGAAATTGAAAGATCAAGTCTTTGAAAAATTTAAAGAGTTCAAAGCGTTGGCCGAAAAACAAACTGGACAGATGATCAAAGCCATAACGAGCGACAATGGGCGCGAGTACTTGAGCGGCGCATTTGGTAAGCCAAGGAATTAAGCGACAACTAACAGTTCCCCATACTCCACAGCAAAAAGGAGTTGCTGAGCGTGCGAACAGAACGTTGGTGGAAATGGCAAGGAGCATGCTGGTGCATACTATGCCAATGAATCACTGTGGGGAGAAGCTATAATGACCGCAGCATATTTACGGAATAGATCTGAGACGTCGTCAGTACCTGAGATGACTCCATACCAGGCGTGGTTTGGGAAGAAGCCAAACGTGGCCCATTTGAGAATGTTTGGTGCAAAGGTTATCGTATTGGATAAGACGCACAAAAGGAAATTTTGTCAGAAGGGCATCGAGCATATAATGGTGGGGTATTCAGGTACCGCTAAAGCTTATCGACTTTTCAATCCTTAGACACAAAATGTAAAAGATGCCAGGTATGTTGTGTTTTTGGAACACGAAATTGCACAAGATACTGATTCATCGGTTGAAGAGTTTCCGGATGATACTGAAGAATTGATAATGAAGATTGACACAGAACAAGGCGAAGAGGTCGAGCCACAACCAACAGAAGAGCAAGATATTGAAATTGAACCAAACTCAGAAGAGAGCGTCGTTGGACAAAACGGGGTTCAGGGAGACCAAAATTAGTTCGAACGGGAGCTCCAGGGCGTCCACGAAAGGAATATAATCTGCTCAGTGTCATTGGAACAACCGAACACGTTGTAGTGCCCAAAATAGTGTCAAAGAGGCGTTAAGCATGAGGCATGCAGACGAATGGAAAGCAGCGATGCAAAAGGAGTACGATCAGTTGCAATTCATAAAGTCATGGAGCCTAGTTGATCTGCCACCTGGTGAGAAATGTATTGGCTGTAAATGGGTTTTTGCCATAAAGCGCGACAAATATGGCAAGCTGGAACGGTTTAAAGCTCGTTTAGTCGCAAAGGGATGCGGACAGCAATACGGCATCAACTATACGGAGATATTTTCACCGGTAGCAAGATATTCGTCAATTAGATTGATAATTGCATTAGCCGTAGAGCACGAGATGTATATGCATCAAATGGATGTCTCGGCAACGTACCTTAATAGTGAACTACAGGATGAAGTATATATGAGGCAACCTGATGGTTTTATAGACTCCAAATATCCGAAAAGGGTATTGAAGCTGAACAAATCCTTATACGGCCTGAAGCAGAGTGGTCGTGAGTGGAATAAAGACTCTGGACAGTACTCTGATGAAAATGGGGTTCGTGCCCTGTGCTAACGAGCCATGCATGTACACTTGCAAATTCGAAGAGAATTTAATTATTATCATTGTATATGTTGACGATTTAATTATTGCTTGTTCCAGAAAAGAAGACCTCGTCAACATAAAGAGCGCAATTGCTCAGGCATTTGATGTGGTAGATGGCGGTAAACTGAAGCACTTTTTAGGTATCGAAATTGAGCGATCTGGTGACACAGGCAACGTTTCAATCGGCCATAAACAGTTAATTGAAGGATTGCTGCAAGAATATAGAATGGAAGACTGCAAGCCGAGTGCGACTCCATTAGAGGTTGGCTTCCAGAGTAAATGCACAACTGATGGTTGCCAAAGTGTGGACCAGACAAGGTATCAGTCACTTGTTGGTTCTTTATTGTATCTGGCCATGACGACCCGGCCGGATATTGCACATTCCGTTGCTAAGTTGGCGCAACGATGCAGTGATCCCCACAAGGAACATGAGGTGGCAGCCAAGCGTGCACTCCGCTACCTGAAAGGAACTGTAAACCTGCAGTTACATTATAGTAAAACTGGTGAACCTGCACACTGTTTTGTGGATGCAGATTGGGCAGGTGACAGCACAGACCGCAAATCATTCAGCGGTTGGGCATTCTTTCTGGCAGGATCGGCAATTACGTGGGAATCCAAGAAGCAGAGAATTGTGGCACTCAGTGGCATGGAGGCTGAGTATGTGGCACTATCTACAGCAGCGAAGGAAGTATCGTACGTGCTAAAACTGATAAGAGAGATGAGCTGTGAGACACCGTCGACAATGATGGTCTACAGCGACAACCAAAGTGCACAATGTCTTGTTAAGAATGCTAAATTTCATGCTAGAAGTAAGTATATAGACATTAAATACCACTTCGTAAGAGAATTATATAAAAAAAGATAATTGATATTGAATACGTTTGTACTGAAGATATGATTTCTGATGTGTTAACCAAAAACTGATGTAAAATTAAACATATGAAATGTATTAGATTGTTAGGGTTAAACTGAATACAACGAAGTGAAATTGAAATGTATTGAAAATGAACATATTGTAATTAAGTTTTGTTAAAATAGACATCGTGGTGAGGAGTGTTAGAAATGTTTTGTATTAGCACCACTCTATGTCTTCTTTATTTCCTTTATGCACCACAAGTAACGGTGCTTCATTCTTCATTCCTTTATGCTCTGTATACATAGCTAGCTTGCACGCTGCAAACATGAATTTAGTCTCTAATAAACGCCAAATTGAATAGATATATTATTTTTATCAACAATAAGCGTGGCTTTTTTTATCAACTGATATGTCAGTTGCAATTATTATATTTTATAACACCCTAAACTCTACTTTTGATATCTGTGTTCCGTTTTTCTATCCGACATGCTCAAGCAAACCCCCTTGGTTTACAAAAGAGCTATCTCGCATAAAAAACTTACAATGTAGCTTATTTAAGAAATATAAGCAAAAAAAATACAATCACTACAGTCAGGAGCTGACTGTATAAGACCATGGATTATCATAGTATACCGTAGGCAATAGGTATAGGTATTCATTTCTAGCGCATGGTACGCGTGCTTCTTCTTAACGAACTAAGAATGCATATTGCGTCTTGTCGTTTTGTCTAATATCTCACCATTTTCGGCGACTGCGATAGATCTTCAGTGACTGAGTGGACTGTGTCCCGGACTCTAAGGTCAAAGATATTGAGCGTGTTCGAGGTTCGGTTGCTGCCGCGATCGACATGTGAAATTCTTTTTGTTTTTCATAATTTTTTTAAATAAATTAAAAGCTCAAAAACATTAAAGAGGGGCGGCGGCGGTAGGCGATTTTTAGTTTTAGTTACGCAATATATGTAATTATTAGAACTTAGTTTTGTTTCGTCGGTACACAACAGCAACTGCAAATCTAATTGTACATATGTATGTATATATATTCGTACAATAATCAGTGTTGAAGTGGGATGCCAATACATACATGTGGATATGCAGACATGTATGTATGTATGGGCGTGCCACTCGCACATTTATAACTTTCTGTTATTTTCTATCATTCTGCAAAATATTCAGAGCAAAACAAAGTAGGAAACATCCAATTGGAATCTTACTGAACTTGCAAAGTCATAAGAGACAAAATACGGAAAGAGTGACGGCATTGAAGAACGTATTAGTTTGCGTTTTTTTTGATGCGTGCTAAATAATATAAAAATACTTAACTTTATTTATAAATAATTAATATTAATTATAGCTATTATAATTTGATTGTCTTTCATATGAAAACAAAGTAATGAAATTTTTTTTTTTTTTTATAGAAATTTAATTAAATAATTTATTTGTTTGACTGTAACTTTTCCTTTAGTTTATTAGAATAAAGTAAATAAACAAAATGAAATAATAATAAATAATTAATAAATGAAAATTTGCACCCGCCTCAACCGGGAGGAACACACACGCACTCTCGCGCAGCCGTCCGCCACTCTAACTACTCGGCTATTGCCTCATTCCTTGGTCCATCGGCAAAGCTGCATTCTGAACCAATTCTGTTACCTACAATGTAAATAAAAAGTTTAATAAAATGCTGTGAGTCTGACTCTAGATTTGAACTTCGATATGCTTGCGTAAATTAGGTCTTCTTAATTATACAATATATGGTATGTTCAAAGTGAGTTTAATTCGTATCATATCTCACTTATTTATAGTCCGATTTTAATGAAACATAACACATAACACCCGTGGCAAGGTATTTGTCATGTAAGATATGCAACTTTGGTTGTTGAGCTAATATTGTAGTTTTTAAATAGTTATTACTGATTTACAGAGGCGGGAAGGGGCGTGTACAAATTTTAAAAAAACTTTCAGACACTGCAATAGATACGTATGTTGTCACAAAATTTGATGACTCTAGCTCTTATAGTTTCTGAAATCCAGGTGTTCATACAGACAGACAGACAGACAGACAGACAGACGGACAGACAGACATGGCTCAATCGACTCGGCTACTGATACTGATTCAGAATATATGTATATAGTTTATGGGGTCGGAGATGCCTCCTTCTGCCTGTTACGCATATTTCCGTTCCGACAAACACAATAGACCATGAATTTTTTAAAATCCATGGCCTAAAAACTAACGGCATTTCTTTTCCCACTACTTAACTGCTCGGGCAAATTTTACAGTGCTTAACGCGAAATGTTATAAAAACTATTTGACCAGAGGTTTCAGTTTTTTCAGAATCCCGAAAAGTTTTATAGTTTTGTTAACATGAAGCGTAGATGAAGACCCGCGAGAAGAAGCTATTCAAAGCTGCACTCGCAAAGGGTTCGAGCAGAGCAGAGGCTCTTGCAATCGCCACTGCGCCCCCCGCGGAAATTAAGGCTAAGCGGACGCGTGCTGACGGCACTTTCCCCGAACCCCAAGAGTCCTCTAAGAAGCCCAAAAAGACTCATGTGGAGTCCACAAAGCCACTCCTCAGCCAAGTGGCAGGCAGCGTGAAATTGGGCTTCACTTCGGCTGACCCCACCAAACCGCTTACACCGGAGCAGATGGCTACGGTGCAAGACAGCATCCTTAAGGCGATGCGGCTGCCCTCCACAATTGAAGTCGGTCCAGGTTTCGAGGGCTGTATACCTCGAAATGAATGGCTGCTCCTTGTGCGCGAGGACAGCAGCACTGCTGAATGGGTCAGGGGAGCTTTTGGACATATTAGGTCCATCAGCGGCCTTGATATCAAACTATTGGAGGAAACTGAGTTCCCGAGAGCTTACCTCATTCGAGGCTATTTCCCCAATAGCGCTGACCTCCCACCCGCCAACATTCTGGAGTACTTGGGTCTCCAGAATCGTGAACACTTCTCAACGGAGTTGTGGCGGGTGGTACAACACAGCCTCAACGGCAAAACAACGCACCTCGCGATGATGGTCGACGAGAAGTCGTACAAGACCCTGACGGATCTTAAGGGTAACGTCAAATTCCGCTTCAATTGGATGAGACTTATACTTAAGAACTCCCCCCGTCAGGGCCTTCCCCACTCCTGCTCTACCCTCTTCCTCAACCCCAACCATTCCCCCCTATAAGCGCTCCTCCAGCAGCGGCAACGGTGGCGTGACAGCATTGGCTGCCGCTCCGGTGGCGTCTACCAGCGCCGCAGCCGCAGTGGCGCCGATCACCACCATCCCCAAACCCCCAGTCATCGTGGTGACTGCCCCCAAGCCCACAACGGGCCGTACTAGGCCGGTGGTTGGCAGCGGACGCCCCCTCGTCCCTTCAAGGCCCACCACCAGCGCAGTGCGGAAACATCCCGCAAGGATATCTCCGGCGACCGTGGTCGCAAAGCGACCTCCCCAGAGCAGCTCCTCCAGACTGCCGAAGGGCATCCGAGGCAACGACTCTGGGGGGGCAAGGCAGGTGGCCTTGTAAGCAAAGCCTTAAAAGATGATGCCGGGCGCAATTAAGGTGCTCCAGGCGAACCTGCACCACGACAGAGGAGCGTGTACCACCTTGTGCAGGGTCGTCTGCGAAGATTCAATCAACCTGGCTCTCGTCCAAGAGCCTTGGTTGATCGGTGGACACATCCGTGGACTATCATGCCGATCATGTAAGTTAATATATGACCGCATGAGTGGTGCCCCTCGCACTGCTATTGTGGTAAATAACAATGTGAGACACTTCCCTTTACCAAATTTCATCCACAGGGACCTGGTGGCAACGGCTATTGAGGTAGCCACGGCAGAAGGTGTCCGGGAGGTAGTGATCGCCTCTGCCTACTTCCCGGGCGACGTGGATGACGTCCTCCCCACAGAGGTTCAGCGGTTGGTGAACTTCTGCCGGCTACACAACAAGCCGCTCGTGATCGGCTGCGATGCCAATGCGCATCACACGATCTGGGGTAACAGTGATGTAAACAAACGTGGTGAGTCCCTTTTAGAATATCTATTGTGCTGTCAATTAGATGTTGCTAATATAGGGTGTAAGCCAACATTTATTAACGCCATTAGGGAGGAGGTTTTGGACCTTACCCTAGTCAGTAACTCTATTGGGAGCTCGCTGATTAACTGGCGGGTCACAGACGAAGCCACCTTGTCGGACCATCAGCACATCAGGTTCGACCTACCTGGCCAAGTCGAGATCCGTCAGAATTCCTTCTGTCCCAAAAAGACCAATTGGGTACTTTTCAAAGCCTCTGTGGCTTTTAAAGCAGATTTGTTGATCAGCAACCCAAATTCTATCAGTGAGATAGAACTTGCTGCCAACCTGCTTCAAGATGTGCTAATCACATCCTTCGAGGACAGTTCTGCTCGGATGACTTTAAGTGTCAACCGTAAAGTTCCATGGTGGAACGAGAAACTATCTATACAAAGAATGAAGGTTAGGAGCCTATTCAATCGGGCCAGATCTAAACGCGTCAGTTGGGACGTCTATAGGGACGCTCTAACTAACTATAACAAAAACATTAGACGTGCTAAACGCGATACATGGCGCAGCTACTGTGGTAGCATTGAATCGCTGCCAGAAGCAGCGAGACCGCACAAAGTATTAGCCAAAGGGCCATCTAATGGATTAAGGCTTCTTAAAAGAGCAGATGGCTCTTTCACCCAAGATCGCAAGGAAGCACTTGACCTATTACTCCAAGTCCACTTCCCAGGTTCGGTGGCGAACCCAGATCTATCAAGTCATGATGACGTCACCATGTCACCGGACTCACGTGGATCCAGTTTATCAGGAACCATCTTCGACCCTGAAAAGGTCAAATGGGCAGTAGACTCCTTCGCTCCCTTCAAAGCCCCAGGGGGCGATCAAATCTTTCCAGCACTGAACACTGTAAGTAGATGGTGCGAAGATGTAGGTCTTAGCATCAATCCACAAAAGGCGATTATCGTTCCCTTCACTAAGCGCTATTCCGTTAACACTGGTCAATTGCATATTGGCGGCTCTCCCGTGGGACTCTCCAACGAAGTTAAATATCTAGGGGTAACTCTTGATAAAAGACTGAACTGGAACTCCCATCTAAACAACACCCTATCAAAGGCAACTCATGCCATGTGGGCATGTAGAAGATTCTTTTGGTAGGACCTGGGGTCTCAAATCGAGTACCATCCGGTGGTTATTTGAGATGATGGTAAGACCCATCGTCACCTATGCCGCTATTGTTTGGTGGCCCAAGGTTACGCAGGTCACCGCCATCAAGAAATGCACTAAACTGCATAGGCTGCTTTGCCTCTCTCTGACGGGTGCACTTCGCACCTGTCCCACAGCAACAATGGAGTCAATCTTGAACCTGACTCCGCTGCATATCCGAATAAAAGAAGTTGCTGCTTTGAGCCTTCTTAGAATTAAGCTCCAATCTGGGCTTCTAGCTACCGAATCAGGGCATGCTAGATTGATCAAAGACATTCCTGGCTTAGAGATCTGCACTAGATCAGATTCTATGACCAAGGAACTCCTCTTTGGTGCAAAATTCAGAACCCTTATCCCAGACCGGAGGGACTGGGATGCTGGCAACCCCATCAGTAACCCCCACGGCATACACTGGTATACCGACGGGTCAAAGACTGATCAGGGGGTTGGAGCCGGGATACATAGTCCCAACTCCAAAACCTCGATTGCCATGGGCAAGTGGCCCACGGTTTTTCAATCCGAGGTTCATGCCATCGAGTTCTGCTGCCGTCTTATCCTTGAGAAGGGGATCAGAGGAGCGAACATTTATATCTTCTCGGACAGCCAAGCTGCCATTTTAGCCCTCTCCTCAAAAAAGAGTAGGTTCACGTATGGTGGCTGACTGCTGGAACTGCCTCCAGAGGCTGTCCAATAAAAACAGAGTTACCCTCCTTTGGGTACCTGGTCACTCTGGTTTCGAGGGCAACGAGCTAGTGGATAAACTAGCTAGGGCGGGGTCATCAGCACCTCTGCATGGCCCCGAACCCTTCTGCGGCGTGGGGTGGTCAACCATCTCATGCCTTGTGAGAACCTGGGCAGATAGGTTGACCGAACGCTATTGGTTCTTCCAACCAGGGATGAGGCAGGCTAAAGAGCTTACGAATCCCTCAGTTAAACGGAGAACAAATTTTCTCTCTAGGAGAGATCTCTATCTCCTTACTGGTTACCTTAGTGGTCACCACGTGGTGAACTATCACCTCGTTAAAATGCGTTTGTCCTCAGATGCAGAATGCAGGCTCTGCAGAGAAGACGACGAAACCACTAAGCACATCCTGTGTGATTGCCTTGGTATGGACTAGGAGGAAGCATCTGCACGTGGAAATCGCAGTTCCCGAGCACATTGTCCGTTCCTCGACGAAAGACCTGTTATGCTTCATTAGGGAAGCAGAACAGCTTTTGTCAAGATAGGGAGAGCATTATAGGCACAAAAGATCACTCTGGTCGCAGTGCCTCGCGCCTTCTCTGCTGGGAGACTCCCTTTCCAAATAATAATAAATAATAATAACATGAAGCGTAGGTCAGCGGTCTTTCCTTCTAAACATTCGTTTGATAACGCTGAGGCGGACACAGATCAGGCCATGACCGATATGATTGGTAACTTTTTTCAAACAACTTATTATTTTTCTACGCCAAACATTCATTCTTATCCATATAGCTTACCAAGTTCAAATGGCATCGTCACACCGTTACTGAACGAAAGTTCACTTTTTAAGGATCTTCGCTTAGTTAAACCATTTTTTACACCAGGACCCGATGGTATCCTCGCCTGTGTAATTCAATATTGTGCCAACTCCTTATGTAAGCCATTGTTCAAACTATTTTCGCTGTCCTTAGACACTGCCTCCTTTCCTTCCATATGGAAGGAATCATTCATTATTCCTTTATTTAAAGAGGTCAGCAAGTCTGGTGCAAGCAATTATAGAGGTATCTCTAAATTATTGGCTATTCATAAATTCTTCGTGAATGTTATTACTCCCCACTTGCAACATTTTAGCAGATCCGGTATATCCCCTTTTCAACACGGATTCGTAAAACGTCGTTCTACCACGACAAATTTGCTTGAGCTGACATCCTTTGTGTTAAAAGGCTTTCAGAAAAAACTTCAAACTGGCGTCATTTATACTGGTTTTAGTAAGGGATTTGACTCTCTTCTTGCACATAAACTGAATCTTCTCAGTTTCTCATCAAAACTTCTTAGTTGGATTGTGAGCTATTTGGCTGACAGAACCCAACGAGACTTCTATAAAAATAATCTTTCTTACCTCGTTCATGCCACATCTGGTGTTCCTCAGGGGAGCCATTTAGGTGCCCTGCTTTTTACACTTTTCATCAATGACCACCCAATGGTCATACTTAACTCCCGTACTCTCATGTATGCGGATGATGTCAAGCTCTGCTTTCAATTTAGAGACGGCTACTGTCATTCTCGCCTTCAATCTAACCTAGATTGTTTGTATTCTTGGTTTCGTGCAAATCTCCTTAATCTGAACAGCTCCAAATGCAAGCTGTCCTTACCTAACTAAGACTCTCTTCACCTCGCTTGTTCGTCAAATTCTCGAGTACGGATCATGTTTCTGGAGTCCTCAGTACATAGTGCAAAATGACCGCATTGAACCCGTACAGAAAAGCTTTTTAATTTTTGCCTTCCAAGGTCTTAACAGGGATGTAAATTCAAGACTTCCTTCCTATCCTAGTAGACTTTTGTTACTAAATCTGCTTTCCCTAGCCAATCGTAGAACCATGCTTGTTGTTGTATTTATTAATAGCCTTATTCAAGGGAACATAGATAGTAACGACTTGCTTAGTCGACTACACTTCTCTGTCCCTGGTACAATCACCCGTAATTACCTTCCTCTAAAACTATCCAGTTGTAGCTCGAACTATGCCCTGCATGAGTCATTAAGGGTTTTATGTTCGGACTATAATAAACTATATTCCATTGTATCTAACAACATCAATAATTCTGTATCTAGATCAAAGTCACTAATCTTTACCCACTAATGTAGTAACTAGTTAAACATATACTTTTTAGTGAAAGAATTACTCTTTAACTATCTACATGTTTAGAACATTCTACACGCTATTTTGATTAGTCTTTTGCTTACTAACACTAACTCTCCTGATGTGATTGGGTTTTTCTGGGTTTTCCCCAATCCTCTGCAACAAATGTTGGATCGGATCATTCTTTTTTTATCCCAGTTTAATTCAGTTCAATTCAATTTATTTCTTTTTTTTTAGATTTAAGATCTTACTTTTAATTTAAAATTATTAATATTTAAATTTAAAATTTAAATTATAATTATTAATTGTTTTTTACTTTTAAACATTCGACTGAGCATAGTTCGACTATAAATTAAAATTAAAATAAAAATAAAAATTAAAATTAAAAAAAAATTAAAAAAAATGTCAAAACGTTCTGAGTACTATGAGTATAACCTATAAAATGTCAAACTATACAATAGATCTCTTAATTGCCAGATTGCAACACTAGGGTTGCCAAATCCCGGCATATAAAGGGCAAACCTCGTATTTCATAAGGTTATATTTTAACTTTTAAGGCTTGTGCTAACACTTCTGTCCCTTCTCGCAGTGGCTGACACTTAGATTTACGACTCCAATTACATCCTAATCCTAATAATAGAATACTGGTATGGGAACAAAGGGATGTAATTAGACATTTAAATAACTTAACAGAATATTCAATCATAGATAGCGATACAGAGAAACTGTCCGAAGCATTTCCCAATTTGCACTTGCGAAAGCTATTAGCTATTAATGTTAATATTAAACATATCAAACTTTCTTGGCACAGAACTTAAACGCTAAAGATTTTGAAAAAATTAGATGCCCGAGTTCCAACAGTAAATAAAATAATTAAAGCAAACTTGTATGAAACACTTTTAGCTAGGAATAGAATTATAATAACAGAAATTTAAACCCTAATGCTCACAATCACTTTGGCCAAATTATGCATAATAAATCCTACCATTTTTAACCATTACGATTTGAAGTCCGTACTGGCTGAGCATCCCACATTTTACTGCAATTGCAAGACGACACCATAGCAGAATGCGAAAAGGACATGCTGAAGGTCACCGACTGTACGGCGAGTATGGGAGATACCTTTTGCAAATTGTCACCCCATGACAAATGCGCGCAGGCTCTTCACGTCGGAAGCATAGCCAACTGCCATACCCAACCTAGCCATCTAAAACCATTCATACATGTGGATGATGGTGTGAGAGTCTAGCTCGAGTCAGTGCATAGGATGGTCCAGAGATCCAGACCAACGGCACGCACCTTATGAGCTTTCAACGTTTCGCCATCATCAATGGCACAAAATACCTAAACCAATAATAGCTGTATCACCATTGTTAAAAATAATAAACCATGATCCCGTTTTGAGCATGCCGCTTATCCACCGGGTGAATGAACACAATCTACATGTCATCCGAAAGTTCAAGGGTTGAGAAGACGCAGCTGGATCACCAAAGGCGCAGTCGGAATTGTTCTCATCCTCAACGGTTCAATTCTCCTCTGCCTATATCTGAAGAAAATACGAGCTTGAAAAGAGATACAGGGGGCCATCGATAAGGTCAGCGCAACCAAGGACGGTCACAGTTCTGAGGAATACTATAGTTCACAAGTAATCCTCGCCCGAGCTATTCGAGCAGACCCCGCACTAATAATGCTGACCCATCAAAACGTCAAGTCCGTTGGCCTGGCCAGCGTGGTAACCTCATCTCTTGCTTGGACGCAAGACCAGCGTTATAATTTATGCAGAGTTCACACTTATTCATGTAGATTCAGTATTTGTAAGTTGATATGTTGCTATCGTATAATTTGAAGTTAGTTCTGTTTTTGATTTAATAAAGAGCACTTAGCTTATAACACTACTCGGGCATAAGCGTTTATTATTTGGTCATTGACCCTGAAGGGCCAGTCATAAAGGACAGTTACCTTCCAACCTATTCTTACTACGAAGGAAGGGTAGACACCGACAGATCGTCGCACCCCCGCATATTACTGACACCCTGCAGCACGAGCACTCCAGCAACAAGCTATTTGAGGGATCAACCGATCGACTTCCACCCTGACGGACCCCACTTGTTAATTTGTATGCGTGTGATGTGAGGCTCTGTTAAAAAAAGAGTTCTTCTGTCATTCTTGTCTTCAACAGTCATATCGTTTATCTACCAAACTAATCTGATCAGTACTAAAATCATTCTTACGAGTCATTCTAAGTACATTTCGTTCTCTCTTTGTGGTATACCGTTGTAAGGAATTGATGATCTTGGTGTACTTTTGTTCGTCAAATGATTAAGTATGGATCATACGTATGGTGTTTTCAGTATTCAATTTCGGTGGACGGGCGGTAGGTGGATTTCGTTTTGTTTGTACGCGAGTGTTTCAAGCAATGGCTTAGTACAATTTGATTATAAATTCATTGTAAATTGCTTATAAAAAACAAACCCAAAATATACGAAATAAACTAGCAATTTGTTTTCTATTTTCTTCATTTTTGAAGTAAATAAACCGGACGAACGCTACAGTCAGGCACGGCCGACAGTTAGCCCAGTTTTGAATGGGTTCCGAATATAATAGAAATTGCACAGATAAAGTCTTCTGTCGCCTACTGTTTTTGCACTGTGACACACATGAGTTCCGCAGAAACTTTGGCCACTTAATTGACTTCAATAACTTCTGATCGGTTTTAAAACTGGTGGAGAGGTTGATATTTTAGTAAGCAGTCTGAATTCAGAAAGTTGTACCTTTTAAAATACTGTTCGGACGGATATCCAGACAGACAAACAGTAACAGGTCAATTGACATGGCTATTTATCCTGATCAAAATATATATACTCTGTAGAGTCTGCCACGCCTCATTATTCCAGCTACATACATAGGTATAACCCTTTTTGACAATTTTCATGGTCTAGAGGTATACAAAAATTGATTGCCTTAATAAATATCTAGAAGACAGCTTTTCTAAGTCAACATATTTTACAGTTCAGTAGATATTTTTTCAAAGTTAATGTATACCCTTTCGCGAAGTAAGCTGAGAGTCATTATACGAAATATTGTCTATTGTAATAAATTGTCTGAAATATTTTCAGGCAAATTATGAAGGCGACCGACGACGTTAACCAAAATTTGGTATTTTTATCTTTTAATATGTACCCGCCCAAATTTTAGCCACATAGATCTTGTAGTTATCGTAGAACGATCGATTAACTAAGTAGATTAACTACCTTTGGTAAAAATTAATAACTCCAACGGTCATAAAATATTTGTTGTTGAAGGGCGAGAGTCCTAATCAAACAAAAACGGATGTATACTGTTTATCGGAACTCTTTCCCACCATTTACAGCTGTATACGTGGAAGTACAAGCTTAAAAGACACTTCCATGACGGCGATTTAATTACAGTTCGAATATCTTCTCAACCTTCTTACTTATCAGACCTAGTTTAAAGTAATTTTTTATTATTGCCAAAGTTTGGAGTTTCGCTCTGCAAATACAAATTTTCATCAAATAAGAACCTTGGTAAAATAGCCTCTTTGAGAAGTCTTGTGCCAATAATTTTTTGAGGGTATAAAGTGGTGAGAACAGCACTTAAAACTATAACAAATAGTCAGGATAAAATCATATCAGACAGTCCTCTTAGGTGTGGATAGTAAGGAAGGTGCGGAAGCAATTCAAAGGTTTTTGACAAAACTTTAGTTTAAATGTAGCACCCAACGTACAGAAAACTATTTCATCTAAAACTTAAATTGCTTTAAATGGCAATCGTGTTCTTTAAATATCTTAGTGTTCCCAGCTATCTCTTTTTTAAGAATGTCCATTTTTGTTAGTGGCCACAGTTTTGGGCGTCCGTAAAGCTCAGCCCAGAAATCAACAGTTGTAAATGATGGGAAAGAGTTGTCATGGAGCGTCCACCCTTTAAAAATATAAATTTATGACAGCACGATATTCAAGTTTGTCCGTTTTTGTAAAAGCAGCGACATCGATTTAGTTAATTTATTGTTCAACCGACACTAAATATCGATATTATAGTAACCGTATATAGAAACCTATAATAGATAACGAGACAAGATAAGCTTAAAAATGAAAGACTGGTTGAGTGTTAAACACAGACTTAACTTTATAGTTTATGTACACACAAGTTGTGCGCTGTTGGTAAAGAATATAAATAGAAAATTCTAGCTAAAACACAAAGTTTCACTCGAACTATATAGAAAAACCTATGATTCCTCATCTGAAATGATAATTTGTGCGTCTAATGCAATTTTTGTTTGCTGCTTTTTCTGTTGTTGCTGCAGTTGCTCTTTACTTTTAATACTATTTTTCCTAGTATTATTGTTGTCGTTGGTTGCGGACACACTAGCATTTAGACTAGAGACGGACATTATCTTCAGCGTATGGGCGGTAGGCAGATCCGTAAGCTCACCATTGGGCGCAGCTTGGAGAAATGTTTCTTTACCAACACAATCATCAATGTTAACCTTAGGCACAGCAGTCTTGACTCTCGTTACATTATTAACTATCACATGAGCAGTCGCGGCAAGGTTCTTTGGTGTTGCATTTAATTCTACATCGGAATCGGCATCACTAACTTCGCCGTTCGCTTTGAAATTGTCCACAAATATATCAACATCTTCATCTGATTCATCGTAACTTTCCTCTTCCTCCTCTTCATCCCTTTCACATCCGCTTTCACTGCCGCTCTCATTCTCACTTTCCCGATGAATCTTAACACCATTGACCAAATCATTGCAAGATGTATCAACATATTGTTGGGCTGCCTGGGCACTGGTACACGGCTTTTCATCCCTATTATTATCAAGCAGAGCAACAACTGCATCGACTGTTGAAATTGTAGTCCCTGCGGCAACTGTTTGCAACTCTTTTTCTTTTTGTCGCGCCTCACGCTGTTCCTCTGCTGTGAGCTCCTGTTCGCGTGCAAATCTGTAAAAAATACCAAATTTATTATTTATTATCGCTGCTATGATAATATTGTCCTCACTTTTCTAGTATATCACTTATTTTTGTTTGCTTCTTGCTGTTCTCAATCAACTTGGCCAGTAGCGTGGCATCACTGGCTGCTGGATCCTTCGCGTTGGCCGTAAAATGTGTAACGGTCTCGTAGAGATCAGTCTTGCGTCGCGCCTGCAGCAAACGACCCACCTTAACGAATGCATCATGCGCTGCAAATATAAATTCAAATTTAATAGAAAATATTATGCATGTACTGGAGTCACAGTACTATACTGTAATCATTCTTACTATACTCATACTCTCGTTTGTATTAATAGATATAATGTTTACACTTTTTTTACACCCAATAAAATGAATAATTACATTTAAAACCGTAACCGTAACTGTTCAAATTTTTAACAAAAATATTGCAAAATAAAAGTTATAAACTATATTTTTTATTAAGAAACAGTGGGATACCCTTCGACCTATGTTCCGGTATAGTTTAATTTAAGTCGATTCGAAAAATTCAATAATTAATTAACGGGGGCGGTGGGCATGGCACACAACATTATCAGCGTATATTAAACAATAACTTCTTCCCAAATTTGGTGTCCTTAGCTTTTAAAAAAGCTGAGATATTTGTGTTTATACAGACAGACAAACATTTCTCAATCGACTCGGCTTGTGAGTCTGAGTAAGAATATATACATACGATATACCAGGTGTGTTCAAAAATTAAGGTGACGAGGTCAAATTTCGCGGGCAATGTACTTTCGATTATCGATTTTTATACCCTTCGACCATTGAAAATGGTCAAAAAAGGGTATACTAACTTTGTGCAAATGTATGTTACAGGCAGAAGGAGGCGTGGCAGAGCCCATAAAGTATATATATTCTTAATCAGGATCACTAGCCGCGTCGATTGAGCCATGTCTGTCTGTCTGTCCGGATGTCCGTCTGACCAGATGAACACACAGATCTCAGCTATTATAAATGCTAGAGATACCAAATTTGGAATGAAGGTTCCTGTGTACTACAAGCAGATCAAGTTTATTTCAAATGTTAAGTGCCACGCCCACCGCCTCCGCAAATCAATAATTTAATTTTTGAACTCAATTTGTAAGCGCTGTACAGATACAACTTTCAGACTATAACATATACTAAACTGAATGAAATATCTACGTGGTCTCCAAATTAAAATCCGATCAAACAATAAAAACAGAAGTTATTTAAGAAAGTATGAGCATAAAACCAAGTGCTTGTGTCAGCTAACAAGGGAGGCGGGCGAGCGCAAAGCGCGAGAGCCATCTGTCGAGATTAATTTCAAAGCATGTTCATATGTATATGTGTACATACATAGGAACATACCTACATAGGTCGAAGGGTATCCCACTGTCGCGTGCTGCGCGACTGTTGCATTTCTTAATGCTTTGCATTTGTTTCTTTATTTTTTTTTTTTGAACTCAATTTGTAAGCGCTGTATAAAAGATACTACTTTCTGACTTTAACATATACTAAGCTGAATAAAATATCTACGTAGTCTCCAAGTTACAATCGGATCGGACAATAAACACAGAAGTTATTTAAGAAAATATGAGCATACAACTGAGTGCTTTTGTAAGCTAGCAAGGGAGGCGGGCGAGCGCCATCTGTCGGGATTAATTTCAAAGCATGTGCATATGTATAATACATACACCGAAACATACATAGGTCGAAGGGTTACCCACAGTCGCGTGCTGCGCGACTGTTGCTTTTCTGATTGGTTTTGTTTTGTTATGTTTGTACACTCTTCCCGAAAATCTTTACCAAGTTTCAAGGTTATACCATTTTTTGTTTGGTTGTGAGAGGCATAAAGGTTATAACGATAGAAAAAATTGCACAGCACGAGCTAAGCGATATACCAACATCCTCAGCAACTTCTCTGATAGTGATTCGACGATTTTCCAAAACAATTTTCTTCATTGCTTGAACGTTTTTATCAGTTGTTGACGTGCTGGGGCGTCCAGAGCGAGGCTCGTCATTGGCATCTTCTCGGCCATCTTGGAAGTGTTTGTACCACTTGTACACATTTTTTTTTACTCAGAACAGTTTCATCGTATGCCACTGTCAAAATTTCAAGTATTTCGGAGCACGTTATTTTATTTTTTTTTTGATGCAAATCCTTTGATCCATATTTTTCGATAGCAAAAAATCGCTGAGCACGCAAAACACTTATAACCTTTACGCCTCTCACAACCGAAAAAAACAAACTATACACTTGAAACTTGGTATAGATTTTCGGGAAGAGTGTACCAACAAAAATTCAAAAGTACATTGCCCGCGAAATTTGACCTCGTCACCTTAATTTTTGAACACACCTTGTACTTTGTGGGGTCAGTCATTTGACCACTTTCAATGGTCGAGGGTAAAGATCCTGTTCTCACTATCAAATGAATAAGTTAAGTAGTTCATATTGCAGGGCAAAATATACATTAATATTTACTCATTGTAAGTGAGTACACCAACAAGTGTTACATTTGTTTCATGAATGATTCATATATGGGCTTAATTCATTCCGGCAGGAGTCTAGTATGTAGCAACAAATTATTTCAACATCTAGTTTCTTAAAGCTTACCTATGCGTTTCATTTCAAATGACGCCAGCCCCAATTCCTTTTCCTTATTGCAATGCTCCAGCAGCTTGAGAACATCGTAATAGTCGGGAAACTCGTGCATACGGTTTACGAACGCAGAGAGAGTGCGGTTGAACTGAGGATATGGCGAATCCTTGAACAGGATTGGCTGTTTCATCTGGCGATGGGCGCTTTTGCTTTCACCGGTTAAATCACATATTTTCTCATAAATCTGACAAGCGCGCTTCTTGTAACGCTCTACCTGCAAGTAGCTGGAGTCGTCATCATCATTCCAATCAACATCCGCCTCCTCTAAAGCACTAATGCGCTTCGTTATCGTATAAAGCGTGCGATTTAATTTCCGTATGCGTTCTTCGGTGCGTCTGTTTCCAGTGCAAGGTCCTACTGCAGGATCTGGCCCAGGATTATCAACTGATAACGAAGGTACAGCAGAACTTGCATCGGACGCAACTACAGTTGCCTTATCGCTTACACACGGCTCTGCCTTCTGCGGCACCTGTTCCTGTACTTTGGCTTTGCGGCGCACCTTTAACTCTTCTACGACGCACTTGAGGTGCACGTAAATCATGTCCGGGTCAGTGCGTATACGCTCCATTGCCTGCAATAGCTGTTTGCGAAAGCCGCGCGAACGCACAAAATTCTCATGCACACTATAATAGTATTTGATTAGCTTATTATCTATAAGTCGTTGCATGTCCTTCGATCTGTCATGCTCGCGACATAGCTGCAACAGTGTGGCATATTCCCCAACCAGAGGGGAACGAGAGCCAGGACCATGTGCAGTTGTTGCTTCTGTTGAAAGAACAGATGCAGAAGATATAGACGAAGATGAAGTTGTTCGTTTCGTATTATCTGGCTCCACATTCTCCGTTGGCGGCGTTGTGGGTGGCGACTCCACAAGTACAATGGTCGGCGTGTTTGCCGGATTCTTAAATTTCTGTCGTTGTTGCAGCTGCAATTGCTGCTGTTGCGCCATATGCTTTCGCCATTCCTCATCCGATTTCTGTAGCACTGTAATAGGTTGCACGCGTTTCCCTAGCGTTTTCTTTACCTGCGTAATGCATGCAGCAGGAAATGCCTGCAATTTAACTCCGGCCACCGCAGGGACTAGTGGCGACGCTGATGTCGGCGGTGGCGTTGTTGTCGGAGTCAATTGAGGTGTTATGCTCGTCGTGGCCGGCAAATTAAGTAAGAGCGGCTCGTTCAACGCCGCAATGCAGTGTGGCGGCGGCGAGGCCAGCAACCGGGATGGAGGTGTGGACTGTATTGTGCCAGCAGTAATACTGTTGCTACTAGCAAGTGATTGAACGTTTCGAATAGTTGTTGCCGCTATTGTTGTTCTCGTCGAAGCCTTTGTTTTATAAGGTAATGTGCGCGCTGCACTATCGCAGTTTACGTTTGCCACTGCCATCGTCTGCAACTTGCTTAGAATGGGCGTCGTTGTCGTCGGTGAAGTCGGGTTGTTGCTACAGCTAATAGAATAATTGGCCGGCAACGTCGGTTTTGATGTTCCCTCTTGATGTGGCCTTTGCTGATGTTGATGCTTCAATTTGCGCACTGACAACGTCGTTGCGTTCAAAGCACTCAGAGGCGGCTGCTTTAGCTCCTGATTTTCCTTAAGTTGCATTAAAGTTGTCATCGTCGTCGACGTCGTCGTCGGCGACATCGGCGTCAATGGCTGTTTTTGCACAATTGGCAAACGCTGCGGCAACTTCTGCGTAGTTGTTAGTTTTGGTGTAATAGACAGCTGCACCTCTGGCCGAGGCTGCTGCTGCATTTGAGTGTGCGCTGTTGGCTTTTGCATTGTGTGCATTGCCTGTAACCTTTGCTGTGTTATTGCTAACATCGACTGTTGCTGGTTCAGGGCTAGCGTTGGCGTTGAAGTTGTCTTCTGATGGCTAATTGTTAGAGTTGTCTTTTGCGGATACTGTTGTTGTTGCTGTTGTTGCTGTTGTTGCTGTTGCAGTTGAGAGGGTAACATCGATGGCGCGGTCAACTTTGGGTGTGGCCGCTGTTGAAATTGATTACACTTCAGCGCAACTGGCGCTGCTGTCAACGTATTCTGCTGTATCGTTGTTGCTGGTGTTGTTGTTCCTGATTTTTGTACACCAGTGTTTGGCATCGTCAGCTGCGAAACAGATTTTTGAATCGGTTGTGTGATGTTCTTTTGCTGTACTGTTGACATGGCGGAAAGTTTACACGGCTGCGGAATAGGTACACTGGTAATAGTGGCCATAGTGTTGGATGTCTTGGAGACACTGGTGTTTTTTGTGGCCGTCGACTTGATGGCTTTGCTCTTTACACTACTTTTATTATTGTTATTATTGTTGTTGTTGTTATTCTCTACAGACAGAAAAGGATTGACGTTCTTAAGGCTGCCATTGCTGAAGCTATTCTTAATGTTGTGCTTGGTAACCGTAATCCCACTGGGTATGTGCATCGATCTACATAAGAAATGATTTAATAAATAAATATTTGTTTGAATTGATGAATTAATTTTATAAATTAAAACTGCTAATATCGCAATGATTTCCTGTTGCATATCCTATAAGGGAGTATATTCATTTTGTCCTGAAGTTTGCAACGTACCTTATACCTTTCAACCCTGGAAAATATTGTCTCTCAATTTTAGCTATTTTGATGAAATTTGACACATTACATATTTATATTTGCTATTACTGTACGCCGTAAATAAGATTCCACGGTACGGATCGGACTGAAATATCGCAAAACTGTCGCAGGGGACATCGATTGAATTTTGTCATTTTCTATAATATAATATCGCTAACAAACTTACCAACTTAGCAACTATTTACATAAGTTCTATAAAGATCGGACTACCATTACAAGGGTGTTCTGAAATGTTTCTGACCTGACTATGGCTAAATAATGTTTATATAAAAAAACAGCGAGAACTTAGTTGCGGACCTAATATTAATTAATATTAATTTGAAAAATGTATTGATTCCCGCACATTTGAGGATAGCAATAAGTTGACAGAAGCCATGGCGGTGGGGATAAGAGAAATATTTTGTTTTTTTTACTAGTTGAAAGTTCAATTGAAAGTCTCAGGCGAAAGAAAAATCATGGGTATCATAAATTTGGAAAATCCATACTTATACCGTTGACAGCTATAGAATATGTTATGTGATTTACGTTTCGGAAGACCTACGCTCCAAATGAAAAGATAAATAACATTGTAAATATATCGGAAAGCACTCCAATGAAATGGTTTAAGGAGTATTTAGTTAAGTAAGATCTGGCTTCTATTCTGTAAAAGAAAGGTTTCTGCTCACACAGGGCAGTGAACAGTATATACTCAGGGGTTGCAGATGTAAATGATGGGAAAAAGTCCCTCAGACATAGTTCATATCCATTTTTGTTTGACTAGCCTTATTGCCCTAAAATCGAGTTAGTTGTTCGATTGTTCTACGATAACTATGTATATTGGAATAAATGTGGCTGGAATATAATAAATGATGCTTAATGGAAATGTAACATACAAAATGTTAAATTACGTCGGCCTTCATAGTCAGACTGGAAACATTTCACACAACCCTCGTAGCAATACAATTAAATCGTAATGTCAATATATATTGTAGTAAAACTGTTAACTCATGTATAATTGCACCGTATCATTAAAATCGGACAAATATAACCAATAGTCTTCATTAAAAGTTTTAAAAGTTTAATGAAATGAATCAGATCAGGGAATTAAGGCAAAAGACAAAACAGAGAACAAGAGAGTAACGCGCAGTGGCAATGCTTATTAACGGCCGAAACAAAAAGAAAGGAATGGGGAACGAGAGCGGTCGCATGTTTTTCAATCGCCCTATATATACAACTAGAGCTAAACATTTGCCATCAAACAATTAAATAATAATAATAATAATAAGCAAGAAACATTGTTATTAAACAATATAAAGTCTAATATTAAACCATAGTCATTAAACAATAAAGTGACACAATACAGTAAACTTACTACATATGTATATGTATTAAAAAACACGATTTTAAGCTAAGGTATAAACGCTTCATGAACATTTATCCAAACTAGTAATAAAGGTTACCTGGGCGTGCCAAAGGTCATATTCCCTAGCAATCTTTAATCTCTACTGATTGTTCCGATACTCGGTACAGAATTTGTATGGTTTCATAACAGCTATACTTTACTTTAACTGATTGCTTCTAAGAAACCTATATGATTGGAATACGTCGATTACATTCTAACTTTGATTGGCACTGATAAGACCAGTATTGTTTTTCGAAATTATTTATTTTAATACAAAAACACTCATTTTGTTCGACTCCTCTGTCGATGCGGATTCAGAATACATAAAGTACGTTGTAAACTTCAAGCTAAAATAAATATATATATACACATGTATATACATATAGGTATATATATATATATGTATATCTACATAAATGTATGCCTTCAAGAATTCATGGAAGGTTATATATATATCTATTTTCATTGCAGACTTTCCATATTTAATTTATATTACACTATTGTTAAACAATGTAGCTAGAGTATGTACTTTATTTGGACTGATATGTACATACTTGTAGGTGCCCACCACCATTCCAGAAGCCACCGCGTCACCGGTTGCAGCCGACGCTTTGATCCCGACGGACAACTGTGTGATCGATGTCTTTGCTGCATGTGGATGTTTAGTAAGAGATTTGGATGTTGCCACCTTGGTCGCACCTTGCTCTCTGCGGGATCGCTTGGCTGCCGGCAGGCCCTAGAACAATTTGATTAAAAAACGACCTGTTAGATTTAAGATTAATGCAAAACGGAACTAAACAAAAGCAGCGTTGCACCTGTGTGTGAGTGCATGTAGAGTTTTAAAGCGCCCCGCCAAATAAAGTGTAGAATTATGTCGACCATGTTACCAAACGGTAAGAGTCGGAAACTGTTACCATTGGTCTCGCAAGTGACACACTTTGACCACATAAAAACACCCACTCAAAGACAGCACCAGATACCCAAATGCAGGCGATTTATATGCAGGGACTTGTGTACAAGAGTTGGTGTGCATCCTTAAATCCATATGTATTTTAATGTTTGTGGGAAACAATAAAAGCAGCGCGAAAAAAAATCTTACACACAATTGTAGTTCATACACAGACACGACTGAATAACAACTACACAATTGTTCATATGTATATGCTCGCATGCCAACACTAATACACTCACACAAATGCACACAAACCTATTAAAAATACAACTGTACTTTTTAACAACTAAACATTTTTGACGCTGACACTGGTGCCTTTACCTCCTCCTCCTCCGAATCCGAGCTCAAATCAACATAGATTACTGAAGTCATGGTCAAAATATCACTTTTCACTTCGTTTTTATGCGATGCGTCTCCTTTTACAATTATTTCTTAACATTTGAAAGCATGCAACTGTTATTGTTGCTTACTAGTTTTTATGCAAATATTACGTCTCTGACTTCTAATTTAATTTTGCTTATGTTTGTATTGTTGCTTTGTATTTGTTTTCGCAGGCTAGGTTGCTCTGTTTTTTTGTAGAGTTCTATGGCTAAAAGTGCTGCCATGTTGGCTTACAAATAGTGGCAACGCCTTACTTCTATAATTAAAGGAACGATACATTTTTATTATCGATAAGCATTACCGATTCAACATGAAATATATAGATCATTCTTATATAATTATGTGGAATATTAAAAAAAAAATCAGAAAAAGTCTAATGGAAAAAATTTAACTTTATCGAACATTATTATTATAAATATTTTCGATATATTGACATTCGTCAGTACAGTGCTGTAAAACATAAAAAGTGAACAAGTGACACGTCGTGACAAGCTCGTACATTTTCGATTCAGTCTGCTTCGTTCATTCGGTTTTCGTCATTTAAAGCGGTTGATCTGTCTGCTGGAGACTTCTCTAAAAGGTGGAAAACTTTCTAAATTTGGTGTAGAAAGTGCAATAATTAAAATTTCAAGTTTACGTTCCTGCCGTTCATAAAAGTTAAACGCAATGGGAAGTAAGTATTAATTGCATTTCTTTTTATCTAATAAATTTGGCACCTTGCATCGGCATTGGCTTCTTCGTCGACAACGACACCCACCCCCATCCTCGCCTCTTGCTTACGTATACAAAACCTTATAGTTGTATTCTGTTTATTAAAGTCTTTAAATTAAATAGTCCACTGAATCTTATATTCATCTATTTGTGTTCTTTTTTTCAGTCAAATTCCTGGAAGTTATAAAGCCTTTCTGCAGTATATTGCCTGAAATAGCAAAACCTGAACGCAAGGTGCGTATTAATATAACTTATCCATTTTTTAATTCAGTTAAACAGCTTGTGATAAATAATGTCAGATAAATAGTCTGCTAGTATTAATAATATGTGACTTCACAACTTTAATACAATATAAAAGATTTGCCTCACTTGATAACAGAGTTAGCCTCTCGTACACGTTGATTGTTTTCACTTGTCAATCGAATACGCCACGCAAACAATTTGTTTTTTGATAGTAGGCACCAGAAAAGTTGTTCGTTATTTAAACATATTGAAACAAACAGAGATACATTGACAGAAAATCAATGATTTTTAAAAAGCAGCGTTGCTAAAATTGCTCATCTACAAATCGTTTGCGGCACATACAAAATCTCATAAAATGGGGAAAAAATATACAGTTGTTGTATTAAAAAATAAATACATATATAATGAATGTATTTGCAATTGACTTTGCCTATTTTAAGTCTGCTTTCATTCATTAAACATTACTCAAAGTTACCCAAATTACTAGTTTCTTATCAAGAGCATGTACCTTTCTTTACTACTTGTTGACAAACTACTATTTACGTATTGCTGAAGCATACCGCATACTACGTGGAAATGTCAAACTTCGGCTGGCACGAAGTGGCACCCGACGTTGTGCGACGTCAGCTTCGTATTGTTGTTAATCCAAAAGACCGTTCGAAGAGCGCTGATAAGCAGAAACACAGATGTCTCTGCGTACATATCGTTTTGGTCAAAATAGTATCGATAGTTGTTGAGTTTAAAAAACCAAAAAGGGGAAACAAATACTACTTATTTATTTATCATATTATTTTTATTATCCTAGTGCAACAAGTTGTATCTATTTGTATGGCGCTAGTCACTATTATGTTATAAAAATTATTATTTTTGTTTAAATTACTTAAAACTAAAAGCATTTAATATATTTTAATTTTGAAAACTCACAATGAACAGAAAAATATTAAATGTACAATAATTATATTTATACGATATGCTAAAAGAAGTTGCATTTTTTAATTTTGCATTAAAATTTCAATTTCACCAAAAAGTGACATACGATACTTTTGCAAAAATGTGACTAAGTGACACACTTTGTATGACTTATTCAATTTGAATCTTCAGGAAATTAATATAAATTTAAATTAAACATCAGTACAAATTAAGTTTTTAAGAATGGTTATGATTCCTTAAATTTTACTCTTAATCCGTTTTTATGTTCTAAATTAAAATTTTTTTTAAATATGATTTTTAAAACCAACGAAAATATATGATAGGAGGCAATGTGAATAGTATATAAAATTCACAAAAAAATGAAAGTGGCAGTTATTATGGTGTATATTGGGAATATGCGGTATTATGGTGTATAAAGTGAATAAAAGTTGTAACTAAGAAACAGAATGATAGACTAATACAGAATATTATCGTTCTACTTTTTTTAATAATTCTTATTATATTAATCTAAAGAAATATATGTATTATAACTGTACATTAACGAAACTTATTTCTTTCTTGTTGATAACCTTTACAGATCCAGTTCAGGGAAAAAGTATTATGGACAGCTATCACCCTGTTCATATTCTTGGTCTGCTGTCAGATTCCTTTGTTCGGCATTATGAGTTCAGACTCTGCAGATCCCTTCTACTGGATTCGTGTGATCCTCGCCTCGAATCGTGGAACACTTATGGAGCTGGGCATTTCACCAATTGTGACATCGGGACTGATTATGCAGCTGTTGGCCGGTGCCAAAATCATTGAGGTCGGCGATACGCCAAAGGATCGTGCACTATTCAACGGTGCCCAGAAGCTTTTCGGCATGGTGATTACAATTGGACAGGCCATCGTCTATGTGATGACCGGCATGTATGGTGATCCATCAGAGATCGGTGCTGGCGTGTGTCTGCTGATTATCATTCAACTATTCGCCGCTGGCTTGATTGTACTGCTACTTGACGAGCTGCTACAGAAGGGGTATGGCCTCGGCTCTGGCATCTCACTTTTTATTGCAACAAATATCTGTGAGACAATTGTGTGGAAGGCCTTCTCGCCAACCACTGTAACAACCGGACGCGGCACTGAGTTCGAAGGCGCTGTAATTGCTCTGTTTCATCTCATGGCCACGCGAAACGATAAAGTCCGAGCCCTTCGCGAGGCGTTCTATCGTCAAAACTTGCCCAATCTGATGAACCTCTTGGCCACCATTTTAGTGTTCGCTGTTGTCATCTATTTCCAAGGCTTCCGCGTCGATTTGCCCATCAAGAGCGCACGCTATCGTGGCCAGTACAGTAGCTACCCGATCAAACTATTTTACACTTCGAACATTCCCATCATTCTTCAGTCCGCTCTGGTTTCCAACTTGTACGTCATTTCACAAATGTTGGCCGTCAAGTTCCAGGGTAACTTCTTCATCAATTTGCTTGGTGTCTGGGCCGATGTCGGCGGTGGTGGCCCAGCCCGTTCGTATCCTATTGGTGGTCTATGCTATTACCTGTCGCCGCCTGAGAGTGTCGGACACATACTCACCGATCCCATTCATGCCTTGCTCTACATTGTCTTCATGTTGGGCTCATGTGCGTTCTTCTCCAAGACATGGATCGATGTCTCTGGCAGCTCAGCGAAGGATGTAAGTTCATTTGTATAAGTTATTTATTAAACTGTACTTAACTTTTGTTCATCTTTTACAAACAGGTGGCCAAGCAGCTTAAGGAGCAGCACATGGTGATGCGTGGTCATCGTGAGAACTCGATGATTCATGAGCTGAATCGTTATATCCCAACGGCAGCTGCCTTTTGGCGGCCTCTGTATTGGTGCACTGTCAATCATGGCTGATTTCCTAGGTGCCATTGGTTCTGGCACCGGTATTCTGCTGGCTGTGACAATCATCTACCAATACTTTGAGATCTTTGTGAAAGAACAATCCGAAATGGGTGGCATGGGCACGCTGCTGTTCTAAGCAGTAATTTGCACAAACAACAGCAGACAGAGCAAACAATCATCACTCTTCACACTCGTGTTAGCTGCGTCTGCGTCCGTCGCTTCATTAAACTTCCACCACAAATCAAACAAAATCGCAAATTTTCAAGTATGCCTTGCTATTCATTGGCTGGCTAAAAATAATAAGAACTTTTATTTGACAAGTAATTTCTTATTACTTTGTATTTCGATCGTGAGACTTCATTGCTTAAGTTCAATATTTCCCTGGATTAATTGAATTTCAATGCAATTTATTGTTTTTAACTGGGTATAGTGTAAGATAGAACTCGATTACACTTGAAATTATAAAACAACATAAATAAATAATGAGTCATTAAACGAACATTTAAATCGCTCATACAAATTGTCATACAAATAAAACGTAAATAAGATAACATTTTTAAACATCAAGACTTGACTTAATGAAGTTTAAATTTGGGGAATCACATCATTTTTAGAAGTTGCATGAGTGACAAATATGACACATTGGAATGGAGAAGGTTCATTATGAATTTAGTGAATTGGCATGCATAGCCAACCTGCTTTGAATGAATGAGTACAATCAGAACAGCCGAACGAACAAAAACGAAATGGTTGAATGAGTATGAGAGCTATTGAGTTAAAGCTATTAGAATTTTTTATACCCTTCGACCATTGAAAATGGTCTAAAAAGAGTATACTAACTTTGTGCAAATGTATGTAACAGGCAGAAGGAGGCGTGAGAGACCCCATAAAGTATATATATTCTTGCTCAGGATCACAAGCCGAGTCGATTGAGCCATGTATGTCTGTCTGTATGTCCGTCTATCTGCGTGAACGCACAGATCTCAGCTATTAAAAAAGCTAGAGTTACCAAACTTGGCAGGAAGACTCCTGTGTCCTATAAACTGATCAAGTTTATTTCAAACGTAAATCAATAATTTAATTTTTGAAATTAATTTGTAAGCGCTGTATAAAAGCTACAACTTTTTGACTTAAACATATACTAAGCTGAATGAATTACACAGGCCCACAAAAAAAAAAAGTTTCATGATCTGGGTAAGCGGCATATGCAGTTATATGTATTTTGGGTCGCTGAATCCGAATCAGAGGTCAGAATTTCGCCATCACGTCTGGACTTCGACATAACCTTACAAAACTGAAAAGCCCTAAAATATCCCCCAAAAGATATAGAATCGTGATCTGAGCATGCGATATATGTTTTATCAAGTATTTTGTTATTCTAAGTCCGAATCAAAATTTACGTAGGACGTCTGAGTTTCGACTTAACCTCAAAAAACTCGAAAAATGTTTGAAACCACAAAAAATAATGGGGGGTCATGATCGGGCCATGCGATATATGTTTTTAGACCTTCCGAATCCGAATCCAATATCAAAACCTGCCTATCATCTGTCTAAATTTCAATCGAACCTAATAATTTTTTGAAAAACTTTCAAAATTGTTAACTTTTTTAATATTGGATTAGGGTGTATTCAAATTTAATATAAAAAAAGCTTTCCTTTTGAATGTACCCCCTTTGAGCATTATTTTATCAGTATTCGGAATAGGTTCATATGAGTAATGATTTACTACCCCAAAACTGTATTTTAATTAATAAAAAACAAATTAAATACGTAATTTCACATATAAACACAAATACAATAATAAATTATCAAAAATATATCGCATGACCCGATCATGACTCCCCATTATTTTTTGGGGTTTCAACAATTTTTCGAGTTTTTTGAGGTTAAGTCAGATCTTATAAATTGAACGACATTTGCACGTTCAGCAATCCTGCAAACAACCATCAGGGAAAGACCGGGCTACTTTGACTTGTTTCAACTGCGGAAAAGCTAGACACATCTCTACAGTATGTCCTAATCGTCAGGAGCGTTCGTCGTCTAGCAAAAACAACATTGTAAAAGATGTAAAGCTGGGGCGACCACTCACGATAGTATCGATATATTGAATATTTATTTCTCAAACCACTATCGAATATTTGATAGTGTTATCACCACATTTTCTTAATTTTGGCGCAAAACGTTGGTAAAAAAGTGGTGTTGGCGGCGTTTCAGAAATAACATGGATAAATTTGTCGGAAGTGCAAGTGTCAAGGGTAAGTGGTATTAATAAGATGTATGTCGCTTGGCATAGATATTAACTTTTTGTTTTAATTGCAGGTAAGGAGAAAGAAGAAGATAAATCGTATGTTGCGAAGAAAAATAAGAGTAGGCAAATCAAAAGCGTGGGGTCACTTCGACCAGTCCAACGATGGTCAGTCTGCCAAGTGGATTTATTGTGCAAAAGTGTAAAAAACAAGTGACAATACATCAAATTTGTTTGACCACCTAAAAAAGGCAGCACCCTGGAATTCACTTGGACGATATCCCACAGAAATCGCATTCAATTATGCCTTTTATAACAAATAACTACGTTCCGTCCTCAGAAAGGAAAAACAGTTAGATAACGCCTTGGCTGAGCTGATATCTGACGACTTGCAACCGTTTTCAATAAACCTAAAACAGTGGACCTGTTATTCTTTCTCAACGAGAATAAATGGATCTCCAGTTAGGTTAACTTAATTTAGTTTTAAAATTTTTACTTTTGTATCCATGAATGTGATATAATTCTATGAAAGAATATTTGTTTTTTAAAAAAAATATATAAGTTTAATCAGACATGTATTTTTTATAAAAGTCGTTTAGTAAGTAAACCAATAAATCCTTTCACAATTTACAATGGGTATAACCACTATTTAGAAAATAAAGCACTATCGTGATAGTATCGAATATTTCAATGAAAACCATGAAAATATTGAATGTTCCAACCATCGATAGTTTCCCAGCTCTAAAAAGATGTCAACATCTGTACCGTTTTTATGCCTGTAGGAACGTTGTCGCAATCTGGTGAGTCGTTCCAATTTTGTTTTGATTCTGGAGCCGAGTGTTCACTATCAAGGAGGCTATTTCGCAGAGACTGTGTGGATCAAGAATGGGCAACGTAGTTATTTTAAAGTGTCTTGGTAGCAATGCTTTTTGTAGCACTTTGCTGATATTGGCCAATGTTTTTATATGTGAACGTTCATATGAAATATTGTTTCATGTAGTGTTAGACAATTATATTAAGTATAACGCTCTGATTGGTCGAGATATTTTGAGCCAGGGAGTCGGTGTGACAATAACATCAAAATCTCTTACTATGTTTAACGAAAAATCTATATTGCCTGTTGAAGTTTCCGAAAAGAATCCTGATTTGGCTAATGCTGACACCGATCTGCATAGACCTGATAGAGACCAATTGTTGTCAATACTACAAGAATATTCAGGGTCATTCATCAATGGAATTCCACAAAGCCATGTGACTACGGGACAGTTAGAAATTCGCTTGATCGATCAAAATAAGACGGTTCAAAGACGCCCATATAGGTTGAGTGTAGAGAAAAAGGAAAAAGTTCTACATTTAATTCAACAGCTATTGAAATCAAACATTATTACACCCAGTTCCTCCCCCTTTGCGAGCCCAATTTTTTTTTTTTTTTTTTTTTCCTTTAACTCCTAGTGGAGCATAGGGCCTCAGATAAGGCTTTCCATCTTCTTCTATTGCTGGCTGTTGTCTGTTGTCTTGCATTCGTTAAGCCCATTCGCGAGCCCAATGTTACTTATCCGAAAAAAATGTTACTGACCGGCTTTGCGTGGATTATAGAGAGCTAAATGCAAGTACCGTTTCTGACAAGTACCCTTTGCCGCTAATTTCTGATCAAATAGCTAGGCTGAGTGGTGCTAGATTTTTCAGCTGTATAGACATGGCAAACGGATTTCACCAGATCCCAGTTGAGCCGAATTCAGTTGAGTGAACGGCATTTGTCACCCCAGAAGGCCAGTACGAATACTTGACTATGCCATTCGGGCTTAAAAATGCACCTTCCGTATTCCAAAGAGCTATTAATCGTGCCTTAGGTGATCTTACCCATTCGTATGCCATTGTTTATATGGATGACGTAATAATAATTGCACGTACAAAAGAAGCTTTGCGAATAATATTGCAAACACTTACGCATGCTGGATTTTCGTTTAATATTACAATATGTTCCTTTCTAAAATCTTGTGTTGAATATTTGGGTTTCGAGATTAAGGCAGGTGAGATTCGACCAAATCCCAGGAAAAATCGAGCCCTTTTGAATTTGCCACCCCCGCAGTCCGTCACTCAGCTGAGACAATTTATTGGGCTAGTCTCATATTTTCGACAATTTGTACCCAAGTTTTCACAACAGATGAAACCTCTATGGCCTTACTTCAAAAAGCAAGTCATTTTTGTGGGAATTGGAGCATGAGCAAATACGGCAAAGTGTAATGTCTATTTTAACTAATAAACCCGTCCTTACTATATTCGACCCACAATTTTCTATCGAGCTCCACACAGACGCGAGTTCTGTCGGCTACGGCGCTATTTTGCTGCTCCGAATTGAACAGAAGCCTCGAGTTAGCGAATATTTTAGGAAG
The DNA here is from genome assembly GCA_018903425.1 of Zaprionus nigranus. Taxonomy (NCBI): domain Eukaryota; kingdom Metazoa; phylum Arthropoda; class Insecta; order Diptera; family Drosophilidae; genus Zaprionus; species Zaprionus nigranus. The sequence goes on along the minus strand of JAEIGD010000036.1, from coordinate 1,079,348 downwards.
ATGACATCTTCAGCAGAATCACGTTACCATTCATATGAACTGGAGACACTTGCTGTCTTCAATTCTATAAAACACTTTCGCCATTACTTGCATGGCCGTCATTTTGTTGTGTTTACTGACTGCAATTCGCTTAAAAGGTACAAAGATAGAACTGAATCCTAGAGTTCATAGGTGGTGGTCGAACTTGATATTTGATATTCAGTATAGACCAGGTGAGCGTATGGCTCATGTTGACTTTCTGTCTCGGAATCCGGATCCAAAAATTGTCAAAAATTCCATAAGCGTAGTCGAAAGACATATTAATCTGACAGAAATATCCGACAACTGGTTGTTGGCTGAACAGCAAAGATACGAAGAAACTTCTTCTATTATCTCTAAATCGCGTAATGATGAATTGTCCGAGGATTTGGCCAAAACTTACGAAATACGGTCTGGAACTCTATACCGAAATTCAAAGAAATGGAAAGACTCGATGTCGGCTGTCAACAACGTACACGAGTATGCATCTCGGGTGGGAGAAAACTCTTGAGAAAATGTATGAGTTGTATTGGTTCGATAAAATGTCTAAATATGTTCGCCAATTTGTGGACAACTGTATCACTTGTAGATTGTCAAAACCTCCGTCTTACAAAATACACTCCGACCTCCATCCCATTCCTAAAATCGACATCCCGTGGTATACGGTTCATGTGGATATTACAGGTAAACTTAGCGGAAAAAGCGACCAGAAGGAGTATATAATTGTGTTGATAGACGCATTTACTAAATTTGTCTATCTCTCTTATACTACGAAGTTAGACACTGATACTTGCATTAAGGCAGTGAGGTCTGTTATATCATTATTCACTGTCCCCTCCCGACTTATCGCTGATAAAGGGTGTTGTATTGTGTTGTGTTGTGTTGTATAGTTCAGCATCCCATAATTTCTGCTCAGCACAGAAAATTGATTTGCATATAATTGACACAGGTGCTAGTCGTGCCAATAGCCAAGTGGAGCGAGTCATGAGTACTCTAAAGTCCATGCTGACTGCGGTTGAAACTGATCCACGATCTTGGCAGGATTCTTTAGATGAGATTCAGCTGGCTCTTAATAGCACACCCAATAGAGTTACTAAAGTTAGAGATACTTATTGGCAAAGAAGCAAGGCCATTTGGTCTTACACCTGTTGTAAATGAAGAAAATATTGTCGATGTTGGCTTAGTTAGAGAAATGGCAAAACGTAACATGGAAAAGAATGCCAAAATTGATAAAGTTAGATTCGATAAAAATAAAGCTTCTCATGTAAGACACAAGGTAGGAAACCATGTTTTGCTTAAAAATGAAGAGCGTCACCAGACCAAATTACATCCTAAGTTTAAAGGTCTTAGGTGTAGTGGCCGAACTATTACCAGGAGATCGATATAAACTATAATAACCGAACTTATAAATATTCTCATGAAGCACAGAAGACGCCAGTGATCAAGCCAGTGAGGGCTGTGATCTTGAAAATGACTAAGAATTTGTAAACCTCCGGACCTATTCCAAATACGACTTTCTCTACCTCATGGGTGCCCGAGTTATGTGGTTCGCCATTTTGTTGCAGTAAAGTTTTAATTTGGTAACGGTTGGTAGTGTTGACTGCGTCAACTGGGTGTCACGTATGTTGGCCGGATTGTCGAGTTGTAAGCTGTGACCTAGGCTAACAAAAGATGGACTGGCCGGTTTGTAAAACTGCGCGCTAGTAGAAAAATGAAAATCAAGAACGTTAACGATTTATGTATAAAGAAGATAAAATTATGATTGTTTGATTTAAAGTTGATGGTAATCATGGCTTAAATGTAATAAATGAAATGTTTAAAATATTTGTATTGGTTTGCTTTAAAGTAATAAAGAATTAAGTATAACTTTATATTTTGAGAAAAAAAAGGAGAATAAAGAAAAGGAGCCTATGAAAGGTTCTGTTTAAGTTTTGTTCGAAAAGAAAAGGTTATAATAAATTAATAACGATGATCGATATTAAGGGATTGTTAGCACACGAGGACGTGTGATAGGTCAGGAAGGCCGTGTCGTAGATCATTTAAATTTAAAGACTTTTCTAGCAATTTCGTGTTTCTGCTTAAGAACTACGCATAATTCTGATTTTGTAAAAAGAGATTGGGTCAGTCAGTTTTCAATCATTGCGCATAACAGACATGCCTCGCTCACGCGCTAGAAAACGTTGCGCAAACAATAACGAGAGCAGTGAAGAGGAAGAAGGGTATCCTGATGACTCTTCGACACATATTTGTATGAATTTAACAAATTAAACTACACGGGAACATAGGTCGAAGGATATCCCATAAAGAAATTAGTATACCCTTTTTTGACCATTTTCAATGGTCGAAGGGTATAAAAATTTCAATGAAAGTTTTTGTTGCCAGCATAAGTTGCCCGAACATATAAAAGATAGGAAAGAAAGGTTCTTAAGTCCGAGTCATCAATAATTTTGAATAGACGACAATTCTCGACGACCCATTCCGCAATTACTGCTACACCATCCTTTTTCGTAATAGTTTGGGAAATGTTCTCAAAGCAAATAAGCTTAAACCAATTGGAAATTATGGTCTATAGAAAAATTGACTACTCATTCGAAACATTCGAAGCCTGTTGACATTTCTGAATTTTTCCACTCAGTTTTGCTCTCATTCTGGCCTTTTACTTCAGCTCAGCCTGCTGTGAGACTCAAGAGTTCCGTTCAGTCATACAACTTCATTTTATTGCCTACTTCGCATTCAGTCAATTCAATTCAACTCAACTCCAAATAATCATTTTTGCCCACTGTACTTCAGTCTCTTGACCCTCGACGCCGAAACACAAAATTGACTTCACGTTGCCAGCCCGCTGGCCGAAGCCTTTGTCTGTTGTCAAACTTCACAAGCAACGCATACATTCATACGCGGGCCGTGCATGCATACACGCACACATGGAAACGATCGCACAGCGCAAAGAAGTACGCGCATGCTTATCGTTCCGCTGTCGTTGTGCGACTGAAGCAGTTTTGATGCTATGCATTGTTTGTACTGAGAGCCGAACAGCGCGCTGCCCCGGTCGTGCTTTTAATTGAGCGATAAAAGTTAGCTAGCTTGATTTGCCGTCAGATGGCGCTGCCAGATGAGCTGTGTTGCTGTTTTGACATATCGTCAGCGCCATCCATCGTCTGGCGAGTTTGTACTAATAATACCACTAAGCATCGAACTACAGAGTACTCAAACAGCTGATTTTACTCATTTGATGCTGTTGCGATTTAGTGAGGCCATAAAGGGTGTAATAAAAGTCTAAAATATCAGAATTTTGTGAATTTATATAATTTTTCGTGGTTTTTCGATAATATTCTTATGGTTCTTTATATGTTGCAAATGTGCAGAATGATTTTGAAATATTTATTCATTAAACTTATTTCTTTGTATGATTGAAAATCAAATCGAAAACTGGGATAATTAATTATGTACAAATTATGTATGCCGATTTTGAAATAATATCAATATTTTTATTAAAATAATATCAAAACTACGTTTTATTTGAGCAGTAATAAAAAGGAAAGATTTCCGACAGATCTGTCTGGAATAAGGCTGGCCTGGCAGCCCTGCCGATGAGTGAGTCAACGAAAGTCAGCTGTTTAATGAGCTGAATAGGTGAGCAATGTTCAGTCACTAAGCAATGAACACATAGAGACGTCAAACAGCCCTGAAGCAGTTTGAGAGTCATTTTTCAAAACGGCTGCCCCACAGAAGAAGAAGAACAGAAGCAGACTTCGGCTGAACGCTCGACCGGGTCAGCTCGCTGTTCGGCTCTCAGTACAAACAGTGCATAGCATCAAAACTGCTTCAGTCGCACAACGACAGCGGAACGATAAGCGTGCGCGTACTTCTTTGCGCTGTACGATCGTTTCCATGTGTGCGTGTATGCATGCACGGCCCGCTTATGAATGTATGCGGTGCTTGTGAAGTTTGGCAATAGGCAAATTCTCGGCCAGCGCGCTGGCAGCCTGAAGTCAATTTTGTGTTTCGGCGTCGAGAGCCTAGAGACCGAGGCACAGGGCCGTAGTGAGGGTTTTACGGGCGCCTGTGCAATACTTATCAGGGAATTCTACTTAAATTACCTTAATTAATAAATATATTTGTGATTACCAGAGGAATTAAATTGTACAAATATATCCCCATTAATAACATTTTTATGTTTGGTAACAGTGAGCCCCTGACTGTTGAGAGCCCTTCTGTACCGCACACCCTGCGCACTTTTAGCTACGGGCCTGGCCAGCGTAAAATCAACTGTGTGTTTGTTTTTGTATTTGTCATCGAGAGCTAAGAGACCGAATTACAGTGAGCCAAAATGGTTATTTGGCGGCAATTATTTTAGCATCTGAAAACATGTGTATTTATGTTTAATTTTTGAGAATATGGATTGAATATTCATATTTATATTATATTTTGTAGAGCAAAATTATAATATCAAAAATAAGTTTTGATAATTATAAATTTTTTGTATATGACTTTACCAATATTGACAAAATTTGTGAATTAAAATAAAAAATTCGGAATACATAAATATGTAATTACTAAATAAAATTATCCTTATAGAACAGAGGAGGTTTTAACATTTTCGCCGCAAGATAACCATTTTTGCCCACTGTACCTGTCTCTAGGCTCTCGACGCCGAAACACAAAATTGACTTCAGGCTGCCAGCGCGCTGGCCGAGAATTTGCCTATTGCCAAACTTCACAAGCACCGCATACATTCATACGCGGGCCGTGCATGCATACACGCACACAAGGAAACGATCGTACAGCGCAAAGAAGTACGCGCATGCTTATCGTTCCGCTGTCGTTGTGCGACTGAAGCAGTTTTGATGCTATGCAATGTTTGTACTGAGAGCCGAACAGCGAGCTGACCCGGTCGAGCGTTCAGCCGAAGTCTGCTTCTGTTCTTCTTCTTCTGTGGGGCAGCCGTTTTGAAAAATGACTCTCAAACTGCTTCAGGGCTGTTTGACGTCTCTATGTGTTCATTGCTTAGTGGTTCAGTTCTCTATTTTGCTTCCCTTAGATCAGTTTGCTGAGTCAGCAGCTCTTTGATCTGCTCATATGGATGTTGTGGTTCACTTTTGTCGAATCGATTTATTTTCAAAAATTTAAGGAAAAAATCGATTTAAATCGATTTAATTCGAAAATTTGAAATATAAGAAACAAACGGTTTTTTGGCTTAAAATAATACATAATAAAACGTGTTTTTGGCTTAAAATTAAAGAAAAAATTATACAATATAATATAGACCTCATATTGTTATTAAACAATTACCCTGAACTCAAAATTTTACAAAAACAAATGCTTATTCCTCGCACTATAGCTAAAATCCCAACATTTTATACCACCACTAGACTTGTTTACTTTTTTAGTTGTAGTTATTTAGTACTATTTTCAAATTTTCGATTAAATCGATTCTCAAAAATTAAATCGATGCATCGGAGCAAATTGGAAACATCGATTAATCGATTCGAGAATCGATTTAACTTCCAGCTCTAGTTTGTACTGTCTTCGCGTCAACAGAACAAGTGAACATGTTTAATAAAGTGGCCAGTAATTCCCAACTCTAATTGTAAACAAGGACAGCTGACAGACAGTGAGACAGTAGTCATGCATTTTTAAATTAAACACAGCGAAACTGGTCACACTATCATAGATGAAATCACTAAGTGTGGGTTATCAATGGTCTATCATCATTGATTGTGAATCGTTTGCATCGTAAGGCTTGAGTATTGAAAACTACAACCGACAGTAAAATTCCTTTCGTCCATTTTTAAATAAAACCATTGCAAGCACACTTATTTCACTAAAATATATAATGTAATTATAATGTTAGTATACCCATCTTTGTTTTGACACTACTTTTCTGTCCCTCTAAGTAAAAGCTTGCAAATATTTTTTTTCGATTAACGTACGGAACTTGAACCAAAAACTTAGACCAAGATTCATTCATTCTGTTAACACAAGTAATATTCTGTTAACCTAGCCTGGTCACACTTTTAATTTGCGTGAAATGGAAAAATAATCATAAATAAAAGTCGCAAATCTCAACATACACACACGTACTAATGTGCATTTACGCACAAACAATAACATCGTGTACATTTATCTGCACTGAGTGTCATTTAAGAAACAAAGCTGAGTTTCGAAAAAACGACATCTGGAGACAATCGAAATTGAAATTGAGTTGCGTCGTGCCGAGTTGCCATGTCAGCTCCACTTACACGAAATGTGCCGTATTTGAAGCAGCAAATGACTGCCCTGCTCCTCAACACATCGCCGGTAATAACACTTATTTGTTTGGTAACCATTCTTGGTTACCTCTTTTCCTATTCGGAAACTGCTGTGCTGCTGCTGAGCGTGACACCTGGCTACATTTTGCCGAACGGAAAGTTTTGGGTATGGACTGCGTTCACCTTCTGTTTTATCGAGCTGCACTGGTGGGAGGTAGTCGTCGATGTGATCACAGTGGGATTGTGTGGCAAAATGCTGGAGCCACTCTGGGGACAACTTGAAATGTTCAAATTCTTCGCACTAAGTAACTTTGGTGTCTCGCTCCTTACAACAATCTACTACTTATTTTACTATATGATAACCAAAAATCCAACCATTTTATTCGATGTACACATCCATGGCCTGGCGGGATACGTGGCGGGCATTTGTGTTGCAGTGCGACAGATAATGCCCGATCACCTTATCTTCAAAACGCGTTACGGACGTTTAACTAATCGGTGAGTATGTTTAATCTTTATAAGTACAAACAAATTAACATATCTTTGTTATAAAGATCGGCACATTTGAATATATCTTTGAATTTCGTTATCGACGTGTACTGTTTCCATTTTATTTAAGTCGGATAATTATATCCCATAGCTTCGATAGGAACAATATGATTTAAATAAAGTATTTACATCTATTAATGAATACATAAACAATGCTATTCAATTCAGTACCATTATATATAATTCGTATATAAACGATCGGAAGAGGAAAGAGTTAGGGAACGCTGAAAGTAGCCGTTCTATCTAGTTTGATCAATTTCGTTGGTCGTCGAAGTTGTTCTATAAATCAGACAGTTTAATACTCGTTTAAATTTCGCTTATCAGATTATCAGATATCATTTAAATAGTATATTTAATTAATTGAGTCCTTTCTCTTCTAGTAACGTACCCTTGACAGTTCTTATCATGGCTATAATCTTTTGGGCCATAGGCTTATTGGATGGCACTTATCCAGCAATGTTTGCCTCCGGTGCTATCGTCTCGTGGATTTATTTGCGCTTCTATCAACATCACCCAAACGGACGCGGCGACAGCTCAGAGTCCTTCACGTTTGTTAGCTTCTTTCCAAATGTGACGCAGCCGTTTATCGGCATACTAGTGAATCCCATATACAACTGTTGTTTGCGCACGGGCGTGGTCAAAACGCCTACTCCTCTACGTTCTATATCAGCATCTAGTTTAATATCGGTGTCTGTGCAATTGCCAGGCGTTGATCCGCATGATATTGAGCGGAGGCGGTAAGCATTTATGCATATGTTAGCATTATATTCTGATTAACAATATTATTTCCTTATTATACACAGACAAATTGCGCTGAAGGCACTTAGCGAACGGCTTAAGGCTACAGATTCAACGCGTCACACCCAATTGCCAAAGTCATTTCCGCAGCAGCAGCAGCATCACCAACACCACCAACATCACCATCACCAGCAGCAGCTGAACAAGCATCAGGGCCACAGTCATGGCGTTGGACATAGTCATAGCCATGCGGCTGGGCACGGTCATAGTCATGGACATGGAGCGGCGCAGGCACCGCAACCAGATTTCCTGAAGGCCTCCCAAAGCAGTGGAGTACAATCATTGCCAATCACAACAGCTCGGTCAGAGCCTCGTATGATCAGCACAATGAATACCATTGCAATACCTATGCCCGCGCCGCCGCCCAAAGATGTCCAGAAACCGGTTGAAGAATCTGTTACTGCTATGCTCGTCAATTTGGATGATGAGTCTTCGGCATAGACATTTTTTTATTTTACCATAAATGAATTTTTGATTAATTTTATTGTATGCGATTGATTATTTATGTATAACTGCAACAAAAATAGTATTTAATCTATTTCATACCCTCACTGGCTTTCCTTGTGGATGTTATATTGTGATTTGGGGAATGATCTTTCAGATATCCTGCAGCTAAAAAGAAAGTTAGAAACATGAATTGATATTTACTAATGACAACGTTGCAGTTTACAAAATTATTTAATTAAATGCTTTGATAAGTTTACAAAATAACTAATTATAAGTAAGTATATGTACATAACATATATGTGCACTCTAGGAGTGTAAATCTATTTCAATTTTCTGGAGTAAAAATGTCCATTGTAAAGTATTGACCAGATGATTCTGTAAGTTTTTCTCATTGCTCATTTTGGATACCATCCTTGTGGTATCGTAGTAGGTGGGGTGAAAAGTAACCTCCCTAACCGCCAAAACGCAATGATACTGATAAAAATTTCATAGTGCCTTGTAGTCCGTACATATTTAGGCAAACATGCCAAATTTCTGTGCGACACTGCCATTAGTTTAGTTTTCACAACTGATTGTTGTTGACCTGTTTGGCATCATTTTCCGTATGGACAAAAACGATTTTCGTTTTTACATAAAACATTATTTTTTGAGAGGCAAAACGGCGAGTGAAACGAAAGAAAAGTTGGATAAATATTATGGGGCTAATGCTCCTTCAGATTACACTGTCAAATATTGGTTTCGAGAGTTTCGTGGTGGCCGCAACTCCACTAACGATCAAGGCCGCATCGGCAGGCCCTCGGATGCGGTCACAGAGGAAGTCTGTGTCAATTTTGCAGCCTAAAGTCAATTTTGTGTTTCGGCGTCGAGAGCCTAGAGACTGAGGCACAGGGCCGCAATGAGGGTTTTACGGGCCCCTTTGCAATACTTATCAGGGACTCCTATTTGAATTACCTTAATTAAAAAATATATATGTGTTACCAAAGGAATTAAATTAAAACAAATTAATTAAAACAAATATATCCCTATTAATAACATTTTTATGTTCGAGCGTTCAGCCAAAGTCTTTATTCGCAATGCTTCTGTTCTGCTTCTTCTCTGGGGCAGCCGCTCCGAAAAAATCTGCCTCAAACAGCGGCAGAGCTGTTTGACGTCTCTATGTGTTCATTGCTTAGTGGCGTTATATTATAAGTTGCAGCACTGAAAAGCTGAGTAAAAAAAGTACTACGATATAAGAATGGAAGAATGTATGCACAATTTCTCCATCTATAATTTAATATTACAATAAACGTAAACAAGTTTATATGAAATAATCCTTAATACACTTTTTCTCTCTCAAGGCAAAAGGTGAATCGACCCATTTTCAAACTATGACTAGATTTGGCAATGCGGTACTCTGCATGTAAGCATGTGCGCTACTCTGCATGTCGGGGCCTTGAGGTCATTGATTAATTATTTGATATCAGGACCAATCCTCATTTCCCGTTTTTCCCAAGTTTTTACGGAGTTTTATATTTTTTGATATTGTATTGGCCGTGCAAATGCTGATTTTTGCAAGGACATATTTACTTAGGTTAATAACTATAACAAAGTTATTGTGACGAAACAAAACCTTTATTATTGAATGTGAATATTGAATGATTAAAATTTCAACTCGTAGTAATTTAATACTATATACATTGCTAGCGACAGCATCAAAAAACCGGAATGCTTTAATTTGCATACAAGGAAACAATAAATAAAGGCTACAATTGATCATCACTTATTATTCCTGTGGTAACTATACAACATTTCTTTAAATTTGTAGGTGCCCGATAAAAGAATTATTAGATGTTATCATTTAAAATATTGCTATCAAACTGCATTTCGGCCTTTTCAATATATGTATATATCGTATAATGGGCACCAACATTTCATAAAAATCGGAGAACTGTAATGTCGAGCTGCTATAGCATCGATCGGGCAAAAGGGAGTTTTTGGTAATGATTAAATATGTGCCCACATCTCCGATTTTTTTAAAAGTAGGGCTATATTTATGATGAATTTAGATGAAAGAATTACGTCTCGCAAGCTTCTAGTTTTTTTTTAATTGAGATGTGGGCACATATTTAACCTTAACCTAGTTTGTTATATGAGAACCTGTATTGCTTTTTGAAATATCGCACTGGATGCAAATGAAGTATTTTTATATATTTTTCGAAATTGGACAACTTTATCCTTTCATAAGAATCATCAGAAAATTATGTAGTTCGACTCCCCAGTTGATATATATATGTTTTATATACCTTACCTCACTGCCAACTCGTCGCCAAACTGAATATACCCTTTGCAAGGATATTGACAAAAACGATTAATTTTAGTAAATCGATATATGTACAAAGTAGCGAATTATATCACTAAGCAATGAACACATAGAGACGTCAAACAGCCCTGAAGCAGTTTGAGAGTCATTTTTCAAAACGGCTGCCCCACAGAAGAAGAAGAACAGAATCAGACTTTGGCTGAACGCACGACCGGGGCAGCGCGCTGTTCGGCTCTCAGTACAAACAGTGCATAGCATCAAAACTGCTTCAGTCGCACAACGACAGCGGAACGATAATCATGCGCGTACTTCTTTGCGCTGTGCGATCGTTTCAATGTGTGCGTGTATGCATGCACGGCCCGCGTATGAATGTATGCGGTGCTGGTGAAGTTTGGCAATAGGCAAATGCTTCGGCCAGCGCGCTGGCAGCCTGAAGTCAATTTTGTGTTTCGGCGTCGACATTTTTTTATTATTTTTTTACATTTTTTATTTTATTTTTATTTTATTTATCACAATCATAAACGAGTATAAAATGCGTTATCTTATTTCAAATGCAAACTGTAAATATGTAAGTACAGTGAGACCATAGTCATGTATCGAAATAATAATGATTCTTTTTTTTTGACACCTGGTCCCACTGGCCATTTCATCTTTGTATGAAAAATCGGGAGTTACATATCTCCCAAACTAAGAAAAACGTAAAATTATTACTTATTTTTGGCTTGTCTCGTCATAATTTATAAGAATCAATCGTTAGAACTTGGCGCTCTGGAAACTGCACTCGTGCCCAGCTATTGTTGCTGATTTAGGGTTTACATATGTACATATATAATTTATGGGGTCGAATATTCTTCTTCTTTTGTCTGTTACATATATTTTCGCGTGTAGCCTGTATTAATGGCAAATACCGTTTATATTTCGACAATTACTGTAATTGCTATTTGAATTAATTCTACAAAAAAAAAAAAAAAAAAGTCGTGACCGGTTACTTAAAAATACCAGCGGGCGTAACAGTTCTAGCTATCGTTCATCCCTAATATCGATTCTCCAATTGGAACCGCTGTTGGCTTTTGCCGTAATTCGCGTTTCATTGTTTTTTTTCAATTTTTTGTTGTGTAGGTGCCACTTGTTTGATATTCTTAAGCCGGTCGGCCGACAAAAAGGCAAAATGTTTAGTTAAAGAGTCAAAAGCGGGTTGCAATACCAAGTTAAAGACTAAAATGGGTCGCACCAACAACATCGATACACAACCACGAAGCACAGCTGGAAATCTATCAAATGGTGAATCCGGTAAACTTCCGATAAGACATTAGTCATCTAGGACCAAACCAAAAAACCGAAACTGATGATAAACCTAATGTAGCGAGAAAGTTACTTGTTTGTTTCTAACATACATATACATAAGTTAAATACATATGTACATGTGTGGCGTTTATCTAAGTGTATGTATGTATGTTCTTGTATGTGTGCAAACAATACGAAGCCTGTTCATGTGCGAGGGCTTTGCTCTCTTTGCCTACGTGTACAGTTAATTGTGTAGCTCCAAAAACATCTACATAATTTCTAAGGAAAAGAGTTGTTTTTACCCTTCGACCATTGAAAATGGTCAAATGTATGTAACAGGCATAAGAAAGCATGATAGACCGTGCGATTTCGAAATGTCTGTCTGTCTCTGAGACCAAAGACCACCTGTACAATATACGTTGCTCAAGTTTGCTTTAAATGTTGTGCCACCCCCATCGCCCCCGCAAGGCAAGCTTACTTAATTTCAATCCGGACAATAAACACAGAAGTAATTCAAGAAAGTATGAGCATAACACCAAGTGTTCGTAACGCGAGCTCTATCTGTCAGAATAATTTGAAAGCATGTGTACGTATATATGTATATGTACATACATATATGTATCGAAGGGTATCGTACTGTCGAGTGCGCTCGATTGTTGCTCTCGATTTATTCCCTTCTATTGGCATTCCTTTAACCAAAAATTATTTAAAGAATAAAATATGTTTAATGTCTTGCAGTCTGTACATATTTGAAATAAACTTGATCAGACTATAGTATAGTATACAGGAACCTTCGTGCCATATTTGGTGTCTCTAAGTTTTATAATGGCTGAGATCTGTGTGTTCCCACAGACAGACAGACAGACAAAATTGTCTCGAAGGGTATAAAAGAATGTATTTTTTGTTTTTCGGTATCGAATAAAAAGGAGCAGATCAAAAACAAATGTTGAAAGCAGTCTGTTTTCAAAAAAGCCTATAGTCTAGACAATCAACATACTGTAAAACTTAAATTTTCATTTACGTTTATTCGTCTGGCGTTTTCTCGAGAGAGTCCTCGCACTTCCTCGATCGTGCACGGTCGATGACAATATATCGAGTGCCCGTTTATATTATATTTACACTATTTATAATACCTTAATTTGTTAACTTAACAGTTTTTATACGATCGCCAAACCTGTTTTCAACAGGTTCTCCTATCAAACTAATACTCAGACTTGAGCAGGAACTTCGTTTGTGCACGTATGCACTTTTACTTTTGCCTGCGTGAATGTTCAGGGCCGTTTGCAAGCTCTTTCAAGTTACATGACTGCAAACAGTCCCGTAGCGAGGTGTGTGCCGGGTGTGCGATGCACAAGGTTCTCCGCATACCAGAGGGCCCCCCTGGCAAAGCTATGGACAGAATGTCATGTCTTAATCGACAGCTATTGATATTGAGCAGGAATACATATACAAGGGCTACCCCTCACAATAAAAAGAAAGCAAAAGATGGCAAAAACTGATAGACAAGAAGAAAAACCAGTAGGAAAAGCAACAGTCGCGCAGCACGCGACAGTGGGATACCCTTCGACCTATGTTCCCGTGTAGTTTAATTTGTTAAATTCATACACATATGCACATGCACATGCTTTGAAATTAATCCCGACAGATGGCGCTCGCGCTCGCCCGCCTCCCTTGTTAGCTGACAGAAACACTTGGTTTTATGCTCATACTTTCTTAAATAACTTTTGTGTTTATTGTCTGATCGGATTGTAATTTGGAGAATAAGTAGATATTTTATTCAGCTTAGTATATGTTAAAGTCAGAAAGTTGTAGCTTTTATACAGCGCTTACAAATTGAGTTTAAAAATTGTATTATTGATTTACGGTGGGGCGGTGGGCGTGGCACCTAACATTTGAAATAAACTTGATCTGTTTATAGTACACAAGAGTCTTCCTGTCAAATTTGGTAACTCTAGCTTTTATAATAGCTGAGATCTGTGCGTTCACACAGACAGACGGACAGACAGACAGACATGGCTCAATCGACTTGGCTTGTGATCCTGAGCAAGAATATATATACTTTATGGGGTCTGCCACGCCTCCTTCATACATTTGCACAAAGTTAGTATACCCTTTTTTGACCATTTTCAATGGTCGAAGGGTATAAAAACAAAAAGCAGGACAATAGGTTTTTTGATAAAAGTCTAAAATTTAATAAAATCATATAATTTTGCAGCTCTATTGATTATGTCTTAGTGGTTCATTATGATGAAAATGTGCCTAATCGCAAAAGTACAGTATTTCTGAAATATTTGTTCCTTGGACGTGTTTCTTTTTATACCCTTCGACTTTAACAATATTTATAGAAAACAAATATTTAATTAATCATTAAACGCGAACTTAAGGTTGGAAGTACACGTTTATACCTATTAAGAGTAAACGTACGTACATACGTATGTACTCGTGCATACATCTACTGATTACACACATTCGTGTGTTTTGCAATGTTTCAAAGTTTTAATACCCTTCGACCATTGAAATGGTCAAAAAAGGGTATACTAACTTTGTGCAAATATATGTAACAGGCAGAAGGAGGCGTGGGACACCCCATAAAGTATATGTATTCTTGCTCAGGATCACAAGCCGAGTCGATTGAGCCATGTCTGTCTGTCCGTCTGTCTGTGTGAACATACAGATCTCAGCTATTATAAAAGCTAGAGTTATCAAATTTGGCAGACAGACTCCTGTGCACTATAAGCAGATCAAGTTTATTTCAAATGTTAGGTTCCACGCCCACCGCCCCCACAAATCAATAATTTAATTTTTAAACTCAATTTGTAAGCGCTGTATAAAAGATACAACTTTCTGACTTTAACATATACTAAGCTGAATGAAATATCTACGTAGTCTCCAAAGTACAATCCGATCAAACCATAATCACAGAAGTTATTTAAGAAAGTATGAGCATAAAACCCAGTGCTTCTGTCAGCTAACAAGGGAGTCGGGCGAGTGCAAAGCGCGAGCGCCATCTGTCGGGATTAATTTCAAAGCATGTGCATATGCATGTCTGTATGAATTTAAGAAATTAAACTACACGGGAACATATGTAGGTCGAAGGGTATCCCACTGTCGCGTTTTGCGCGACTGTTGCTCTCGTTTTTAAATGCCTCTGCGCATGTGTAAATCAGTAAAATTATTTATATGCTACATTTCAACAACCACAATTATGTTGTTTGTGAAATTTAAAAACTGACCATAAATAAGGAAGATAGTAAAGATTTTAATGCAATTCAAACAGGTTTTTATCCGGCGGCAGATATACTTATTTTACAATTATTTATTGCAGTTGAATAGTCAATATATTTATATGTATGTAAGTTGAATTTTTATTTGTGTGACCATATCGTATGTATGTAAAGTTAGAAATATTTAACATGCGACAAACGAGTTTACAGTGAAAATGCATAGCCCTATACCATTATGCTTATACAGTCAAAGCTTGACTATATCCGTCGACTAGTTAGGAATAACATTATCCAAATATTTTACCAAAAGAATTATTATCAGCAAACCAAATCGAATTTAACAAATTCAAATTTTAAGCAAATCAAGTTTAACATGCTGAAAACCACTGTTTCAAAATACGTTATTTACAAGTAATTCATATTAACCTTTTTACGTTTATTGTACAATAATATCAAATTATAGATGGAGAAATTGTACATACATACATACATTCCTTCATTCTTGTAGTACATTTCTCACTCAGCTTTTCAGTGCTGCAACTTATAATATATCGCTTTACATTTATGAACTTATCGATAACTATCGTAACTACGATACCACACGAAGCTAAACAAAGTCGGCTGCAATTTGAATTGAATGACTGTGTTATTCACTTCGTTAGAGAATATTCTATTGCAATTAAATATTACTTCGTCTTGTCCCCTAAAAAGTATGTATTCCAAATAATGTTAAATTGGGACCAGTGTTAAATGTAGATAGGGACTACTTTAAATGAAATGCAAACCGATTTAACGTAATTTTCGCTAAAATGGGAGCCTTTATTTGAAATTTCATTACTTTAAAATTAATGATTGATATAAATTTGTTTACACCATTTTCGAGTTGCAGTTATGTACAATTTAATTTAATTTAATTTTGCTAAACGCTGTCGAGCTATCCCCAAAATTTCCTAATTTTTACGTTTTTAGATAAGATCTATTAAAAGGAGAACTTGAGATTCCATAGAAAGAATCAACTTTATATTATAAGGTATACAATAAATATGAATTTTGGTATTTATATTTCCATTAACTGTAAAAGAAGCTTTTAATTAAATACCGTCAGATCGGGTTTCTGGCCCAGTGTGCGACGTCGACGTCAACGTCAACATCAACGTCGACGTCGACAAGAAACAACTTTACCTTGTGAGCAAGATAAACCACTGAGGGCGATCGATTGGCGCACAGTTTCGTTGTGTTTACCACGTATAACGGTTCGTGTTGCTTCCTTGCCGTTTTTCCATTACTAAAGTTTTATCTCTCAAAATAAACACAAAAAAAAACAAGACAAACAATAAATGAAAGACTACAAAAACAAAAGCAAAAGCACAACTAAAATATAAACATTTGCAAGCTAATTGTATCTGACTGTCTCTTTCACGCAGCGATAAAATCAACGTAAAAATGGAAGATCAGCTGCAGCTGTACACAAAGCTTGCTCAGGTTGGCCAGGAGCATTTACTTAAGTTTTGGTCTGAGATATCTGCAGACGAGCGCACCCTACTGAAGCGTGACATTGACAACCTCAATCTGGACGAGATCAAGCAGTACTTTGATCGAGCCACCATCTCGTTGAGTGAAAATGGTATCAAACTGGACGATCGTCTGCAGCCAATGCCAGATGAACAGATTCTCTCCATAGTCCGCACCTCGGAAACGAAGCTCAACATGTACCGCGAGGAGGGATTACAACAAATAAGCAAAAGCCGCGTCGCTGTACTGTTAATGGCAGGTGGACAAGGTAAGTTTTTTAAGTTCCATAGTTCCACTTTGGTTTCTATTTTCGTACGTACGAATGTACATAAAAAGCAATTTTAATATTCGGATAACTTAAGGTTTGGTTGTGATCAAATTTGTTGTCAAAACTTGTTTTCGTGAGCTGTTTTGCAACACAATTCAATCGTACCAATTGTCAATATGCATCTAACATGTTATGTTATGTTATGTTCGATGCTTATTGATTGTGCATACATACAGTATGTCAAGAAACACTTTACATAGAGATGTACATAACATTAAGATGTACATTTGAGTAAAGAGTTACTTGACTATCTGTATGTGTTCCGTGTTTTCCTCAGTCGATAAAAATATTACCTTCTCTTTGCCTTCACAACAAAAAAGAAACTACTAGAAAAACAGCTCTCGCGGGTGTAAACAAACAGACATGAAGAGCGTAGAGAAAAGAATTGTTTCTGGCTTCATGTTTCTACACCCATTTACTTTTGTCTTTTTCTTTCTCCGCAATTGAGATACAAACAATCCAAATGTTTAACATAAGCGAGAGTTGCCGGCAACAGCAACAACACCACGCTGCAGACGTGGAAGTCAATACAAATGCACATGCTTGTGTGTGAGTTAAAAGCTTATTTACTGATGCAGAAGTTCTCCATCAAAAGCATGCAAAGCTCCACCGCATTGTGGGGAATTAAACCAGTATTTTTTACAATAATATGTTTTTCACAAGTATGCAAAATTACAGTATTTTAATATTTACTTATAAGGAAAAAGATCAAACCACTAAGCAATGAACACATAGAGACGTCAAACAGCCCTGCAACAGTTTGAGAGTGATTTTTCAAAAGCGCTGCCCCACAGAAGAAGAAGAACAGAAGCAGACTTCGGCTGAACGCACGACCGGGGCAGCGCGCTGTTCGGCTCTCAGTACAAACAGTGCATAGCATCAAAACTGCTTCAGTCGCACAACGACAGCGGAACCATAAGCATGCGCGTACTTCTTTGCGCTGTGCGATCGTTTCAATGTGTGCGTGTATGCATGCACGGCCCGCGTATGAATGTATGCGGTGCTGGTGAAGTTTGGCAATAGGCAAATGCTTCGGCCAGCGCGCTGGCAGCCTGAAGTCAATTTTGTGTTTCGGCGTTTGGTTTGGTTTTTCAGGTTATATGGTCAGATGAAACAAAAATTAATCGTTTCGAGTCAGATGGACGCTCTTGGTATTGGACTAGAGATCCCACAGTCCAGTCACCAAAACGTGAAGCAAACCGTGAAGCACGGTGGCGGATCAATAATGGTTTGGGGCTGTATATACAAAAACGGAGTTGGTCCCTTGGTCTTAATTGAAGGAATAATGCGTAAGGAACAGTATTTAAATATTTTGCAACAAAATCTTCCAAAAGTAATTCAAAATATGGGTATTGCTGCTAAAAAATGCATATTTCAGCCAGACAATGATCCCAAACACACTTTGATTTTGGTAAAAAATTGGATGGAAAAGCAAAATTTTCAGTCGCTGAAGTGGCCACCACAATCTCCTGATATGAATCCCATAGAAAATTTGTGGAGCCATGTAAAATCCCAACTGGCAAAATATGCAGTCCCTCCAAGTGGAATGATGGAGCTGTGGGAAAGAACAAAGGACGTCTGATACGCTATTCCTCCTGAAATGGTGCTAGGCTATACCCAAAGTATGCCAAATCGCATAACGGAGCTAAAAAAATCAAAAGGGGTGTGGAGTCATTATTTAAATAATCAAAAAAAAAAATTTTCGTTTAATATATAACCCCAGTGCAAAACTGTAACAATTGACTTTTTTTACATTTTGCTTCGGCATACTTATTCTAAATGATCAAATCGCTTCATATTTTTACAAGCGATAGTCAAATATAGTAGCAACAAAACAAGACTAAGATTATTATCGTACATAAAATAGGAGAGAAGATACTGACCGTTGAAGTTAGAATATGCAACTCGTGTTACAGTTTTGCTCGTCAGTGTACATATACTTTATAGGCTCGGTTGCTATCGTCTATCACCCTCTACAAGGGTATACTTACTTCTGTGTAATGCCTTATATCATCCAGTGGCGCACTACAACTACTAAAAAGTAATGTTTCCGTGTAGTTTAATTTGTTAAATTCATACACATATGCATATGCACATGCTTGGAAATTAATCCCGAAGATGGCGCTCGCGCTTTGCGCTCGCCCGCCTCCCTTGTTAGCTGACAGAAGTACTTGGTTTTATGTTTTTACTTTCTTAAATAACTTCTGCGTTTATTTTCCGATCGGATTGTAATTTGGAGACTACGTAGATATTTCATTCAGCTTAGTATATGTTAAAGTCAGAAAGTTGTATCTTGTATACAGAGCTTACAAATTGAGTTCAAAAATTAAATTAAACATTTGAAATAAACTTGATCTGCTTATAGTACACAGGAGTCTTCCTGCCAAATTTGGTAACTGTAGCTTTTATAATAGCTGAGATCTGTGCGTTCACACAGACAGATAGACAGACAGACAGACAGACAGACAGATAGACAGACAAGCAGACAGACAGACAGACAGACATACAGACAGACAGACAGACAGACAGACAGACAGACAGACGGACAGATGGACAGATGGACAGACAGACAGACATGGCTCAATCGACTCGGCTTGTGACCCTGAGCAAGAATATATATACTTTATGGGGTCTCCCACGCCTCCTTCTGCCTGTTACATACATTTGCACAAAGTTAGTATACCCTTTTTTGACCATTTTCAATGGTCGAAGGGTATAACCAGTAAGAAAAGCAACAGTCGCGCAACACGCGACAGTGGGATACCCTTCGACCTAGTATGTTCCCGTGTAGTTTAATTTCTTAAATTCATACACATATGCATATGCACATGCTTTGAAATTAATCCCGACAGATGGCGCTCGTGCTACGCGCTCGCCCGCCTCCCTTGTTAGCTGACAGAAGCACTTGGTTTTATGCTCATACTTTCTTAAATAACTTTTGTGTTTATTGTCCGATCGAAGCTAAATTAGATTATAAAAAGCATAATTGCATGGAGTTGATTGTATGGAGTTACCAGTAGATACATTAATATTTTCAATGTTGTTTGAAGACTTTGCTTCGGGGTTGCTTATAGAGAGAGCCGATCACTCACTCGTGAAACCCTCTGGGTTCTAAGGTCATAATAAACCGAAGGCAACACGCGATTTCTTTCTGCTGTTTGAGTAATCTATAAGTAATAATTTGAAATAACGCAAGGTCCTTCGTTGGCTGCGGGCAGCTTGAAGAGAAATGGCCTTCGACCAACAGGTATGCGCTCAGTCGTAGTCCTGCGACGGTGGTGTCGTCAGAGTGCCAGAAACTCCCTCGAAGGTACCTTCACTTGACGGGTGCGTCACGAGTGGGTTCCAGTCGCGGCAAACTGTCGCGATGGGCGGTGCACTTGTTATGGTTTCCTTTAGTTGCGCGGCAGGTATGCGCCCAACGCTAGAAAACACTGATGCGATTGTTTGATGTTCGCGTTCCCGGGCAGGGTCGACAACTGATGCACTATCGGATACGAGTCTAAGCTGAAATTAAGACAACGCGGCATGGACTTGCCACGTACCGTACCGTAAGAGTAAAACACTGAAGTAGCTTTACAATGTTTATTATGGACCAAAAGCGTCAGTAAGGTTTGAGCTGAATTAAAGATCTAAAGATACAAGGACAACGAGAGCAACAGTCGCGCAAAACGCGACAGTGGGATACCCTTCGACCTATGTGTAGTAGTTTCATTTGTTAAATTCATACACATCTGCATATGCACATGCTTTGAAATTAATCCCGACAGATGGCGCTCGCGCCTCGCGCTTGTCCGCCTCCCTTGTTACCTGACAGAAGCACTTGGTTTTGTGTACATATTTTCTTAAATAACTTCTGTGATTATTGTCTGATCGGATTATAATTTGGAGACTACGTAGATATTTCATTCAGCTTAGTATATGTTAAAGTCAGAAATTTGTATCTTTTATACAGCGCTTACAAATTGAGTTCAAAAATTAAATTATTGATTTGTGGGGGCGGTGGGCGTGGCACCTAACATTTGAAATAAACTTGATCTGCTTGATCCACACAGGAGTCTTCCTGCCAAATTTGGTACTCTAGCTTTTATAATAGCTGAAATCTGTGCGTTCACACAGACGGACAGACGGACAGACAGACAGACATGGCTCAATCGACTCGGCTTGTGATCCTGAGCAAGAATATATATACTTTATGGGTTCTCTGACGCCTCCTTCTGCCTGTTACATACATTTGCACAAAGTTAATATACCCTTTTTTGACCATTTTCAATGGTCGAAGGGTATAAAAATGAATAAACCGGTAGAGTGCGGTTGACCTTATGGCGGGCTAAAATGTTAAGCTAATACAAAGCTTTAACAAAAGCTGTGGAATAAAATGACAGTAATTTATATCGAAGCCACATTGAATATAAAAGTAACAAGTTATTAAAATTAACCGGTTGGAAGTCCAGCTAGAATTAAAAAACAAACAAAATTGTGGCATGACCACACCACATTTTTCTTACAATTTCTGACTAAAGGTACCAGAGACAACGACGGCTATAACTATTTTTAAGAAAACGACAACAGTCGAACGGCACGCGAGAGTGGGATACCGTTCGACCTATGTTCCGGTGTAAACATATGTATGCACGTGCATTCTAATTATTATCGACAGATGGCGTTTCACTTACCGCTGATTTGTAAGCAGGTGGAGTTATTCTCATAATTTCTTGAATAACTTCTGTGTTTCTTGTTCGATAGGATTAAAATTTGCAGAAAACATAGATATTATAGTCAGCTAACTAAATGTCGAAGTCTTACAAATTGAGCTGAAAAATTAAATTATTGATTTGCGGGGGCGGTGGGCGTGGCATGGCTTAATTGGCTCTTGCTGTTGACGCTGATTAAGAATATATATAGTAAATAGAATATATAAAATGTATGTGGTATGTATTGATATAAGACTTCCCTTCAACGCAGGCACACGACTGGGCTTCGATCAACCCAAGGGCATGTTTGATGTTGGTTTGCAGTCGCATAAAACTCTTTTTTCGCATCCAAGCGGAGCGTATTCAAAAGCTGGAGAAGCTTGCTGAAGATTTGACCGGCAAGCGGGGCTGCATAATGTGGTACATCATGACTTCGGAGCAAACGAAGCAGCCGACGCTTGAATATTTGCAAGCGCATAACTTTTTTGGCCTGCAGGAGAATCAGGTGATTCTCTTCAAGCAGGGATCACTGCCGTGCTTCGACTATGATGGACGTATCATACTGGACGAGAAGTTTCGCGTGTCGCAGTCACCTGATGGAAACGGTGGTATCTACAGAGCAATGCACGTCTCCGGGATACTGGAGGACATGCAGCGGCGTGGTGTCCTTTATGTACATGCGCATAGCGTGGACAACATTCTAATCAAGGTGGCCGATCCCGTCTTCATTGGCTATTGTGTGAAAGAGAAGGCGGACTGTGCGGCCAAGGTGGTGGAGAAATCTGCTCCGAATGAGGCTGTCGGTGTGGTTGCCATAGTCGATGGCAAGTACCAAGTTGTGGAGTACAGTGAAATCTCGGCCAAAACAGCCGAAATGCGCAACTCGGATGGTCGACTAACGTTTAGTGCGGGCAATATATGCAATCATTTTTTTACGGCTGATTTCCTTGAAAAGGTCGGCAAAGTATACGAGCGAGAACTAAAATTGCATGTGGCCAAAAAGAAGATACCCTTTATGGATAACTCTGGCAAACGGTTGACGCCGGACAAGCCAAATGGCATCAAGATTGAGAAGTTCGTCTTCGATGTGTTTGAGTTTGCCGAGAAGTTTGTTGTGATGGAAGTGCCTCGCGAAGAGGAGTTTAGTGCCCTGAAGAACGCAGATGCTGCCGAGAAGGATTGCCCCAGTACAGCTCGAGCGGACTTGCATCGATTACATCGCAAATATATCGAAAATGCCGGTGGTATAGTACACGGTGATATCTGTGAAATTTCACCATTCGTTAGTTACGCTGGAGAGAATCTTGCTCACCTAGTTGAGGGAAAGTCCTTTAGCAGCCCCATCTTTCTGAGCGATTCCCTGCAAGGACATCTGTAACGACCCACATACATATATATACACATTCATGTACATATTGACTGATGAATGTTCGTAGTTTTCTGTGTATACATTTTTATTTCGATATGACCAGACATCGGAGATTGAAGAATTCCATTGCTTTCAGTACTTAACATAAGCGCACTTTTATATTACTTGTTTACATTGTTTTCGTATTTTTTGT
The DNA here is from genome assembly GCA_018903425.1 of Zaprionus nigranus. Classification (NCBI taxonomy): domain Eukaryota; kingdom Metazoa; phylum Arthropoda; class Insecta; order Diptera; family Drosophilidae; genus Zaprionus; species Zaprionus nigranus. Next base: position 1,056,382 of record JAEIGD010000036.1, on the reverse strand, counting down.
CTCAGTTTTGTATATATTATATAAACAAATATATATACATATACATATAAATATATATATATATATATATATATGTATATATATATATATATATAACTGCAATGTTAATATATTGATAAATAAGATCAAGAAAGAGCTAAACGATTTGTACTTATTGCGCCCTAAGAAAAGTATCTGCATGTAAGTATTAAAAAGAATAAGACGGTAAATTACAAATCTACAACTGAGTATCTACTACAATATAGAATGTCTTTCTGTTCATCATTTTATAAGAAACAATTGATTTATGAACAAGTTATGATAGCTACAGTTAAGAGCACCCAACAATAAGGCACTCTTCGCCTAATTTGAATAACATCTGTAAAAATACAGACGAATGATAGGTGTAAACATTATCAAATATTATTCATGTGGAACATATGTTAGCCAAAACAAGATAGAAAAGACTTAAAAAATATTGAAGTCCTTAGCCCTTATAGTGCCGGACCTGACTCAATAACGTTTCCCTATTGTTTTGGAGGTTTACAAAATTTTTCGTATTTTTAAGATTAACCTTCTAAGCTTAAAATGAAGAATATTGAAAGAAATTAATTCAAAAATACCCGTAAAGATTTAAAAGGTTAAAAAAGTACCACGTCACAATTTCACGCACCTTATTTGGAAAATATAGTATCTTATATCTTATCTTAATAACAAAAAGATTTATATAATATATATTAAAAAAACCAACATATTTACAAGGAAAAAATTAAATCTTTCCATCAACAAAAACGGAGTGTTATTGAAGCGTCTAAATATACTTTATATAAAGCGTGATTTTTTAGCCATTATCATTTTGGCCACTCTGGTTTAAATAGCTGGCGTACTTTTCGTGTGTTGTATCACTGTCAAACATCTTCAGTTTGGTCTATAATTTAACCATGAATTGTCATATAAACGAACAACGCATTCAAATTATTGAATTTTATTATCAAAATGCGAGCTCTGTTAAGAAAGTTCATCGCATGCTTTTTTTTCATTTTATGGTCAGTTTAATTGACCAGCTGAAGCGGCTATTCCGGCTATTGTGACTAAATTTCGCACCAAATTTACACTGTTGGATAAATTTGGAGTTAGCCAGAAGCATTGCAAGAGCTACCAATGCATCCATAAAAAGTCACAATTTGGTGCGGTTTATGGGCTGGTGGCATCATTGGACCGTATTTCTTCAAAGATGATGCGAATCGTAACGAAACTTTCAATGGTGACCGTGGGATGATATCAAACATTTTCTTTCCTAAAATTCAAAAGCTTGACTTGTCTGGCATGTGGTTTCAACAAGACGGTGCCATATGCATGCGCAACAATGGAGTTATTGAGACGCAAGGTGAACATTTTGTTTTATTTTTTTATTGCATGAAACAGTCATCAATCATTAAATTATATGGACGGTACTATCGATTCTAATAAAGATTTCATGAATTTCTGTGAATTTTAAGTGTTTTTTTTTTTGAACAACTTTCCTATAGCACTTAAAAAGTCACCCTTTACAATAAAAATTTAAGTTAAGCTTCACCGTTCTTATTACAATAAGATTTATGTGATACGTGTCTTGAGACAGGCTTTAGCTTTAGAGGGGTAAGTTGAAATTGTAACGTACAGGTAACATTTTGACAAGATATGATATATTTTGTACATTCATTTTATTACAAAGTTTGCAACGCATCTTGGATATGATAATAAAGTATATACATATATTTCGAGTCAGGATCAACAAAAAAGTGCAACGAAAACTGGTCGCTCAGATCTTAACGAAATGCTATTATTCAATATATTAAAACCAGATTTACATGCTGGTATTATTTTTGCAAGTTTATCAAAATGGGACTATTATATTATATGTACATATACATATGTATTTGTCATAGAAATAATCTGTCGAAAAAAAGGGTATTTGTATGAAGCTCAGTATTTTTTTTTGAAAAATGTCGACTTATTACCATCTCATCAAAATATTGTAGGAAAATTATAGGAACAATTAGTTAGATGTGAGAATTTTCATTAAATAAACCTTCGGCATGTCGTAGGTAGCCTTTCTTTCTATTTTATATTACGTTCCTTGTTTTATAATTTATATGTGGGGTTTTGATTAATTTCGTCCATATTTGACAACTTAAGCACTTGATATGTACGTTAGAATAATTAATTTTTTCACTTGCGCGTGTTTGGTGTCAAGTTTGTTTGTTTTTGTTTTTGTTTTGACTAACATTCTCACGCTCTCCTGCTCTCCCGCTCACGAAATTATATTTCGCTCTCTGAGTAAGTTGTGTAGTGTTGTTGTTGTAAACGTCACAGCTGTTGTTTTATTTACTTCGTGGGGTCGCTAGCTTTGTTGTTTTATTGTCGTACTTGCTTGCTTGCCTGTTACTTGCTCTCTCAAGAAATTTGTTTCATTACTTTGTTTTTTATTCGCTCTTCGTTGTCCCCTACATTTTAAAGGCATATTAATTGTACAATCATGGTGTCGTGCTCAGCAGCAATTTGCTTATGTTCTTCTGATCCTAAGGCGGATTACATTAGTTGCTGGCTCTGTAATAATTTTTGTCACTTAAAATGATGTGGCCTAACTGTGCGGGTTATAGACGCCGTCAACGCCAATACTGGTTTTAAATGGTCATGTGAAACATGCCGTGTGTCTGAATCTAATTTACGGAAAATCCAAAATAAAACCAAACTTGGGTTTTTTAAGAAACGCACAGCTTTCTCTAATATCCAATCTGAATTTTGAAAATGGAGCTCAAATTGAACGCCTTTACAGCTCTTAGTAGACCACCGGCTTCTCTGAGTTTTACTTTAGATACGGTGCACTACGAATTTAAAGCTCACCAATCTACCTTCTTCTCAGGCTTGATCTCCCGATCTTCTAAGCCTACTTTCCCCTATACCGTCTTGCTCTTCTAGTTGCACAAAAAAAAACTAGCAGCAACGTTACAGCACCCAAACCTCATGCTCTCTCTCTGTGTCTACTACCATTACGAGCAATGACAACAACAAAAACGATAATGTCCCCGCAATCATGCCTACTAGTAAGGCACAGAGTATAAAACCTCTGATTGCGATTAAACCTAAAAAATTGTTGTTTATCTCTCGTTTGGCGCCAGACAGAAGAGAAGATTTACAATCGTACATTCTCGCAAGGCTGCCTTTAAATAACTTTATTGTTGAAAAATGCAACTTTAAATGTACGCGCGACATTTCTTCTTCCAAAATTAGTCTCCCAGCTACCTTATTGTTAAGGAGTTTACTCCTAAAAAAAAAAGCCGAACTAACGGTAATCTTCCCACGTTGGTCGTTATATCACCAAAAAATGCAAAAAATTCAAAGTCTTCAAAAAATTGAATTTTTCATTTCCTCATGGCTCCGAAAATGTTAGGTGACCTACAAAAAATCGTTCTTCTTTAATTCTTTCCTATTAAAATGTTAGAGGCCTCTGTAGTAAAATCTTTATTCTTTATCTTTATAGTCTTGCCTTTTCTTCCCAAATTATTGATTTTACCGAAACCTGGTTAAAACCAGAGATTCTAAGCTCTGAAGTCTTTTCAGAAAGGCTTCCAACATACAGACTTGATCGACCTGACCGACGGGAGTTTCAATTTGGCATTGAACTAATTTTTGTAGAACTACGCTTTCCTGGTTTTTTCTTGTATATAACCTGCTGCTATATTCCGCCGTCATCGGAATTATCAGTCTACCCGCAACACTTGTCTGCAAACCTGTTATCAGATAGAGATCACTTCATAATGCTGGGTGACTTTAATATCCCAGAATGTAATTGGACATCTAGTGCTGAAGGAAACTTTTGCCTTTTGCCTTCCCGGCAACATGACCTATTTGACGGTTTGTTTGACATGTCTTTGTCGCAGGTTAATCATTTCAAAAACTTTCTAAACAGATCGCTGGATTTATGTTTCGCCTCTGATTCTTTCAAGGTGATTTTAGACAGGGCACAACCCCTTTCTCTACCAGAAGATCCTTATCATCCCACTTTCGAAGTGAATTTTGATTAGTATTGTGGATAAAAGTGAAAGGCCGTGTAATCGCGTGCTCTGCTTTAATAAAGCAGACTTTGAAAATTTAAATTCTTTAATTTCTCATTGTGATTGGTCTGATTTTTATTTATCAACTGATGTGTCAGTTGCAATTAATATATTTTATAACACCCTAAACTCAGTTTTTGATATCTGTGTTCCGTTTTTCTATCCGACATGGGCAAGCACACCTCCTTGGTTTACAAAAGAGCTATCTCGCATAAAAAAACATAAAGAGTAGCTTATTCAAGAAATATAAGCAAAAAAACTCACCGCTTGTTTTATCCCGCTACTTAACTGCTCGGGCAAATTTTACCGTGCTTAACGCGAAATGTGTACTTCGATATTGTGCCAACTCCTTATGTAAGCCATTGCTCAACCAGGGAAGCCATTTAGCTTCCCTGCTTTTTACACTTTTCATCAATGACCTCCCAACGGTCATACTTAACTCACGTACTCTCATGTATGCGGATGATGTCAAGGTCTGTTTTCAATTTAGAGATGACTCCTGTCATTCTCTTGGTGTCGTGCAAATCTCCTTAATCTGAACAGTTCCAAATGCAAGCTGATGACATTCTCACGTGTCTGTCCAAAGTACGTATCTTACTCTCTTTGTGCTTGTACCTTGGAAAGAATTTCCCTGGTTGATAATCTAAGTGTACGTTTGGACCGCAAACTCAAATTTTGCGATCATATATCATCAATGGTTAATAAAGTTATGGGTGTGCTCGGCTTTATTAAGAGATGGTCTAAGGAGTTTGACGATCCTTACCTAAGTAAGACTTTCTTCACCTCGCTTGTTCGTCCAATTCTCGAGTACGAATCATGTGTCTGGAGTCCTCAGCACATTGTTCACAAGCATAGCATCCGTATAAAAAACTTTTTAATTTTTGTCTTGCAAGGCCTTAACTGCGATGTAAATTCAAGATTTCCTTCCTATCCTAGTAGACTTTTGTTACTAAATCTGACTTCCCTAGCCAATCGTAGAACCATGCTTGGTGTTGTATTTATTAATAACATTATTCAAAGGACTTGCTTAGTCGACTACACTTCTCTGTCCCTGGTAGAATCTCCTGTAATTACCTTCCTCTAAAACTTCCCAATTGTAGCTCTATGCCCTGCATGAGTCATTCAGGTTATTATGTTCGAACTATAATATACTATATTCCACCGTAGCTAACAACAACAATCATTCTGTATCTAGCTTAAGATCACAAATCCTCACCCACCTATCTATTAACTAGTTAAATATATACTTATCTTTTTTCTAGTGACAGTCTTACTCTTTAACTTACTGCATGTTTAGAAAATTCTACTCGCTGTTTTGATTAGTCTTTGCTCACTACACTAAGCAATCCTCTGCAACAAATGTGAGATCGGTTCTTTCTTTTTTTATCCCAGTTTAATTCAGTTCAATTCAATTAATTTCTTTTTTTACAGATTTAAGATCTTACTTATATTTAAAATTATTAATATTTCAATTTACAATTTAAATTATAATAATTAATTGTTTTTTACTGACTGAACATAGTTCGACTATAAATTGCAATTAAATAATGTTCGTCAGCTAGTTCTCAAATTGAATGTCACGCGATGCAGCATTCCTGCGGTATTCGCTTATACAAGTTAACAATAGTTAACGACGGCCGCTCGGCAGTCACCAAGATCTGCATAGCTTGCGTTCTGAGTCTCTTGACTCCGTGCAACCGGAGATCTTGCACGAGGCGCTGAGTCAGCGGAACGTGCCTTGCGACCAGCGACTCTGCAGAACTACGAATTCAGCAAAGCTCCACGTAACGATCGCCGCGGCGTTAGGGTTTATTTTTTAAGTTCATTTTGTAAAACAATTTTAGTGTTTTACTTTACGGTTCGGTACGTGGGCAAGTCTATGCCGCGTAGTTTTTATTACAGCAAAGACCCGTCTCTTTTAGTGCACCAGTTGTCGGCACGGCCCGACAACGCGAACGACAAACAATCTTATCAAACAATCGATCAAAGGAGATCATAACAAAGTGCACCGCCCATCACGGACTGTTTGCCGTGATTGGAATCCACTCCTGACGCACCGGTCAAGTGGAGGTACCTCCGTGGGAATATTGGCTTCTGACGACACCACCGTCGCAGAACTGTGAGTTGGCGCATACCTGCCGCCCGCAGGCCACTTCTCATTAAGCTGCCCACAGCCACCCTGACGCAGCCAACGAGGGGCCACGCAGAATACTTAAATATAACTGGCGCCCAATGTTTTAAACAACTCTACGCTCCGGAATTAAATTACGGTCTCAGAAATGTTCATGTAAGTGGAAAACGTATTCATTATCGCTTCAGAGTAAGGAATTAGAGTAAATAAATAAATATTAATTTCAATAGTGTTTGCAATCTTATCATATCTCAAATTCTTTCGATAATTAAAAGCGAGACATTCAAAAAGTAATAATAAAATAAATTTCAATTTCATTTGTGAAGATTGTCGCTGTCAGTCCAGTCAAAGAGCTGTGTCAGCACATTCCCACGCTGCGCCTCTCTGTTGAACCGACTGCGCGGTCTGATCGTCCGCTTGGTTTTTACATCTGTTGTTGTTTTTGTTTCATATAACCAGCCATTGTCTTGTTTTCATATCCTCCCCTGCTGTTAATTTCGTTTTGACTCACAGCTCAAGTCTGATTACTATAGTGCAATAACGATGAACTGCTAGAACGTCTGAATAACGAAGTATTGACGAGGAAACTAGCCGGACAGAATCGCAACATGAACGCAGACGTTCAGCGAATTATTACATCAGCTGTATCAGCTGCTTTAGAGCAGCAGAGGATAGGCTTTGAGGGCAAACTACAGCAAGTAACTAACTGATCAGCTTCGAGCCACAACTGTCTCCGCACCCGAGGTAAAAGTCTACGAGCCAATCTAGGTTGTACAGGGCAGGGAATGTAATGAATGCGGTCCTATCCAAAGGCAACAGACCCATCACGATGATCTCTCGGACTATGCTACGAACGAAAGGGAGTCACTGGCAATTGTTTGGTCTTTGGACACTCTTCGCCAATACTTAAATGGTAAATGTGACATCAATATTTACACAGATCAGCCTTTAATATACGCAGTGTCCGATCGAAATCCCAATTTATAAATCAAGAGGTGGAAAGCGCGTATAGAGGAAAGCGGGGCTAAGGTCCTATACAAACCAGGCAAGGAGAATTTTGTAGCCGATGCTTTGTTTCAGCAAAACGTTAATGCGCTGCAGTACTCAAGCCTATCGACTGCGGCCACGCCTTACAGTGAGATCTCTCTAACCAATATGATTGAGGCCACTGATAAGCCGTTAAACTGCTTCAGGAACCAGGTGATTCTTGAAGAGGCGTCTGCAGACTCAAAACGTACCAAGTCTCGCCACCAGATTATCTTTAGCCACTGGGAAAAACTTCTCGACACGGTTAGGTATGTGGTTAAACCAGACGTTGTGAATGCCATTCATTGTGAATTACCCATCTTAGCGCGTATACAAGATGACTTGGTTAAGCTCTTTCCTGCAACAAGGTTTTAGTACTGCAGAAAACGTGTGACGGACGTTACCAACAAAGACGAACAAATGGAGATCGCAGTCTCGGAACATAACAGAGCGCACAGGGCCGCCCAGGAGAATGTCAAGCAGATTCTGCTTGACTACTATTTTCCGAAAATGGGCAGCATTGCGACTTAAGTGGTTGCAAATTGCAAGGTATGCGACAAGGGGAAGTACGACAGGCACCCGAAAAGGCAAGAACTGTGTGTCACGCCTATCCCTACACGCGTGGGAGAAATAATTCAAATATTTATTTTCTCAACTGCGGAAAAATTTCCTAACAGCGGTTGATAAATTTTCCAAATTTGCTTTGCGAACTATTATAGATGTGAAGCTACCCATACTTAAACTAGTGAACGTCTTTCCCGAAATAAAAGTTGTGTACTGTGACAATGAACCTTCTTTCAACTTGGACACGATTCGGTCAATGTTGAAAAACCAGTACGACATTGACGTAGTGAATGCCCCGCCCCTACATAGTACTTCTAATGGGCAGCACACTAACGGAAATCGCTAGATGTTTGAAACTACCGGAGATCTTCGCGAGGGTCCAGAGGGCCCAGGAAAAGCAGTTAGATAGAAGCAATCCCTCTCGCCAAAATAGAATATTCGACATAGGGGGAAAAGGTATTAGTGAAGGCCAACAAAACCCTAGGACGCAAGGTTACGCCACTGTACGTAGAACAAAAAGTAGAAGCAGACTTGGGAACAACTGTTCTCATTAAGGGGAGGGTGGTCTATAAGGACAATCTCCGTTAGAGCTTCTCACTAAGTGCCATCAAACGGGCTAGATAGCGTTTCATTCGAATTCCAGACACTTCTGCCTCGTATCTCTGCTTGGATGGGTCTCCTGGACGGACGCGAGAATAACGGACTACTCTAATTATATCCTCATTTCGAACGGCACCGCAATTGGAACGAGACCACCTACATAAGATATACCTCAAACTTAACCGAGTACAGACGGTACGTACAAGAGACTATAGAACTGACCGAAACCTTTCCGCTTTCTCATATGAGAAAGATTCTATAGGTGGCGACTTTGGGTGCACATAGAACCTATGCGAGAAGCATCAACTTTCTGGGATCAGCACTTAAAGTTATTACAGGCCCTCAGACGCGGACGACTTGTTGCAGACTCGACTGACGGAACAAGAACTCATTAGGGCGAACAACAGGCAGATTATAATAAACTCGAGAACTCAGAAACTAATCAACTCACCCACCTCCACAGTGAATAAGATTTTAAAAGTAAAGAAAAGGGAAGGGATAAACTGGGCCCACTTGTATGAAACACTTTTGACCAGAAATAGAATCCTCACTCCAATTTACAGAAGATGTTGTCGCCGAATGCCCAAATGGCGTCACCGCGGTGTCCTCCTACGTAAGGACTCCCACAACAACGTTCTACCGCGAGACCTTAGAAAGGACTTGTGCGCAAGGTCTGCACGCCGGGACCGAGGCATTGTGGCACTAAGGATAACGACTTGCCACCCGTATCGATGAGGGCAAACTGGTGGATAACGATACCATGGCCAGGGTCAGTCTGGACGATGAGACCGAGGTATCAATCAATGGAACCTACCTGATGACCTTTGAGAGAGTAGCGTTTGTCAATAATACAAAATATGTTAATCTTAACGGACTCCAGAAGTGGGTCCCTCTAACAGCCGCCTCTGCCCGTCTTAGTGTGACCCACCACCATTCACTGTTGAGCCTGCTCTTCCTTCACAGGTTAAGCGAAGAAAATCTGCAGCAAATAGCAGATTTGCGCACACAGGTGGTTGTCAATCCAGTCCAGAGCCACCTGCTCCATAGCTGGTATTGTCGCGGTCGGCATCCTTGCCTTCCGGAAAATAAGACGTAGAAGGAGGACCCTGGAAATCGTACAGCAAGTGCTGGAAAATGTGGGCATGGCCAGGGACGACCATGTTTCGAAGGAGGGAGTAGTAAACAATAGTTAACGACGGCCGGTCGCCAGGCACCAAGATCTGCATAGCTTGCGTTCTGAGTCTCTTGACTCCGTGCAACCGGAGATCTTGCACGAGTCGCTGAGTCAGCGGAGCGTGCCGTGGGACCAGCGACTCTGCAGAACCGTGGAACCAGCGATTTTGCAGAGCTACGAAGTCAGCAAAGCTCCACGTAACGCCGCAGCGTTAGGGTTTATTTCTTAAGATCATTTTGTCTTTGTATACAGCTTAATAATCCAGCTCAAACCTAACGGACACATTCGGTCCCTAATAAACATTGTAAGGCAATTTTAGTGTTAGGCAGTTTAGTGTTTACTTTACGGTTCGGTGGGAAAGTCTATGCCCGTAGTCTTTATTACAGCAAATACCCGTCTCTTCTAGTGCACCAGTTGTCGGCACGGCCCGCCAACGCGACCAATAAACAATTTTATAGAAGTCTCCTAGCGTGGGCGCATACCTGCCGCGCGATCAAAGGAGATCATAATAAAGTGCACCGCCCTTCACGGACTGTTTGCCGTGTCTGTCTTTTCTTTAACCGTTGTCGAACCTCATCGAACTACGATGTCCACCTGGCGAAATAATGGAGTAAGGCATACTTGCCAATATTGATACTGCTCTACCACTGTTATAATACTGTTATAACACTACTTTTTAAAACCATGAACCTGACATATATGTATGTATAAATATTTTATATATATAGGCAGGGGTACAAACATGCCAGTGCAGGACGAGCCTAGCTTTTTACGTCTAAATGTATTTATCGATATATTTATCAATATTTTATCGGTTTGTAAACGACTCAGTAGGCACAAAAATGTTAAACCTCGGCTTATAGACTTTCAAGTCAACTTTAACTGAACTCGGCCGCGTTTTTCTTTTGATGGGTCTAATTTAATTGAACGTCGGATTTTTTATACCCTTCGACCATTGAAAATGGTCAAAAAAGGGTATACTAACTTTGTGCAAATGTAGGTAACAGGCAGAAGGAGCCGTGGGAGACCCCATAAAGTATATATATTCTTGCTCAGGATCACAAGCCGACTCGATTGAGCCATGTCTGTCTGTCTGTCTGTCTGCCTGTCTGTCTGTCTGTCTGTCTGTCTGTCTGTCTGTCTGTCTGTCTGTGTGAACGCACAGATCTCAGCTATTATAAAAGCTAGAGTTACCAAATTTGGCAGGAAGACTCCTGTATACTATAAGCAGATCAAGTTTATTTCAAATGTTAGGTGCCACGCCCACCGCCCATACAAATCAATAATTTAATTTTTGAACTCAATTTGTAAGCGCTGTATAAAAGATACAACTTTGTGACTTTAACATATACTAAGCTGAATGATATATCTACGTAGTCTCCAAATTACAATCCGATCGGACAATAATCACAGAAGTTATTTAAGAAAGTATGAGCATAAAACCAAGTGCTTCTGTCAGCTAACAAGGGAGGCGGGCGAGCGCAAAGCGCGAGCGCCATCTGTCGGGATTAATTTCAAAGCATGTGCATATGTACATATATGGGTACATACATAGGAACATACATACATAGGTCGAAGGGTATCCCACTGTCGCGTGCTGCGCGACTGTTGCTTTCTTTACTGGTTATTGTCTGTAGCTGTACATCGTAAATACATAAGATGGGTTTTCATAGGTAAAATTGGGGATGGATTCCTGAAGCCAAGGTTATAGACTTAAAGCACTAAGCAGAACAGAAGCAGACGTCAGCTGATCGCCCGACCGGGGTACTGAGCTGTTCGGCTCTCAATACAAACAGTGCATAGCATCAAAACTGCTTCAGTCGCACAACGACAGCGGAACGATAAGCATGTGCGTACTTCTTTGCGCTGTGCGATCGTTTCCATGTGTGCGTGTATGCATGCACGGCCTGCGTATGAATGTATGCGGTGCTTGTGAAGTTTGGCAATAGGCAAATGCTTCGGCCAGCGCGCTGGCAGCCTGAAGTCATTTTTGTGTTTCAGCGTCGGGCGATCAGCTGACGTCTGCTTCTGTTCTTCTTCTTCTCTGGGGTACTGGGTCCGCAAAATCACTCTCAAACTGCGCCAGGGCTGTTTGACGTCTCTATGTGTTCATTGCTTAGTGCTTAAAGGTTATAGACGCTATTGGTATAGAACGTTCGGTAAGCTAAAGACAGCTTTTTCACTACTATGTTTCCTGAAATACACGTAAGTTGTATATACTCGTAGGATATATTACAATGGTAACGAATGTTTGAGTAAACTTGTCGAGTTGGGACATCCTTATTAGATCTGGAATCTAAATCGATTCTGGAATCGATGTTTTCAATTTTCTCCGATCAATCGATTTAATTTTTGAGAATCGATTTAATCGAAAAATGGGAACAAGTACTAGATTACTACTACTAAATTAGTAAACATGTCTAGAGTTGTTTTTGAAGAACTGGAGTTTGTTAATTGTATAATAGCATTATGAGGTCTTTATTATATTGTCGAAATTATTTTTCTGTAATTTTAACCCAAAAAAAGGTTGTTTCTCTTAATCTTATCCCAAAAACCGGTTTTTGTGTTATATTTCAAATTTCGATTTAAATCTATTTGAATCGATTTACTCCTTGAATTTTTGAAAATAAATCGGTTCAGTGATTATCGATTTATTTCCACCTCCAATCATTATTTTTATAAGATAAATCCTTACTTATATCGATAAATTTCAGTAAAAAATTCTTTATTTCAAATTTGAGTCACTAAATTTTAATAAAAATGAAGTTTACACATTGCAAGATCTGATTAGGCAATTGTGGTTATATTCGTATTCTTATTTTATTTTGAATAACGATCACTTACATTTTTAATCGTATTTAAAAATATTCATTCACGCTTTAAAAGGCATTATTTAATGTTAAACTTCATGTTAGGAAGAACTTGCTCGATCCAATTTACGCTAATTTCGCTAACTTGACGCAGGAAACTTTGCTCGGTTTGAAGCATTTCAGTGAAGACGATACAATGTGGTTTGTATTTGCCATGCAAGACACTGGAAGGATGTATTTTTGCCTTGACGCAGCCTTTTAGGGTCAGATAATGTCCCTCCTTCTGCAGAAGGGCAATGTTGCCAAACAAGCCCGTCAATAGGCACTTTCGGATGGCATCTGGATTATCGCCACAACTATTAAAGGCCAGGCCCATTCGCAAGCTAATTTCAGCAAGTTGATTGCGCACATTGCGGGCATAGGTTAAGTTCCTTATGTTCAGAAAGTTGTCATGACACCAGACTTTTGGCTTCTCGATTTTCTGAAAGATGGTGAAGACGTTAAGAAGCGTCAAATGGTCGCCGTGTTTAGACAGGAACTTCGCATGGGCCAGAGCGGCCAACTCGCCCTTGTCGGCGTGATCTATGAATACGTTATCACTCGAAATGGCCGCCACCAGGCTGAGCATTTCTTCCATGCATCCAAATTTGGGTGCCGAGAGCAGCAGTTTGGCATATCGTGGATCGAGGGGAAACTTTGCCATCTGAAGTCCTGCAGTGCTGATGGTGGGAGACACTCCAGATTTGATGGCACCCAAGTACTCCAAGGTTTTATATGCGCTCTGGATGCCATCCTTCTGGGGCGGATCTATGAAATCAAAACTGTCGCAATCAATACCCAACGCCAACAGCTGTAAGACCGTTGAGGTAAGATTGGCACGTAAGATTTCCGGTTCCTGAGCAATACGAAACTTCTCCATGCTCGCTTTCGTATAGGTTCGATAACATTTTCCTGGGGCATCGCGGCCAGCGCGTCCACTTCTCTGCCAGGCCTGGGCCTGTGAGATGCAAACTGTCTTTAGGATATCCAGGCCAGAGCTGGGATTAAATGACTTCTCCTTGACGTAGCCACAGTCGATCACGCAACGGATTCCAGGTATTGTAATTGAAGTTTCCGCAATGTTGGTGGCCAATACAATTTTCCTTGTATTTGCCGGCACTGGGAGGAAGCATTCCAATTGCCTGCCCTGTGCCATCTGGGCATATAGTGTAAACACGCGCACATCCGAGGGTCCCGAATTGTTGATCCGAGCCAGCTGTCGAATTTGCTGCGCCAAAGCCTCGATTTCCTCTTGGCCAGTGAGAAAGATGAGCACATCATTATTAATTGGTTCGTGGCGATGAATATCGAAGAGGGTGACCAGTGCCGCGTGTATATAGTCCTCCTGTGGCTCCTTGGCGTGCATTACGCACACCGGATGCGTGCGTCCCTCCAAGTACATGCCATTAATATTGAAGTACTTGCCAAAGTGGTCTATGTCCATAGTGGCCGAAGTGATAATGATCTTGAGCTTGGCTAGTTTGTACTTTCTCCGTTCCTGTTGTGCCTCCTTTACAATCCCGAACAGAACATCCGCATTGACCGTACGTTCGTGCGCCTCATCCAGTATAATGACACCGTACTTGCGTAAAAGGCGATCCGCAATGGCCTCGCGCAGCAGAATGCCATCCGTTAAGTAACGGATCTGCGTGCGTTCAGTTGTGGTGTCTTCGAAACGCACCGTGTAGCCAACGACATCCCCGATATTACTCGAGAGCTCCTGGGCCACTCGCTTGGCTATCGTTATGGCCGCAACACGACGTGGCTGGGTAATCCCAATGATGCCGTTCTTGGCATAGCCCGCCTGCAGCAAGAACTGTGGTATTTGTGTCGTCTTGCCGGACCCAGTCTCGCCCATTATAAGCAATGTGTCATTCGACTCCAGCTCCCTCAGTATGCGCTGCCGACAGTTGTACACCGGCAGTGACTTGCGATCCTGTTCAATGCTGTTCCTTTTGTTCGCCAACACATTTTTGTACAGACTGGGCGAACTGTAGTTATGCTTCTTTATGCTATTCTGTTCCTTCGAGGCTTCCAGTTTACGTTTAACTGGAAAGACGGAGGCCATGGTCGTGATTCCATTGTTGCTAATCAAATATTTTGACTCCATGCTGCCCACTTTGCTCTACAAAAAAGTAAACAAGTTAACTAAATATGATTCTGTTGCCTGTGATTATGTATTTATTTGCCCCACTTTTCATTTATTCATTTTAATGGAGCACTTACTTCAACATGGGTCAATAATATTCCGCTTTACAGTCGTTAAAATATTGTCTAGAATAGAATATTACGAAAATTGGAAAACGAGACAAGTGCAAGAGCACAGAAATGTGGCCATAACGATAAAATGTATATGCCATCCGATTAATAGTAAAATATATAATCTTGGAAATCTGGTCACATGGATCATTTCAGCTTAGAATTTATAAGCGAAATCGGGACTATTTTTCAAGCTACGCCGAAAGTAGAAAACTTTTACTTATTGTTTTCCTCATATTTCATTGTGTTCTATAACAATCAATTGTCAGATCTTGGCTGCTGGACACTGCAATCTCCCACAGCAATTGTGTGAATAAATACTGGGAACAACAAATGTCGACGTTGCGTGCTGAATGACAAAACAAACCAGCTGTTTTCGATTTTCCGTCGGTGCGTATTTTTATAAAATATTTTTGTTGCAGAACATTTCTACTTTTTCCGGTTGTTTTTAAGACTGAAAGGAGCATATAAAATGGTTGCTGGCGGCGCATCAGACACTGGCGGCGTAAAGCCCATGGCCATAGCGGGGCGTATGGTGCGGGAACGTGAGCGCCTCATCGGCATGACTCCCGATGAACGTGCCTGGCGGAAACAGTGGCTGAAGGACCAGGAGCTGCACCACGGCGCATGCAAGGTGCCAGCACTCGAACGTGAGCTTAACAATCCCATCAAGCGTCTGTATCGCGCACCATTGGACGGACTGTGTAAGGCACTTACACCAGCCTTGGTAAGTTGAAATTGTGTTATCGTTATGTAATCGACAAATTACTCAAATCTGCATCATATCCAAGGGCTTCCAACGCGCATACACAGTGCGCTTCTGGACCGGCAAGGCGTTGCTTGTGCTGGCGGGCATTTATTCCGGCGCATACTATTTCAAATATAATCAGAATGTAAGTACTTCCCTGAAGATGAACGGTATTTACCTGATCTGTATGACTTTCTATTATTCAGGATTGGACACGCAAAGGTGGTTGGCGTGTAATCTCGTCTCGCGAAGTCTGTGTGCCCGGCGATGAGGGATATCCTCGTGTTTCTGATCGTTCGGCCCCAGCCGATTATGCGGCTCGTGGGTTCCAACAATCCCCCATATAAATACCGGTAGGAACAGTTACGTTCTGTTCTCTGCTTCAGTTTGGAACTTTTACTTTCATGTTTACACAACAAACTTGCAATAAACATAGAACCCGTTAACGCAGTCGTAAGATAATAATCAGTGCGCACTTTTGTTCTTATTTTATTTAAATGTGTGTTATTTATCTATTGGTATTAAGTAAATGCTAGGGCGTGTTCAAATAAGTTTTTTTCTATCTCCTTCGGGATACGGATCTGCAATCCATGCACACGTGAACTTCCGTGAAAATTGCCACCCCCCGACTATATACTCTGCTGTCTATGGAGAACCTGCAAACTCGTAGTCAATGCTGCACAGCTGATTCCCGTAAGTTTAGGTTGACATCAAAATGGTTTTGTAAGGCAGGACTTTATTCTCAACGCGGACCCGCGATCTATAGCCGAGGAGCCACCTTATTTCTCGGATTTTCAACTTTAGCTGTCTTCTCTTGGCCTTGACATGTGCTGAGCAAGTCCCCTATCCAAGATCAGGCCCAAGTACTTCACTGATTCAGTTGGCAGACTAGTACCGTTTAGGCGTTAGTGACGTGAGTACACTTCGTACCGTTGACCACATTGTTCCATCTTTCAGCCAGGTTTCTACGAGTGACAGTTGAATTTAAAGTAGCCGAGGCCGCCGTTACATAAACTATTGATAATCGGAATTTTTTTTTGGCCTTTATTCAAAAATGTTGGTGTTGCAGCTGTATACAAAGCGAAAACAATCACCAAGAAACTGCTTTAATTGGTTTTATTTTGGGAAATATTAATAAGAAGCACCTAAGTGAATAAGAAAATAATCTAATAAAAAATAACTTTCAGAGAAATCATTAAAATAAGCATGCGCCCCATATAACGATACATGTGTTTATTTAATTTACTGGAAATAAAGTATAAAAGAAATAAATAAAATTAAAATAGGTAATTATTAAGTCTTCTAGTTTTTTTTTTATTGAATTTTGAAAATAATTAAATTTTGCATGTATTTTGTTGTTGGCCAATTCTCAGTAAAACGTCACGATGATGCGCACAGTGGCCTACAAGCGATTTATTTCAAACGAAATGTTATTTAAACACAATAATGTTTTATTTTATGAGTTGCATATTGGTTGAAAATTTCGGTGCCTACAACTAGAACTGGGAGGTCGGCAGACTGACGCCAACGAAGATGTTTAATAGCTCAATGTGATTTTAGAATATAATATGTGTTCTGCAGAAAAATAATCGCGCGCGCGATTTTATTTTTTCAAAAATTTTTTGCCTGCAGCGAGCTGTTTTTCTAAACACTTTGAATTTTCTTGCTTGCTCAGTTTTTATTTCAAATGAATCGGTTTATTAGACACCGTACCGTCACAAAAAGTTTCAGGCAGACTGGCACCTTGCACAAAAAGGCAACAACAAAATACATGCAAATTTAATTTAGTTCCTCTGGTAAAACGAATTTGTAATACTTTACTTTTAAATATATACATTTATATGGTAAATTTTTGACAGAAGACATAAATACTGATATTTTGACTTCGCGCCACGATAGAGCAGGTTTAAATCTACGTTATGATTAACGAACATAAAAATGATATTTATTTGATTTCACTTTGAAATGATTATTTTTTCGTTGACTTAATTCACTGTGACAGAAATGTCACAACATCGTTTCACTTTCAAAAGTCGATCACTAGAAAAGTACTTGTATTTTTCGCGTCGGCTCAATTCTAAAGATGTTTACGATATTTCGCTGTGAACGGCAGTTTGTCACTGAAATTCAAAAACATAGTTTCACTGTCAAAAATCGATCATCACTAGAAAAGTGCTCTTTATTATAAAACGATATCGATAAAGAGAGAAGGTTCTCTCAGCATCGCACTTCATTCACTTCATTTTTTAGTAATTGAAAAATATTCGTTAGTCCAAAAATAGTGAGTCTAGTAATGGACAACACACAGATGCACTAATAACATTCCGGCAACAATTACAACGCACTGGACTCGACTGGCTTAGTGTTCGACAAGCAAGGTTAAAAGGCGAGCAACTCTGGACGTAGAGCTGCTGTATGTATGAAGGCACTTTATTTTCATCCGCGTGGATCATATCGGCAATTAATTACTGTCGTCACAGTACGCGTGGCTACCGATATAAAGTTAATTTGAGCTCTACAGCCACTAGTCGTTCAAAGTCTTCATCCAGAAACAGGTGAGTGAGCCATTGTGGCCTGTTGTCAAGCTTTGAACCTAGAAGTGATGCCTTTCGTATAAACTATGTATATTCAATTTTTTCCTTTTGCAATTCCATCCCAAGCGATAGTTAATATGGATTTTTGTTAAATGTTTTATTTTTTTATTACCTTTGCATTGTGTTCTGTGATATCTATGAAAGTCTTAGCCGGCGGCGAAGTTGGCGTCACTGTTAACGCCGTCTACGCTGTTGCGCTCTTTTTGTTCACCAAGTGCGCAATCGGCTCAGCTGTCACTTGGGAGAGAGGACTGACGTCGGCGTAGCTTCCCGCGCGCGGGAAACTTGCAACTTTGTTCATTGATAACGTGGTCATTTGTACAATAATTTTTGTGCAAATAATCAAATTAGGTTCTACGATCTGTGTCCTCATTACAGTATATCTCCACGTTTAATGTTTCATTCAGAAAATAGATATAGAGAGTCATTGAAGTTGGTGCCAAAACGTATCAATTTAACGCGCTCGGAATAACAAACCTTCGGCTGTTTGTTTGTGTTGCGAGCGGCGTTGCCGGAAAGTCGCAAATTATTGTGTGTAGAAAGTCTGAATGTAAACATTTTTCAAATTGACCTATATTTGGTCATTTCATATTCATTTAATTAATTTTATTTGCTAAGTTTTGATTTTATAATATTAATATCATTATTTTGCATATTTTGGTCTTTTATTTACGTCATTCTCAAAATGAAGACGAAAAATAATTCAATTTTGTTATCATAATTTCTTTGCCAAGGTGGCAGCTCAACAGATATACCGCGCAATGCTCGGTAAAAGAGCGCCACAGAACAGCTGATTGACTCATGGATTCACACTCGCACGCATACACAGACCAGGTTTAACAGAAGCGTCACTGTAAGAACTTTCATTCAATAAAAATTCTCAAGTGAAAGAGTAAAGGAATGTTTCGGTGATTTTGGCAGGAACCACTGTGAGTAAAGAACAACTTTCTCAACTTGAAACTGCTTCACGCATTCTCTTTGTGTGGCATTTTGCGCTCTTGCACTCTCCGATCAGTGCGCTCTCGTTAAATGTTAATTGGACTAACAACAACAAAACCATATTGCCAGTGTGTTTGTTGCATTTTTTGGCGCTGGCTCTGCTCTCACTTGCACACAAGCACTTATGAACGTACATACATATGTATGTATGTTGCTCTGCCGCTACCAACGTCGTGGTTGACGCCGGCTCTCTTTTTCTCTCACCGACAAGTTTTCGTCGTCGTTGCCGTTGCCTTACCACCAATTCTTTCTGATCACTGCTCAGCTGCTGCTTGGTAAAGTTCGTGCTCGGTGTGTGGCGACGTATTACATTTTATTTTTCAAGTGCAAATTAAGTTTTATTTTCAAAGGCAAATGATCGTATTATGTTTGGTAAAGAACTAGTCAATTGGTTCTCTATAAATACTAATCACTTTAGGTAAAACTACGTCAAAATAATGTGAATATGATACGATAATTTACGCGTGTGACAAGTGTGGGATAGAAATGCCACTGTGTGTGTATAATAAGAGCATAAGTGTGTGTTTCGTCGTGTCTTTTGCATTTGCTACATTTGCTCAAAAAATACAACAAGTTCTAATATAAATTGTCAGCGATAAAACAGAAAGGTTAACCAAATCTTCTGTTAAAAATTGTGCACGCTTCGCAGATTAGAAATTATATATTATATATAATTAATAGACCACAGGCCTGCAGATAACTAGATGTGGCAATGTGCATTGCTGGTTCTTCTGCATATGAAGGTTGTATTCAACTGTGTTCCACTGTCACTTTAGATTCAGATTCTGCTGACCTAATTATCAACAGTTAATATTTGTGCAATGTTTAAACATATAATTCTACAACTCGTTCGTTGTTGGTGAAGATTCACTTACCTATATCCAATCAATCCGCACATTTGGTGCTTTTCACCCGCCTGATTGCACTTTTTCCCGCCATCAATATGGATTTTAGGCGGTAAAAAATGCGCCATCTAAATGCCCTATTCGCGCCACTTTATGTCTGTTCTCTTTATTTTTCCACACGACCAATGGCACACACACACCAATGGCTCGTACACATACATATGTATGATTGCGCTCTCTTTGACAATACACTCTCTGGCCATACGCACTCACACCACGAAATTCGCTGTTCCGCTGAAAGCAGAATAACGAGAAGAATGTAGCGTCGCTGCCGCAGTCAACATCGAAGCTGACTGCGCAATTCGTTGCGTGTTGTTACAGAAATATGTTTTAAAAAAACAGCAAACAATAACATTTAGTATATGTATATTAAGTATAAGTGTATTGAAAATGTGCACTCTGATTATATTGACAAAATGACCACCTATATTTTTTAAAATGATAGTGAGAGTAACGTTATTTGCAACCACTTCCAAGAATATCTGTGGTACATGTATCGCTCCATTAAATTGTCACCTCTTTTCCCACTCAATCTTTGTAAAAGTCATTAGTAAAAGTTCCCCCTCCGTATATTTCTTTGGCACATGAAAATAACTTTTTTCCTATAAAATTTGCCAGTTAGATTTTTATTTTGCAGTGAGGGAACTCTAACTCTATGCTCAATTTCCGTGAAAATACCCTGTGAAGTCTGGAACGCGCCCATTTCCATATCCAATATACATAATTGCCAGTAGCCATCGCATACAACAGGTTGTTTTTTAAAATTAATGTGTTTGGGGGTTTCCCATGTTTAATTATAAAGTCACGTTATGACAAAATACTCATTCACAATACAAAATGTTAAGTACAGTAAAACTAAGTTCCAAGTTCTAATTTTATGTAGGGGTTTATATAACAGAAAGAATTAGGCATATCCGACGTTACAAAGTAAATGCAAATATTCTTTATTCGCATTAAAATTCCAAGTAATGTGCAACTGTCTGTGTGTCCCGTTTTTTTGATCTTAGATTGGACTTCAAATTGTTGTGGCAATATGTCTTATTGATTGCACACAGATTAGGTTACTGTTTTAAAATATGTTCAGAATATTCAAATCGAACTGTCCGAATGATTTCTTATAAATTGGTTGCAATTGGATTAATAAAATAGAACTTAGTTTAAAAATTACTTTAGTGGTACACCCACTACATAAGCCTGCCGCCTGCAAGTATGCAATCAAAAATATGCTGAACATTAAAGCTGTCTGTGTAAGAAGTATATTTGGAGGTAGATAGAGTATATAACAACATATTCGACTGCAGATTATTATATTCGGTTGGTATCGTGTTTCAATGTGTATTTATAAATATATATATTGCTGGTACTTCATTCCAAATTAAACCTAATCAATTGTGAAGGGCCTCAAAAAATGACTTATCTATAAATAATTGTAAATAATAATTAGAATTTATTATTAGCAATACATCAGCAAGCAGATCACTTTGTGCAAATGTGTGTAGCAGGCAGAAGGGTGCGTGGCACACCCCACCAAGTATACATACATACATGTATATTCTTGCCCAGGATTACTAGTTTAAATTAGAGTTGATGTATACAAAAAGAAAAATTTGAGTTGCAATTATACATACACGTATGTAGACACAGGTTGGGAACGAGATGCATCAAAAAAAAGTGAGAATACAAACAATGCTATAGACTTATACAATGCATTTGTGTCGAGTATCTTAAAAATGTATTTTTTCCAAATTCAACTGCACTGCGAGAGAAGAAACACAAAACTTTGAGCACTCCAACACACCAATTATGGACGCTACAAATTTCAGCGAATTCGTAACTTTTCAAGAGACAAGGGAGAATAAACATGGGGCCTGTTTTCTGTTTGGCTTTCGCTCAACTCCCCATTCGGCTCTCTTAGCAGTCCCAGTATACTTTCCGCATTTTTGCACACGCACACACAAATCTAAATTTCTGTAGTGTTTATAATAGCTAGGATATGTGATCTATTTCAGTTAGATAATTCCCTTTAAATTTTTTTTAAATATTACTTTTTAGGAAAAAGTTATTAAAAACGATAAAATTAAAACGTTGTAGAAAAACATTTGCGTAAAACTCAAGTACAGCGTCTATGCATGAAACCCAACATTTTTTTGAAATACCAGTGGGACAATACAAGTCCAGGAAGCTTGTACAAACTCCCAGGGCTGAAAAACGTTGCTTTAATGCTTCTAATAAGTGTCCTTTAAGTTCTGATTGGGAGACCTTAATCCCCATTTTGGGCAAAATTTCATTATCAATGATTCTTGAAGAATTGTAACCTACGTGTAGAAACATATATCGCATGACCCGAGTATGACCCCCTATTATTTTTGGAGCTTCAAAAATGTTAAGTTTTGACATGGTAAACCCAAACATAACTTGTCCATATATTGACCGTACATGTTATCGTGTTAGCAAAAGCAATCCGAAGTCGTTTTGATTTTCCAAGGGTGTTTAATGATTTGTTTGTAATATTTATACCCTTGCAAAGAGTGTATTATTAATTTGATGAAACTTTGTACACAAGTTTCTTATTTCTCGTTCCTGTTCTGAGCTGTTATACCATATGTAGGCCGATTTTTATTATTTTTCAAGATATGTCACACAATAAAAAATAACTAAGTGCAATT
Organism: Zaprionus nigranus; assembly: GCA_018903425.1. NCBI lineage: Eukaryota > Metazoa > Arthropoda > Insecta > Diptera > Drosophilidae > Zaprionus > Zaprionus nigranus. The sequence continues at coordinate 1,033,791 of JAEIGD010000036.1, read as the reverse complement.
TGCAACGTTGGACTTGATATGCTTGTAAAATTTTATTAACATCAGACCCGTATAACATCAATCTGAAAATCGACCCAATAAGAGTTTTTGATTAAAGAATAATCATTATTTTCTAATCGAAATGTTTTTCACTTAATAATCATTATTTTTTTATTGAAAAAAAGTCAGCACATAATTATTATTTTTTAATTTTAATTTTTATGAGTGATTTTTACGGTCTCTGGATAATACTTTAAGCTATTTCGAAAAGGAATACTGGCCTTAATAAAAACCTTCCATTAATTCAGATATTAAAAGTGCCCATGTCGCCGAGAGTATTTTTATATTTATAAAAAAACATGCTGTTAGTCAGTTTTTCTTAAAAGCCTTATTTTGTTTTTATGCGTATGGTATACTGGAACATTCATGCCAAATTTGGTTTGTTTGGCGTTCATAATAACTGAGATCTCGACCTTCAAACAGGGAAAGAGAAACGGACATTTATCAATTTACTCAGTTATAGATCCTTAGCTAGAATAAATATACTTTGTGGGGTCTGCCACGCCTTCTAGTGCCCGTTCCATACTCCATTTGACTCTTCTCAATATACCACATTAAAACCAGTAAGAAAAGCAACAGTCGCGCAGCACGCGACAGTGGGATATCCTTTGACCTATGTATGTTCCTATGTATATACATATATACATATGCACATGCTTTGAAGTTAATCCCGACAGATGGCGCTTGCGTTTCCCGCTCGCCCGCCTCCCTTGTTAGCTGACAGAAGCACTTGATTTTATGCTCATACTTTCTTAAATAACTTCTGTGATTATTGTTCGATCGGATTGTAATTTGGATATATTTCATTCAGTCAGGAAGTTGTATCTTTTATACAGCGCCTACAAATTGAGTTCAAAAATTAAATTATTGATTTGCGGGGGCGGTGGGCGTGGCACCTAACATTTGAAATAAAATTCATCTGCGCCGAGTACATAGGAACCTTCATTCCAAATTTGGTGTCTAGCATTTATAATAGCTGAGATCTGTGTGTTCATCTGGTCAGACGGACATCCAGACAGACAGACATGGCTCAATCGACTCGGCTAGTGATCTTGAGTAAGAATATATGTACTTTATTTGGTCTGCCACTCCTGCTTCTGCTTGTTACATACATTTGCACAAAGTTAGTATAGCCTTTTTTGACCATTTTCAATGGTCAAAGGGTATAAAACAGTTTTTGTGTTTATACAAACAACAATTCAAAAAAAAAAGGATAAAAAGAGTGAACTTAATCAAAACTTGGCTTAGTCGTTCTTACTTTCTTGGCTTGGATTTTGAATAGGTGTATGATTGATGTACAGGTTTCACCTGTAAAATGATAATTTAAACAACTCGAATATTCAATACACGTGAGGCAATACGGCTTAGTGATACCTTTAAAATTATTTTATGTTTGTATTCAATAATTTTAAACTCATTCTGTTATATTTTTATTTAAATTTTTTCAGTTTTCTTTACATAACTTAAACTACAGTTACTGCATTTCAAGGAGTTTTCTTAGTCCGAGTTTCTTGTTCTTAACTTGCAACTGTAGCGGCATTTGAGGGCCGTATAATTATGGATTTAAATGCTAAAAGGTAAGTGCATTTTTGAATCGCAATGGGTTTATTAACTTAAAGCATGATTATGATTGACATTGATTTGTGGGGGCCGTGGGCGTGGCACCTAACATTTGAAATAAACTTGATCTGCTTATAGTACACAGGAGTCTTTCTGCCAAATTTGGTAACTGTAGCTTTTATAATATCTGAGATCTGTGCGTTCACACAGACAGACGGATAGACGGACAGCCGGACAGACGGACAGACAGACAGACATGGCTCAATCGACTCGGCTTGTGATCCTGAGCAAGAATATATATACTTTATGGGGTCTCCCACGCCTCCTTCTGCCTGTTACATACATACATTTGCACAAAGTTAGTATACCCTTTTTTGACCATTTTCAATGGTCGAAGGGTATAATGAATTGCATGAAAATCTTCCATCACGTTTCGGTAAAATATCAATATCAGCATATATTCTTGCTACATGTTTACAATTACCCAAATTTATATTTTTGTATTATTTAATTGGAGGATACAAATCCCAAAACCTGCATGTATAGTTATATAACCTGACAAAGGTAGTTTTTCTTTCTTGTTATTTCCGCTTCCCTAAGGGTAGAAGGCTGTTATGACTTTGTTTAATCAAGTCAAGTCACAACATTTTGTTTTGGTATATATATACTTATACTATAGATAAATAATTAACCAATCGGATAATAAACATAGAAGTTAAAACATTTTCTATAGTTTCGAGTTGCGGTGTACAGTTGACCCGAAGACCAATTTAAATCAATATTCAATTTAATTTATTTTAAATTGAAGGAAAACACTTGCCAGACATATGAAAACAAATAACTACAGATATACAAGTATATTAGTCTGATCCGGTTTTTTCTGACTTATGTTTAATCAAGTTTGTCTTTATAATTATATAAATTTCAAATAACGTTTTTTTAACTCAACTACGTCCAATTGATATTCGCCCCTTATCATACTTTACACAGGAATTCGTTGTAGATCCTTAATTTGGCTTCCTTAACAGCCCGTATAAAATTGGCCAACTGTTTATTTTCTAATTTCGTTATTTTCTACTTCCTGTGGCAAGTGCATTTGCTTTAGAATCCTATGCTCGAATCATCATGGTGGCGGCGCAGTGCCAAAGGCCACCAATGATATTTATCTAATGACATCTCGTCCCTGACCCTGGCCATCCCCGACTTGCCGCAAGTGTCGGAGCAACTGTCCGCAGTAGTAGTTAGTTACCGCGCCCAGTCCCCGATCGTTGAATGACAAGCCAAGTGCGACAATCTAAATGCAACAATCGAACAGCTGTTGTAGGTGTTCAAATTAAATACAACGATGGTTAGTTATCCACATTTCACATTTCGCTACAGAACAAATTCCAATAGATGCGGCAACAGGAAAGTGTTCATGGCTTTTCTAATTTTTCGTACTGCAGAATTATCAAATAATTTTGCAAGAAATCTCATTAGAAAAGTGTTTAGCCTGGACAAGGGAAGGGGTGTAGTTTTGAAGACATTCTATTACAGTATGGCCTTCTGCTACTACCTAGTATATAGGGTAGTAGGTTATTATATCTTTTTTTAACTGAACACGCATGGAACAGGCAGAAAGTTGCGTGGCAGACTCCACAAAGTTAACTATGTTATATGACCAGTAAATCGATTAAAATAGCAACCAAAAATGATAAATTTGGTTGAGGGTACATAACAGTCGAGCCAACTCGCCTATAGTTTTCTGTCATCCTTTATTTCGTCATTGCGTGTCATTGTAATGTTGGCATAGCGGACACGGCGCCGCATTTGTGGGTTTTTAGTTTTAATTGAGTCTAATATTGCCCCGTCCACCGTTCGATGAACTGCAGCGCGCTTCAATATAATTGCATAATTACTCTGTCATTTGGCCGTTGGTATTTGCAACACTCGCACTCGCTGGGTCGCTGGGCTCGCTCATTTTTTGACCACTTAAGTGATAGTCCATTTTATGGACATAATTCGCAGTCAAGAGTGTGCGACATAATTGTAGGTATGTGTAGCGAATAGAATTTGTCCCCTCACACAGCAGACCATAACGGAATTCGGGTAACCATCTTTATACCTTTGCAGAGGGTATAATAATTTTGGCGAAGAGTTTGCAACACACCTTACGAGACATTTCCGACCCTAAAAACTATTGGCCGATTTTACAGACCATAAGAGCTAAAACTTCTAAAGTTATGAAAAATGTCTAAATGTTGCATTTTTTGCGTTCAAATGCACACACACGAATGTAAACAATGGAGGTAATGGCATCGTTATGGTACGGATGGCAACGCTGCAGGCACCTATCGATAGAACCAGAATTGCAGTAAGAACGAAAGAGTCGTTGATAAATCGGTCGTTGAGTCGCAGTAGAAGAGAAGTTGTAAAAGGCAGTCAAGTCGGTTTGCTTTTTAAAATAAAGACGTTGATCGGTCAAGTCGGACTGTCGTTAGTCATGTTGCGAGAACATAAAACTCTTTTTATACCCTTCGACCATTGAAAATGGTCAAAAAAGGGTATACTAGAGGCGTCGGAGACCCCATAAAGTATATATATTCTTGCTCAGGATCACAAGCCGAGTCGATTGAGCCATGTCTGTCTGTCTGTCCGTCTGTCCGTCTGTATGAACGCACAGATTTCAGCTATTATAAAAGCTAGAGTTACCAAATTTGGCAGGAAGACTCCTGTGTGGATCAAGCAGATCAAGTTTATTTCAAATGTTAGGTGCCACGCCCACCGCCCCCACAAATCAATAATTTAATTTTTGAACTCAATTTTTAAGCGCTGTTTAAAAGATAGAACTTTCTGACTAACATATACTAAGCTTAATGAAATATCTACGTAGTCTCCAAATTTCAGTCCGATCGGACAATAAACACAAAAGTTATTTAAGAAAGTATGACCATAAAACCAAGTGCGTCAGTTAACAAGGGAGGCGGGCGAGCGCGTAGCACGAGCGCTATCTGTCGGGATTAATTTCAAAGCATGTGCATATGCATATGTGCATGAATTTAAGAAATTAAACTACACGGGAACATACTAGGTCGAAGGGTATCCCACTGTCGCGTGTTGCGCGACTGTTGCTTTTCTTACTGGTTTTTTGTTAAAGTAGACCTAAGTAAAGAGAAGAAACGTATTATTTGTAGTATCTAATATGTACTACTATATAATATAATATATCAATAAATAAATAAATATTACATACATCTGTGCTTGGCCAATGTATGTACATGTACGTATGCATGAGAAGGCTTACGTTACGTTATATCTGTTAAATAGTACAGGGTATTGTACAGTTATGTAATCTTTACGTTTAAACATAGGTCGACGGTTATTTTACTGTCAATGCGCTCGACTGTTGCTCTCGACGTATTCACGTATTTTGTGCATTTCATTTGAATCGAACATCTATATCATATAGTTTTTATGGAGCAATTTTGTATACATAGCATTATGGGAAAAAAGTCAATTTTGCTGCCATTTTAACAATTTATAACTTGTTTCAAATTTTAAAAAATTTATAATTTTTTTTTACATTAAAAACTATTTGAACATTTTTTTGTTGATTTTGAAGGCGGTAGCCTTCAGAAACAGTTCAATTATTGCCTTGACTAAATTGATGTAGCTATTTGCTGTAAATTAGTGTTTAAAAAGCTTCTATTACTTCAACGGCGATTTTCTGTCACAAGCCGTGCAAAAAAAAAATTAATTTTAAAAATGAAAAAAAAAAAACAATCATTCTTCTATAAGCTTTTAAAACAAACTCTGTAAATGTGTTATTCTGATGTGTTGCTGATGTATTTGTTAGATTTTAATTAAGTATTGAATTTGTAATTTAGTTGAGTTGAGTCAACAATAATCACCAAAACTCCGCAGTAAATGTGTTATTCTGATGTGTTGCTGATGTATTTGTTAGATTTTAATTTAGTTGAGTTGAGTCAACAATAATCACCGAAAAACAGTTTTAACGAATTTTATTTGGGAAAATATTATTTGGAAGCATCTTTAAAAGGGGCAACATAATTTAATAACACAAAATAGAGCAGCTCCGTTTTTACATTAATCAAAATTACCAAAATGAGATACATTTTAGAGCGCTTCATGAAAATTAATTAACAATTGCTTCCGTCCCACATATCGATATACTAAATTTATTAGAAATGCAATAGAAAGGTTGGAACACGAATGCAGGACAGCAACTCGAGCGAAAGAATATTAATAAATTATTGTTTTTATATTTATCTCCGTAACTAAAACAAAACCGAAATTCAGGCATACTTTTAGTAATATACCACGAAAATTTCTATCTTTAAAACTGGAGTTGATGCCGAAAAAACTTTCTTCATATGTAGTGTGCATACATCTTAAAGTCGAGTGCTCTTATTTTATACAGTTCAAACTAAAGTTGAATTTTATATAATTGATGCTAAGAAGCTCTCTTCAAATATTTTCTGAGTGCTACGATTTTGTCTCGTGTTTTGTAGGGCTAACACAACCAGCAGCAGCAATGAACTCAGGAAGCATGAAGTAGTCACTCCCGCCAACACCCACAGCAGCAGCGGAGTAGCGGAAGAAGCAACAAAAATTACAACAACAGTAACAACGACATCCTCAGAAGATCATAATAGTCGTTTGAGTTGTGTTGTGTGTAGATCGGTAGATATGTGCTCATGTGATACTCACAGGAATATGACTTCCTCCGCCAGCAGCAGTGGAAAGCGTAAACGTCGCTCTTCAACTAAGGTAAGTAAACGTAGTAAAGATATATATTATATATAGTAAGTAGGTTATCAAATTATATTTGTATTTACAAAAAATTGAAGGTTCTTTGTAATTGTTGAATATGTGTGATCCGATACATACATAGCTTTCCAGTTTGAGCGTCTTAAACCAACAAGCTTCAGTACAAATTCATACATTCCTAACACTTTAATTTATTTATCTGTAGTTCCTAAGTGAGGTTAATATAAAAACGAAGGGTATAAAAAGTTAAAATAAGAAGGTCATTTACGGCTAAATAAGGAAAAACCTCCCATTAAGGTAGATACAGAATTAGGGTAAGCCATGATGGGATAAAATTTATTGTAGTCCAAATACAGTAATAATGATAGAATGTTAATTTTTGGTGATCACATCATTAGTTTTCAACGAGTAATTTCCAAAGAAATTATTTAAAAAAAATTGTTAAGGGTTATACTTATTTCCAAGATACCGCTAAGGTACATATGTATGTAATAATAAATACGCTAATCCCCTCGAGCATTGCAAATTGTCAAAAAAGGGAATAACAACTTTTTGCAAATGTATGTATTGTCCGTCTAATTTAACGTTAAGATCTCAGCTAATATAAGAGCTAAAGAGCTTCAATTTGGCATAAAGGTTTATGCAAACTGTGCGCATATCAAGTTTATTTAAATATTTCGATGCCACACCCACCGCCTTCGCAAATCAATAATTTCATTTTTTTCAACGATTTGTAAGCGTTGTTGTAAAAGATACAACTTTCTGACTTTGACATAAATTGAACAAATTTAACTACACCGGCTTCTAGTCAAATAAATCTTATGGTCATGTCAACTGAGCTGACTAACGTCACACACACGGTTTGTAAAGAATTCTTTAAATAAAATCTTTATTTGAATCGATAATACGGCTTAATTAATGTTTGTTTCAATTAACTAATATACTTTACTATCATACCAATGAAAAAAATACTTTTACGAGGTCATTTAAACTCAATTACGACTTGATTACATGAGCGGTTAAAATCTGACTCATTATTCGAGGCAAAGCAAATACACCCTCTTCGAAAGTACAATTTAGACAAATATTTGATGTCTCCGCTATTTATTAATAATTAGTTAAACAACATTTAAAAACTGTGAACTATAAATGGCATTGGAATAATCGGTGAAGGGTTATGCCATAAATTGCAAGTCTATAAATCATCGAACCATGCCGAAGATAACGTTTCGTTTTGTTGTGTTCTTCCCTCTGAATGTTTATGAGTCAGCGCCTGTCCTCGAGCAGGAACTCTTCCGCAGTAAAAATATGTTCAGCATATGCACAGTAGCACTATGTGGCCAAAGGACGGACCAGAGACAGACGATTAGTGTAGTTGAGAACGCTGCCTCGCCGTGGGGCCTTCTTTCGTTTAGGACTTGAAAGTCACAACTCTCATAAAAGAGGATCTGCGATATTTATGTATTATGTTAGACGAGTTCGTGGTGCGTGAAGAGGCACCCGAACAGAATAACTAGATCAAGATGGGATTGTCTTTGTTGGACATGGAGATGTGGGCATGGTTCGTACGAGCGGTTATTTCAACCACAAGACGAAGAAAGAGGGTTGAAGTCATCCTTATTCCAAGGATCATTTCACTCAGATGGTTGCCCTTTCATTTAATTAAATATTCATCGAAACAACATATGCAGCAGAAACATTTGGGTAAATGAAAAATTGTACTCTACCGAGTTGCATTACCGGTCTCAGGAAATGGGACAACGTGACTAGAAGTTTTTTATCTAATCGCAAATGGGCTTCTTCCTCTTCCCATTGGATTTCCGTTAGACTTTTATGCAAATCATTTTTCTGTATCCTTTTTCTTTACCGTCTTCGCTCCGAATCCGTCATCTGTCTGTGGGATGTTATGTTTTCGTCCTTAATTATGGTTATTGTCGCTTGAAATATATTTTAGAATCGCAGTAAATTCTGCAACAATTAAGTAATACATTTAAGTAATTTATTTGTTTATTTTCTGATTTCTAGAAAAATTCAAACAAACTATTACAACATTTTGTTGGTTCGAAAAACCCTTGAATTTAAATGCTTTTTTATCAATTTTGCAATATAACTTGAGCGTATGCTGTAAGAATATTAAAGGGATCTAAATCATATTGTCGAGATTGCATGCGACTTTAAAACCCCTAAAACCACATAAAATGAAAATTTATTGATTTGACTTTATTTATATTATTTATATTTTATTTGATTGCATCTTCTGCTGTAATTAAGGTAAAATTTACGTGCCCTTGCTGACGTAAAATCTTCGTTCAATCTTTCATTGCGTGGCTTTTCATAGTTTCGACATAAACAAAAATTTGAAATACTTATACATTTTTTATTTTTTTAATATTTGTTTGCATATCATGCATTTATACAAGAAGGAAGAAACATAACCTACAGTCAAGATATACAGTGAGTCAAGTAACTCTTTACACATATGTATGTACATGTTAATTTTATGTATACCAGGGGTGTAAGTTGAAAATGACCGGTTTTATTAGTAGATGTCGCTAGCAATATGTATAAATTTCTATGAATTTGCATGTATGTAATTTTTTCTATTGACATTAACCTACAAAAAAACGTAAGTCACATTCCGCCAAAATAATAGCGTCATATTTGTTTACCTCAATGAATATGTCGAGTTTCGTTCCAATTAAACCGCATTCGCAGCAACTGTTGTTTTTCATATTTCATCAAAAAAAAAAGTTGTTAAAACCTGGTGAAACGGTGAAGACGGATCACTACCGACAACAAATGATCAATTTGAATCATGTGTTGATCGAAAAACGGTCGGAATGGGCCCGAAGACATGGCAAAGTTATCTTGCAACATGACAACGCGCCGTCTCATACCGCTAAACATGTGAAAGACACATCAAAAACACTTAATTGGGAAATATTATCGCACCCGCTGTACTCTCTAGATTTCGCCCCGTCCGACTATCATTTTTTCGCATCGATGGGACATTCCCTTGCAGAGCAGTGCTTCGCTAAATTTGAAGAAGTCGAAAAATGGTTCCTCGAATGTTTTGCCTCAAAAGAGAAAGAGTTTTTTTTGGAATGGTATCCATAATTTGTCTGAGAGATGGACGAAATGTGTAGAAACCAATGGTCAATACTTTGAATAAAAAAATTTTGAGATTCCTCTGAAAATGAAATGTTTTCTTTATCGAAAAAAATCGGTCATTTTCAACTTACACCCCTGGTATATGTGTAAAGAGATATTTGCCAAACTGTAGATGTTGCTAAATCGAGTCCGGCAACTATTCCGACCTATAATTTTCGCTGTGAGACGTACTTCTTCAAGGCTTGTTGCAAACATTTCCACAAACTTCGTCAATTTTCAATAAGGAATAATAATAAAGTTTTGTTTCATACATTTGGAATCATTTGTATTATTATGTGATAGTTAATGGTTGATGGGGATGAATGTAAGCAGGCAATTAGCTCACGCCACAACATGTTGCAGCTGCTGCTGGTGATGTGTGAAAAAAGTAGGTGAACGGCGGCAAGCGCAAGGAATTTTCCTAGAGCTGAATACGAAATCGTAAACATTTACACGAACATATATAGACAGGCTCGCACACTTACAGGCTTGCATACAAACACATGCTTACGTACACAGGCACTCACAGCCGCAGAGCAGTAACAAAAGTTGCACCTGGACCCACACAAAGGTATAAAGTACGTTAAGCAACGACGAAGGAAATGAGAAGAGGGAGAGGGAGAGAGAGAGAGAGAAAAAGAGTGAGGCAGAAAAAAAGAAAAGGTGCTTCGGTATTTATAAGGCCAAGCGAGCGACTGTAGACGAAGATCCCGACACACATACTTACTGAACCCCGAATCATGGAGTGCAACACAATGGCCAAGTAAAGGACAAGAATAGGCGAAAGAGGAGGATATGAGGGACGTTGTCGCTGCTGGGTCGGGGACAACCGTTGAACGATCATCTGCTGCTATTTGGCTTTTCACAAATGGACTCTCTCTAGAATTCGACTAATGTTAAGCTGTCGTGGGCTCTACGAAATCTAAATGTTGAAGTAAAAACTATTCAGATGATTACGTCAGCTGCCGCTACGGAATATGCTAATCTTAAGGCTACCTTTAATATTGTCGGCAGATATGTTATTTACCTTTGTTCGACTTGAGTAAGAACCCTCTTTGGTGTAAAGTTAAGACCCAGTTTAAAGTAAACTAAAATACTCTTCCTTATATAATAATACTGTGATCTATGTAACTATAAACCTTTCTACATGTGTATATTAGTTGTTGCATGTGCTGGGAGTATCTTAGTCAATTCACAGTTCCAATACACACACATATTGAAAGATGCTTTGGAAACATCTTGACATTCGAGCCAAACGCGAAAATATTTTGAGACGGGGAGAATCGTAGCGTAGATAGTAGGTAGCGACTATTGTCGTTGTCTCTCTGCTACCTGAAGAAGTTGACAAAAATAATTGTAGAAGGGATCAGCAAATAAGAAATCTTCAAAAGGGATTTCTCACTCTACCTCGGGGTAATAGACTTTCAGACTCGAGATGCAATGCAAAAACAACAAAACGAACATCTTAAGAAAAATGCAGCTGTAGGGAGTAAGCGAGAAAGACAGAGAGCCATGTGAGTGAGAAATGCAGAGTCGACCCTGTTTAATCGTTGTGTTGCATGCCAAGGAAAATCAACCCCTCAGACACTCGGGCAGGACAACGACGACGAAGTTAACAATAAGGGTTCGTGGATCGGCGATCTGGAACGAGCGGCGATCAGCTCAGTTGCACAGCGTAAGGCGAAGCGTTTGGTACACAAACACAGAAAGCGAAAAATAACAAAAAATTAATTAGTGCCTGCTGAGTAGAAAAATAATAAAAGAAAAAACAAGTAATACATAAAATCGCCAAAAAAAGAAAAGTATTTTAGTGCAAAGCCGAGCCCAAAAAAGTGCAAACACAGCAAACTAAATTGTGAACCAACTTTTATCGTGTAATGAACAATAAACCACGGTTAATCGAAAATTACTCGTTAATAAAATAAAATTATCACACTTCCTCTCTTTCTGTCTGTACGTACGTTCAGTAGAGAGACGAGAGTGTTTTTAAATAAAATTAGGATCGCGTGTTTTTTGTTGCTATCACTAACGTTGTTGTTATCACTAAAATTGTTGTGAATTTATATTGAAGTGATCCTGCTATTGAGTTAATACAGATAACCCTCTTGTTTTCGTTATTATTTCTTAAAAATTAATGTTTATGTGATTATGAAGTTGCAACAGAAGCGTAAACTTATTGAAATGGTAAATAAATGTACACTACTTTGCATGTCGAATAAGTATATTATTATACATTTTTATTTATTTGATTTTTTGTATATTTTTCGACCACTGAAGTTTTTGCAAATGTAAGTCGCAGGCAATAGGACCCGAGGCAGACCTCAAAAATTGTACATATTCTTTGTAAGCATCAATATACGAATCAATGTAGCCCTGTCCGTAGGTCCTTGTCTTTAAACTTACCAATCTCGGTACCCATACAGTATATGAAGAGGCATCAAAGTTATCTTTAAGATTTCTACATATGATCTATATGTATGAATGTGCATCATGAAGATTGAATGTATATTATAAAATTCACATTTAAAGATTTTCATTCAGTTTTGAATTTCACTTTTACCGATTTACGAAAATTAAATATTAGGGAAAGTAAGGTTAAGGTTCCACTCATTACTTTCAAAAAATGAAAAAAAACGTACTAAATAAACGGGGGAAAACGGAGAAAAGGACAAAAAAGAAGACAATATGTTTTAATTCAAAAAATGAAGCTAAATTTTGAAAATATATATTAATAAAAATTGCAATGCTGTATTTGCTATCGTTTTTCTCACTGCTTTATTAAAGTATTGAATATTTTTTTAAAATATATATAGTCTGTCAAGTAAATCTTTACACAAATGTATGTACATTACATTAACTGTTACTTGACTGTCTGTATTTATTACTGGGTCAAGTTAGTTTAACAGTTTTATTGATTTAATTAGCAAGATGATAAACCATGAAAATGATATGCATACAAATTATGTGCTATTTTGTGGTTTTAAGAACTGTTGTATAAAAACCGTAAAAAAAGCCTTTTATTTTATACAACTGTGGTGAAGTTTTGGGAGACGCTTTATGGAATCAAATGCAATGGGTGGTGTTTGATGCTTAAGATTTATTAAAATTAAATGTATAAGCCTTTAAAGTTACGGAGCGGCACGTGTTGTGTGCTTGACAGTTAACGACCGAAAAAGAAAGATTTAACGATGATTAAAAGGATATCGATAAATTAAACAGATTAATATGATAAAAGTAAATATTTAAATAAGAGTGATTATCAATCTGAGAGGGTTGCCAGATCTCAATACAACAAAAACAGGAAACATTTGCGGGTAGTAAGCCTTTGAGATTTTGGCTACTGGACAAAAGTAACAAAAATTTATGTAACAGAAGTCGTGACAGACCATAAAATGTGTATAAATACAAATATTCTTTTTTAGTACCACCAGTTGAGTCGACAAAGCTATATCCTTCTGTCTTTTTGATAGCCTAGATCTGTACCAAGATTTTGAGATCTGAAAATGTTGAATAGATTTTTAACTGATAGTTAACACACTGATTTGATTGTATCTTTTACCCTTGGTAGGATCCTGAACTCGGTTTCGAGCCGCCTTCGGCCAAGCGTCAACAGTGCGTGGCGGTTGCTTACAGCTGTGAGGAGGAAAGCAATCAGTCGTCGAGGGACTGCCCGACGGAGAATGCCCTTAATGCCCAGAAAGCCATTAGCTTACGCAACTCACCCCCCAGCCGAAATTTCCGAGACGTCACACAGTCCTCTGCCCGACAGTCCAGACAGTCCGCCTAGTCCGGACCGTGGTGCTAAGCAGCAAGCGAAAGTGGTGCGGTATACGACTGAGGGAACAGAAGTGCCGAAAGAAGATGATGGCAACAGCGAGGAATATACCTTCGACGAGGAGGAAATAACCTCGTCCATTCCTTCGCCTGCCTCCTCAACGGCCACTGGCTGTAGTCAGAATGGAGAGCGTACACCGGCAACACAGCAAATGCATCAGTCAAGGAATGGGCAACGCTCGGTTAACAAGTTGACTTCATTGGAGGCTGTGACGGCTCACAATAATTACAAATGCCTGTCACCTGCACTCGAGAAGACATTGCGCCAGTGTCCGCTGCCGGCATTGTCCTGGGCAAATGCTGCAGATGTCTGGGAGAAAATGTGCACTCGGGATGAAGAGGATTCACATCTGCGGAGCAGCAGCATGCTAGAGGAGCATCCTGGACTGCAGCCGCGCATGCGTGCAATACTTTTGGATTGGTTGAACGAGGTGTGCGAGGTTTACAAGCTCCATCGCGAGTCATACTACCTGGCAGTTGATTATCTCGATCGCTATTTGTTTAGAGCCAGGCAAGTGCAGAAGACGCACCTGCAGTTAATTGGCATCACTTGCCTCTTTGTTGCTGCCAAAGTGGAGGAAATATATCCGCCCAAAATATGCGAATTTGCTTATGTCACGGACGGCGCGTGCACAGAGCACGACATACTGCAGCAGGAGAAACTATTGCTGCAAGCGCTGAGCTGGCATATCTGTCCCGTCACACCAACTGCTTGGCTGGGCATCTACATGCAGCTCAACGTTAACAATCTAACTCCGGCCTCGTTTTCCAGAATTGGTAAACAGGTGGTGGGTGCAGCTGGCGAGGCAGCCGATGATGCCTTCATCTATCCGCAGTTTTCGACCTATGAGTTTGTCCAGACTTCTCAGTTACTCGATTTGTGTAGCCTGGATGTGGGCATGGCCAATTATTCGTATTCGGTTTTGGCCGCAGCCGCCATCAGTCATGCATTCAATCGGTAAGTTACTTATGATATACGAATATTACTGTAAGTTTTCGAAACTATTTAGTGCAGAGATTAGATCAATCCCTTGTAATAATCTACGATTCAGAGGCTGTACCCCTTATCAAATTTGGTGACAATGTGTCTTATTATTATCAGATCGCAAATCGTCCAAACTATTTCTGATTTGGTTGGGAACGTTTAATTGAGATAATAATTGTTATTGCTAGTGCTTGACTTGTCATGAATAAAGATGGGGTGCAACAGTTGAGCAAACTCTGTTATTGCTTTCTTTTTATTGTATAAGTAATGCTAAATATACAATTGTTGTATTTCGCTTTTCTTTCCGATTTAGTGAGACCGCCTTACGTTGTTCAGGACTTGATTGGCAAGCGATCGAGACGTGCGTCCGTTGGATGAAACCATTCTTCAATGTCATCTCGAATAAAGCGCCCTACCTACAGTTAAATGAACAGAACGAGCAAGTGACCAACAAGTTCGGACTATCCCACATCTGCCCAAACATTGTGACCGACGATTCGCATATTATCCAGACCCACACAACCACAATGGATATGTATGTAAGTATTTAATCCAGTTATTGTTGCTCTATACGCTTTCGAATGCAGTACTAATCGAGGTCTTATTATATTTGAAGGATGAACTGCTTATGACACAAAATGCTTTGCATGCAATGCGGGCGAGAACTCAGGCCTCGCCAGCAACGGCACTGCGTGCTCCGGAGAGTGTACTTACACCGCCAGCCTCGAGTCAGAAGCCCGATGATGAGTATCTTGGCGATGAGGAAGAGGTCACAGCAACAACTATGGCAGCAGCCGGCGACAAATCTAAAAATCAACTGCAATCAGATCAATTGCAGATGGAGAGTCCAATAAAACCCTCGAGTCACACTTAGCTTAAACAGAGATTTCTCAACCTACCCCTGTCTCTCTCACAAACGCCCGCCCTAACAGTTCTAAATGTTAAGTGTTTCTAATATTCATAAATATACATATATATCCAACATTATAAATTATTTATGTTATGGAAAAGTTATTACTTTCCTAATTCTTATGTTAACGCATATCTAATCGAAATTTCACATACGTTTCTCACGCGCACGTTTTCTTAGTTTGATTTTCTTTCAACTCGCGCCGTATAATTTAAGAAAACAAAACGCAAAAAAGCGGATGTTATTTGTACAAATCGCATAATATATATAATTTTAATGTTCATTCTATGTAAACATACAGTTATACAAATTAGCTTATTATTTCCCGCTCTTGAATTCAACCTTAGATTATTTATTTTTCGCTTTCAACATGCGGATGCAAGAAACAGATCCCAGCTTCAAGTTGGACAATTTATTTATTATAGACAACGGCATATGAGAATTGCATATGAAAGCAGATTTAGTTCCATGTATTAGATAAAATTCTCAAAACACGAACTGGCACTCACACACATGTACATACAGAATCATTCATTAACACACACATTGGCGTGATTAACACACTAATCTTTAGTCTTAACAAAACCCACTTGACTAAACTAATAACATTTGACTAGTTGAGGAAGAACTAAAATGGGTATTCCTGTGGACATTTTCAAATTGAAATTCACTTGTTCTCCAGATAAATAACTGCATATAATCTGTTCTTTATATGTACATATGTAGATACATATATCTGCCATAGCAGACAGTTTGTTTATAAACACATAAACTAAGAAATACAAATGGGAACACAGACCATTAGTCACAGCTGAAATGAGAAAAATGGCAATCAAAACTGAAATGAACATGATTAGAATTACAAATACAAGCCTATATATATATAAATTATTTAACATAACTATACTTAAATAAAAGTGTATTTGCTTCATATTATTGTAGACTTATTTGCCATAATTTGCTAAGCAAATCAATCTGTATATACAAATACATATATGTTTACACATACACATATACACACATATACTATATGCATAATAAGCAAACAGAAATCGCTGAGGACAAAATCTCACACATGTATGTATACACGTTGCATATAATATATTATTATATAAGTGTATAAATTCTAATATCGCTATTTATAAGAAACGCACATACAAAAGAACTATAGTAAAATTATTTAATTATGTTTTAGAATTAAATTATATAAGGTGTTCATAAATTAAGGCTGGAATGAAAACAAAAGGAAAAAACAAATTGTGCACAAAATATGTATGCAAATATTAAAATGAATATATGTTTGTATCTAACTAAGTTTTATTGTAGTTTTTAAGGCAACAATTATTTTACAGTTTTGAATTGATTTTAAATAATATCACAAGTACGCTTACCCTTGATTCGATTTCAACGAGAAAGAAAACGTTTAAGAAAATAAAAATAATTTGTATTATTTTTGTGTTTACACTTAACCAAACGTTTTTATTCTTTGCAGAGAGTGTAAATCTCGACAAATATGATCTTCTTAGTACATCAAACTCTAACTTGTCACGCTAGCAAAAACATTAATAAAACTATAATTATTTTTGTTGTACGGCGAGCTAGTAAACTATCTTGATGAAACTTTACATCCGCCTCTGTTTTTTGTTAGTTGCATAATTAATGTCGATCCGATTCTGAAAGGATATAACATATGCCAAAGAATTCAACGAACGCTTTCTCTACATTTGAATTGCGTTACTTTAATGTGGATGGTTGAATTTGAGCAGCTAGGCCAGATTTTGATGTCGGCTGTGAACTTCTTGCTTTTCTTTTTGTTGGGTAGGTACTTGGAAGTAGAGGTGGGCGCGGGCCGTGCTTTTTTTCGTGGCCCGCGGGCTTTTGCCAAAAAAACGTGCTCGTGCCTAAAAATCGAGTTTCGTTCGTGTTCGTGCGGGCCCCGGGCCTAAGAAAAAGCCCGGAGGCCCGCAAAAGCCCGAAGGCCCGCAAAAGTCCGGAGGCCCGCAAAATCGAACCGCATAATCGGTAGGACTCAAGATAAAAAATTTTCCAAAAAACCAAAGTTACAATTAAATTCTTTTGATATTGAAATCGAAAAATATTTAAATGGCTGTGCAGCCATTTCAGACCAAAATGTGTTAGAATTTTGGAAATGTAGTGACCTCAAATTAATGAAAAGACTTGCCCGTTACATTTTAGCCATTCCGGCAAGCTCAGCTACGAGCGAAAGATTATTTTCTACCTCTGGAATAATATTAAATGAGCGTCGTACACGTTTAAAAAGTTCAAACTTAGAAAAAATTTTATTTTTAAATAAGAACTTGCCATAAGTTATGTTTAAAAACCTGTATATTATAACACTGTTATTATTAATAAGTATTGGACTTAACTAAATTTCTTTGTATATTACATACTATAAATTAAAAAAAAAATTGCATGGGTTTTTTTTTTGTTGAAATTTTCGTGTTTGGCTTGGGCCGGGCCGTGCTTTTTCAAAAAAAATCGTGCGGGCCTCGTGCTTTTTTTTTGAGACTAGGTTTCGTGCTCGTGCCGGGCCGGGCCTCAAAAAGTAGGCCCGCGCCCACCTCTACTTGGAAGAGTGCGCAAACAAAGGACTCGTAGTGCAAAATTTGTTTAAGAGTGTTGACTTCTCCCTTTGTTAAAACAAGATCGTCATCGAATTTTTGAGCAGAAATCAATGTTTCACAGTGCGCGAAATGGGAACCGGGCTGCGGTTAATGAAATTTCCGTGATTGTTTTGGAATCGATTACTAATACGAGTATATTGAATATCATAAAATCACAACTTTTGGAATTTCTCGCAAAACTTTTACATTATTATGAAGCTCATTTGATGCACCAAAACAAATGATGTTTTCAGTCAAAATTAACAATTAAAAAAATATTCATTAAAAATTTAAATTCGTTTTTTATGATGATTCGTTAAAAAAAGAGGGTAAAGGTTAAATAGCTGCCTGCGTCACCGATTTTTTTCAAATTTTTTTTATAGATAGGGCTATATTTATCATGATTTTAGGTGAAAGAATTATTTGGCGGTCGCTTCTAGTTTTTTTTAAATTGAATTTTGAAAATAATTAAATTTGCATGTATTTTGTTGTTGGCTTTTTGTGCAAGGCGCCAGTCTGCCTCAAACATTTTGTGACGGTACAGTGTCTAATAAACCGATTAATTTGAAATGAAAACTGAGCAAGCAAGAAAATTCAAAGTGTTCAGAAAAACAGCGCGCTGCAGCCGATTTAACCTTTACCGAATCGCGACCTTTTTTCCTTGACGCTCCATAGTTGTTGACGTACGACGAGCATTCCTTCAATATGACAACAGTGTCAGAGTGACCTCGCTGTGTTTTACATTCTGCGACAGTTCCGGAGATAAGTTCTTGCGCACAATTTCTAGCAACCTCTTGCAAAAAGTATTGCGGACTCGCTGCATTAACCGACGGCTAAACTCCTTGTCTCGCAATGAAGGAGAATTTTAATTTTTTTCTCCCTTTAACTTTGGCTTGGGATACTTAATACGAAAGTACACAGAATCTTTGCTTTGGAAAGTTTAGGAGCTGGTTCTTTTTAAAATATCTAAATTGCTTTATTATATATACATAAGCAGATAAGCATTTGTTTTTGTAGAATTTTGAGTTCGGGGTAATTGTTTAATAACAATATGAGGTCTTCATTATATTGTATATATTTTTTCTTTAATTTTAAGTCAAAAACACGTTTTTTTCTTTAATTTCAAGCCAAAAAACAGTTATTTTATATATCAAATTTTCGATTTAAATCGATTTGAATAGATTTTTTCCTTGAATTTTTGAAAATAAATCGATTCAGTTAATATCGATTCATTTCCACCTCTAAGACGAAGTAATCTAACGCGCCAAGCATAACTTAATTCCTAGTTAAATCGGTGTGACCAATTACAATAACTATAAAAACGCATACAATAAAATACTAAATCTAAGTGCCCTCTATCGGTGACAAATTACTTAACTAAATATCGATAGCCAACTTATCTGTTCCGCGACAATATTTTATAGCTTTTATCAGACACAAATGAAGGTTTTCATAATCTTATTAACATAAACTGGGCAGAAAATCTGATGCAAGCAATTAAAAGTTATCTCTTTTGTCGGCTATACCTTAATTCTTCGAGAATGTGTGAACTCCTCACTCAAGACATTTTTATAGAACCGACATATGTATGCCCTTTTTTTAACACTGATTCGTTTATCGTCGTTCCTCTTAAACTGGTGTTGTTTACTATATAATGGCTTCAGTAAAGCATTGGTAAACCGTTCGCTTCTTGTACATAAGCTTAACTTTATAACTTAACTTTATTAATTTTATTAACTTTATAAACTAATCTACTCATTTGGATTGTGGGCTATCTGACTGACAGGCCACAAAAAGTGATCTTCAAAGATTGTTTTTCTACCTTCTATTGTTGTTACATATGTACATATATTGAAAAAATGTTAAAGGTAAAATACATACATATGTGTCCTCAGCACCGAAAAAGCACAGGCGAAAATTTTGAAAATCCGCGCCATTTTTTATTCAGCACTTGGAAGCATGCTTAGCCTTCATTTCAAATAAATCAGGTTGTGGAACGCTGTACCACTAAGCAACGAACATATACAGTACTCAAACAGCGAAAATTAGCGGCCGAGTGGTCTTCGGTTTAATATGACCCCCCGGCCCGAAGTGTTTCACGAGTGAGCGATAGGCTCTCTTTGGTGAGCAATCCAGAAACAGGCATCAAGTCAGTCGCACAACGACAGCGAAACGATGAGCGTTTCGATGTTTCGATGTATGTGTGCTTGACATCTACGTATGTATATAGAATTTCGACTTGAAGAAAACATCATGGGTACTATTACATATAAACTTATTTACGTTTATTATAATAGGTAATTATTAAATATGTGCCCTCAGCTCCGATTTTTTTAAAAACCTGTAAAAAAATTTAAAAAAAATCGGAGCTGGGGGCACATATTTAATAATTACCAAAACGATAAAGACTTTTTAGTTTTTCAAAAAGCATATAAAGAAATCATTAACCCACATAGTAATGTGAAAATTCTGAAAAGTATCATAAAGTTAAAAGACATAAAATCTTATCCTGAATTTAAAGAATTCATTATTACTCAACATTCTAAATTGTTACACCCTAGTATTGAAAAATGATACGATTATTTAAAGAAACAAACTATTTTCCCGATTATACTTAACTAATTCAAAACATTATTAATGATTGTGAAATCTGTAACCTTGCAAAGACGGAACATAGACCAACAAAACTAGTTTTTGAAATAACTCCAGTAACAAATAACCCACGAGAAATTTATGTTATCGACTTTTATGCAATTGACAACGAACAGTATTTATCTTTGCATCACTTATTAAAACAAACAGCAGGGATTGGTTAGAGGCAAAACGAGCCCTTACTAGAATTTTTAACGACATAGGAAAACCACAGAAAATTAAAGCAGACAAAGACTCCGCGCTTATGAGCACTTCTTTAAAAATTTGGCTTAACAACGAAGACATACAAATAGATATTACCACAAGTAAAACAGGAATAGCTGACATAGAACGCCTTCATAAAACCATAAATGAAAAAATCAGAATTATTAATACCGAGAACAATAGAGAAAATAAAGAAACACGACTGGAGACAATTTTATACATATACCTATAACCACAAGACTAAACATAACACGACCGGACAGATACCAGCTAACATCCTTCTTTACGCAGGCATACCTACTTATGATACCCAGATGATTAAAGAAAATAAAATCAAAAAACTTAACAAGAAACGACAGGATTTCGAAATTGACACAAAATTTAGACAAGCACGCTTAACGCGCGCAAAATCAAAATAGAACAATTGGACGAAAAACATTATAACGAAAATAACAGAGATCAAAACGTTATTCATTATAAAAGCAAATTTAAAAAAGAAAAAGAAAGTTAATGACAGTAAATACTTGCAGCAAAACGACACCTCCCAATCATCGGACTTATAATTACCATAATAACTTGTTTTGCGACATAAACTACAGCAGGAACACTCGAAATCAACCGAATAGAAAACAATCAAGGATTTATCTTGTTCGAATCTGGAACAATACAAATCCCCATCACCTTTATGCATCACTGTCTCACAATTAATATTACAGAAACTGAAAAACATTTAATAGTTTAATTAAACAATGTCAAGAATTTAAAAACGTTACACAAATTAAATATTTAACCGAAAAAATAGAAAGAGAAATGAATGGCATACGCATCTCAAAACGAAGCAAACGAGGACTGGTTAACTTTGTTGGTTCCACATTAAAATATCTTTTTTTATCACACTAGACGAAGACGACAGACAACATATTGAACAACAAATTTCGACTCTATCACAAGACACAGTACAGGTCAGCACTCTAAACCACGTTATCGACAGTCTCAATAATGGCATAGAAATAATTAACAACGAGAGCAACAGTCGCGCAAAACGTGACAGTGGGATACGACCTATGTTCCCGTGTAGTTTAATTTGTTAAATTCATACACATATGCATATGCACATGCTTTGAAATTAATCCGGACAGATGGCGTTCGCGCTTCGCGCTCGCCCGCCTCCTTTGTTAGCTGACAGAAGCATTAGGTTTTATGCTCATACTTTTTTAAATAACTTCTGTGATTATTGTTCGATCGGATTGTAATTTGGAGACTACGTAGATATTTCATTCAGCTTAGTATACGTTAAAGTCAGAAAGTTGTATCTTTTATACAGCGCTTACAAATTGAGTTCAAAAATTAAATTATTGATTTGTGGGGGCGGTGGGCGTGGCACCTAACATTTGAAATAAACTTGATCTGCCTATAGTACACAGGAGTCTTCCTGCCAAATTTGGTAACTCTAGCTTTTATAATAACTGAGATCTGTGCGTACATACAGACAGACAGACAGACAGACAGACAGACAGACAGACAGACAGACATGGCTCAATCGACTCGGCTTGTGATCCTGAGCAAGAATATATATACTTTATGGGGTCTCCCACGCCTCCTTCTGCCTGTTACATACATTTGCACAAAGTTAGTATACCCTTTTTTGACCATTTTCAATGGTCGAAGGGTATAACCAGTCCAATTCTTTGAAAAAAGAACAAAAAATTAATCTATTAATATTTAACAGTGAACATTTTACCGAATATATCGAGGATATTGAAATGGGTTCACAACTAACACGACTAGGAATATTTAATCCCAAACTACTAAAACACGACAATATTGGCAACATTAACTACAAAAATCTAATTGATATAAAAACTTCCGCTTGGTCTAACGTAGCTACTAATGAAATATTCCTAATGTCCCACATTCCTATGAATACAATTGAACAACCAACTTTTATAATTGCACCTTATCCCGACAATAATGGCCAAATTATTAATGAAAATATTGAAGGCAAATTCTATTTACATAACAACTATGTTCTTAATACACTAACAAAGAATATTGTCAAAGACCATTGCATAGCTAACATAATAAAACACGAAACACCAACTTGTACTTTTCAAAAATATCGTAAACAATCTTATATTCAATACATTCAACCAAATATACTTATAACCTGGAATATGACAAGAGAAAAACTTTATCATAATTGTTACGGTCAAGAGATTTATATTGAAAATAATAAAATTATAAAAATATCCAACTGCACAGCAGAATTAAAACAAATTTCAATATCTAATAATAATTCAACAATACACAAATTTAATATTTACTGAACACAATGTAACCAAAGTCGAACCAATGTCACACATAGAAATTAAAGAAATGATTTTGTTTAACAATAAGAACAACACAATTTACAGAAACATACTAATAATCTTCATATTTGTTTTAGTTTTAATTTACATATTTTAGTTTTATATGAAATGTAAAACAGCGCCACACAAAATTATTATCTCTTACCTAAAACCAAGTAAAACCGCTAACAATAATATTGAAAAAGAAATAGAACCAAAAACAGAAATAGTTGAAATTGAAAATCCAGTACCCCAATTATATCCAGAAATAATCGCTTGGGGACGAGCTAATATCTAAAAGGTGAGGGAGTGACATATTCATTCTTCATATAAAAAAAAAGCTAAAGCCGATCTTTTGAAAAGCTTCACTTTTCAAAAGCTTAATAAATAACATTCTCCCAAGACACCAACCGCTTAACGGTAACAAGTTTAATGATCCGATAAACAAAAATGTAAAGCTTATGGTAATCCTCTGTAAAAAGGTTTGCTGGGCCGAAAGAATACATTTGTCAATTATTTCATAACTGACCTCTGGTGAAAACAATATCAAATAAAAGATTTAAAACGAATAAATTCATATTTTTTTTATTAAATCTATCGCCTAAAAAAGTTCATTATATACACTTCAAGGGCTCCTTCCGCCTGCTAATTACATTTCAATAAAGTTAGTATTAGTAGTTAGTTTGACCATTATCAACGGTCAAAGGGTATAAAAAGAATAAATGGAATAATTAAAGAAAAGTAAATGAAGCGTCTTACAAAATTAAATTATAAATATCAAAACTATTAGGGGAGCAATAGAACGTTATAAAAAAGCAACAGATATAATACATTGATTTTTAATTTATATAATAGCTATTTCTACTACTAATACTACTATGATTAAATTGAAAGGTGACTTTTTAATTAAAACGTTCCGAGATTTTGAAAAAGATCTGTCCTTAATATTTCATCAAATTGTCATTGGTGTTTGAGTTACGCTTTTGATTTGTGATGTACTAGAAGTGCATTCTGCGATTCTTAGCACACCAAATAGTAAGAAAATATATTATATATCGTATATAAATCAAATCAATTGACAAAATTAATACTTTAAAAATAAAAAGTGGCAGACATAAAAGAACCCAAAAATGTAGAATGAATTCAGAAAATAAGGCGAGGAATAATATCGTATTAAGTTAAAACTGCTGCAATATAATCGATAACATAAAATGCACAAAACGATCATATCGAGTAGACTCTTCCATCCCTTAAAACATAGAAATAGTGATGGCAAAAAAATTTCATAATCGATTATTGAATCATATGATTAATTCAAACCATTTAATCACTAAGCATCGAACATATAGAGTACTCAAACAGCGGAATTTACTCATATGATGCTATCACTAAGCAATGAACACATAGAGACGTCAAACAGCCCTGCAACAGTTTGAGAGTGATTTTTCAAAAGGGCTGCCCCACAGAAGAAGAAGAACAGAAACAGACTTCGGCTGAACGCACGACCGGGGCAGCGCGCTGTTCGGCTCTCAGTACAAACAGTGCATAGCATCAAAACTGCTTCAGTCGCACAACGACAGCGGAGCGATAAGCATGCGCGTACTTCTTTGCGCTGTGCGATCGTTTCAATGTGTGCGTGTATGCATGCACGGCCCGCGTATGAATGTATGCGGTGCTGGTGAAGTTTGGCAATAGGCAAATGCTTCGGCCAGCGCGCTGGCAGCCTGAAGTGAATTTTGTGTTTCGGCGTCGAGAGCCTAGAGACAGGTACAGTGGGCAAAAATGGTTATCTTGCGGCGAAAATGTTAAAACCTCCGAAAACATGTGGTTTGTTCTATAAGGATAATTTTATTTAGTAATTACATATTTATGTATTCCTAATTTTTTATTTTAATTCACAAATTTTGTCAATATTGGTAAACTCATATACAAAAAAATTATAATTATCAAAACTTATTTTTGATATTATAATTTTGCTCTACAAAATATTATATAAATATGAATATTCAATCCATATTCTCGAAAATTAAACATAAATACACATGTTTTCAGATGCTAAAATAATTGCCGCCAAATAACCATTTTGGCTCACTGTAATTCGGTCTCTTAGCTCTCGATGACAAAGACAAAAACAAACACACAGTTGATTTCATGCTGGCCAGGCCCGTAGATAAAAGTGCGCAGGGTGTGCGGTACAGAAGGGCTCTTAACAGTCAGGGGCTCACTGTTACCAAACATAAAAATGTTATTAATGGGGATATATTTGTACAATTTAATTCCTTTGGTAATCACAAATATATTTATTAATTAAGGTAATTTAAGTAGGAGTCCCTGATAAGTATTGCACAGGGGCCGGTAAAACGCTCACTACGGCCCTGTGCCTCAGTCTCTAGGCTCTCGACGCCGAAACACAAAATTGATTCCAGGCTGCCAGCGCGGTGGCCGAAGCATTTGCCTACTGCCAAACTTCACAAGCACCGCATACATTCATACGCGGGCGGTGCATGCATACACGCACACATGGAAACATATACCCGTGCTCATCGTTCCGCTGTCGTTGTGCGACTGACTTAATGCCGATGTGCGCTTCTCTCTCTGCCGATGTGCGAAGAGAGCCGATCGCTCACTCATGAAACACTTCGTGTTCTGGGGTACCAATCTCAGCATAGCATTATATGAGTAAATTCCGCTGTTTGAGTACTCTATATGTTCGATGCTTAGTGATTTAATTATTAATTGCAATTAATCGAAGAAAAATTAAAATAATCGATTAATCAATTGACTTTTTGTAGCAAACAAAACAGCAATTTTTGAGATTGTCGCATGTGAATGTAATGCAATAGCTACCAATAATAATAAACAAATACATGAATTAAACCAAATTTATCTTTATTTTATTTGTTTAATAACGAATTCAGAAATAACAACTTCGACAGGCGCGAAGTAGTTCATCTATTTTTTGTTCTTTAGCAGTAGCTCCAGCTTTAGAAAAAAGTCGCTCTGCCGGTACTGAAGTACCAATAAGGAAACAATACTGGCAAGCTATAACATATAGTTTAGGATATACCAATCGCATGTAATTCCGTTTAAGTTCCATTACAGGAGTATTCAGGAAGTAGCTGAGTTCGTCCTGAATCTGTGACGGATCATCATTTTTCTTGCGCCGTTTGTGCGCCAGTGTCTTGTGGTGGGCCCATAAATCAAATTCAACTTCCCCGTCACTAACGCTTCCAAGGCTGTCATCTACTTTTGAAAGCTCAGTTAATTCTTTCCGTACGTGTCTCATAATTGAAGACAACGCTAATGGATCTTGAAAATGAATTTTTTTGAAACGAGGATCCAGTAAGGTCGTTGCTGAACATAAAACGGATTGTTCTATTGTCCCAAATCTCCGATTGAATTGTCGCAATATAACCGACTTTAACTTGTTTCCCGTGCTTGAGGTGCAAATTACTTTCATTAATTGCTGACGTCCAATGGGTATGATTTGGTTTAAAGTAGGATACTTCTCTCCGCTTATCTGAGTGGTCATGGCTTCTAATGGCTTAAGCAACGCAATAATTTCAATTATTTCATCTTTAACTTTAGTTGAAATTATTTGCGGGGCATCAGAAAAATGTAATACCACTTGCCCGATGTACGATATTAATTTTATAAAGCGCTCCAGCATATAAAAAGTGGAATTTCACCTTATTTTCACATCAAGGATTACCTTTAAGGCTTTTCCTTCTGAAACGGCAGCAGAAAGCTGCAGCTGGTGTAAGTTTTCTTTGGATTTTACGCTGCGCTTCAACCAAACTACTATTGTACGGCATTTGGTAATTAAACTAGATGCTTCTTCAATTTCTAAGGCATTTGTGCGCACTAAATTCAAAGTGTGAGCGATATGGCGATATGATATGGCGCGATTTTCCAAAGCTCTTATATATGGCTTTAAATATATTTGCGCCGTTGTCCGTTACCACTGCCGTAACTTGGTCTTCAGCAATAGCAAACTTTTCTAACGAAGTTATTAGCACTTCGGAGATGTGGTCAGCCGTGTGGGCTTCAGTTAATTTGAAAACTCCAATCGTCACACACTCCAAACAAGCCATGTAGAGTTATGCCAATCATGCTATTAAGATTTATGCCAGTCCATCTATCTGTTGTCAATGATATGCCTGACACTCGGGAAACCATTTTTTTTTAATTTTTTATTTCCTCCACATACATTTTTTCCATTTCAGATTTGATTTGGCGTTCCTAGTTGGCACTTTGTAGAGCGGATGAAGTTCCTTTATCATTTTTAAAAATTCCTTTCCTAAATACAATATATTTTTAATGTTAGCGACACTGAAAAATGTAAATTTTTCACATTAATACCTTCCACGTGTGAGAACGGCAAATTATCCATCACAATCATATCAACAATTGATTTTGTGATCTTGCTATGTTTGGAGTCACCTGATGCATAGCTATTTGCGTTTGAAAATGCCGCTTGCATGCTGGGTTGATTTTGCACGGATTTTGCAATTAGGCTTGTGTCGGCCACTTCCTCTTCACCTTCAGAATCTTGATTGTCGACGGTTGGTGTCAAAAATAATAATATTTTGAATATACTGATGAAATGAAAACTAAAATACTTACCACCCGGACGGACGCGAACTCTTTTGTATGCTTCAGTTTTAAGTGCTGAAGCATATTTGTGGTGTTTTTGCAATATTTCAGCTTTTTATTACACAAACGGCACTGCACCTCTTTTTCATCTATTTTGGTAAAATGTTTCCATACTTTGCTTGAAGTTGGAGCCATATTAAAATTATTTTTTGTTTATCACCTTTAATTTTGCGCGTAAAAGTGAACTGAAGCGATTATTTTGTAGTTTAATCGATTAATGATTCAATCGAAACCCATTTTTCGATACAATTAAATCGCTAACTGAAACAAAATAATCGATTATTGTGTATCATATGATTAATCGTGCCATCCCTACATAGAAACAACTGACTCCGACCACTAAGCAATGATCACATAGAGACGTCAAACAGCCCTGCAACAGTTTGAGAGTGATTTTTCAAAAGGGCTGCCCCACAGAAGAAGAAGAACAGAAACAGACTTCGGCTGAACGCACGACCGGGGCAGCGCGCTGTTCGGCTCTCAGTACAAACAGTGCATAGCATCAAAACTGCTTCAGTCGCACAACGACAGCGGAGCGATAAGCATGCGCGTACTTCTTTGCGCTGTGCGATCGTTTCAATGTGTGCGTGTATGCATGCACGGCCCGCGTATGAATGTATGCGGTGCTGGTGAAGTTTGGCAATAGGCAAATGCTTCGGCCAGCGCGCTGGCAGCCTGAAGTCAATTTTGTGTTTCGGCGTCGAGAGCCTAGAGACAGGTACAGTGGGCAAAAATGGTTATCTTGCGGCGAAAATGTTAAAACCTCCGAAAACATGTGGTTTATTCTATAAGGATAACTTTATTTAGTAATTACATATTTATGTATTCCTAATTTTTTATTTTAATTCACAAATTTTGTCAATATTGGTAAACTCATATACAAAAAAAATTATAATTATCAAAACTTATTTTTGATATTATAATTTTGCTCTACAAAATATTATATAAATATGAATATTCAATCCATATTCTCGAAAATTAAACATAAATACACATGTTTTCAGATGCTAAAATAATTGCCGCCAAATAACCATTTTGGCTCACTGTAATTCGGTCTCTTAGCTCTCGATGACAAAGACAAAAACAAACACACAGTTGATTTCATGCTGGCCAGGCCCGTAGATAAAAGTGCGCAGGGTGTGCGGTACAGAAGGGCTCTTAACAGTCAGGGGCTCACTGTTACCAAACATAAAAATGTTATTAATGGGGATATATTTGTACAATTTAATTCCTTTGGTAATCACAAATATATTTATTAATTAAGGTAATTTAAGTAGGAGTCCCTGATAAGTATTGCACAGGGGGCCGGTAAAACGCTCACTACGGCCCTGTGCCTCAGTCTCTAGGCTCTCGACGCCGAAACACAAAATTGATTCCAGGCTGCCAGCGCGGTGGCCGAAGCATTTGCCTACTGCCAAACTTCACAAGCACCGCATACATTCATACGCGGGCGGTGCATGCATACACGCACACATGGAAACATATACCCGTGCTCATCGTTCCGCTGTCGTTGTGCGACTGACTTAATGCCGATGTGCGCTTCTCTCTCTGCCGATGTGCGAAGAGAGCCGATCGCTCACTCATGAAACACTTCGTGTTCTGGGGTACCAATCTCAGCATAGCATTATATGAGTAAATTCCGCTGTTTGAGTACTCTATATGTTCGATGCTTAGTGATTTAATTATTAATTGCAATTAATCGAAGAAAAATTAAAATAATCGATTAATCAATTGACTTTTTGTAGCAAACAAAACAGCAATTTTTGAGATTGTCGCATGTGAATGTAATGCAATAGCTACCAATAATAATAAACAAATACATGAATTAAACCAAATTTATCTTTATTTTATTTGTTTAATAACGAATTCAGAAATAACAACTTCGACAGGCGCGAAGTAGTTCATCTATTTTTTTGTTCTTTAGCAGTAGCTCCAGCTTTAGAAAAAAGTCGCTCTGCCGGTACTGAAGTACCAATAAGGAAACAATACTGGCAAGCTATAACATATAGTTTAGGATATACCAATCGCATGTAATTCCGTTTAAGTTCCATTACAGGAGTATTCAGGAAGTAGCTGAGTTCGTCCTGAATCTGTGACGGATCATCATTTTTCTTGCGCCGTTTGTGCGCCAGTGTCTTGTGGTGGGCCCATAAATCAAATTCAACTTCCCCGTCACTAACGCTTCCAAGGCTGTCATCTACTTTTGAAAGCTCAGTTAATTCTTTCCGTACGTGTCTCATAATTGAAGACAACGCTAATGGATCTTGAAAATGAATTTTTTTGAAACGAGGATCCAGTAAGGTCGTTGCTGAACATAAAACGGATTGTTCTATTGTCCCAAATCTCCGATTGAATTGTCGCAATATAACCGACTTTAACTTGTTTCCCGTGCTTGAGGTGCAAATTACTTTCATTAATTGCTGACGTCCAATGGGTATGATTTGGTTTAAAGTAGGATACTTCTCTCCGCTTATCTGAGTGGTCATGGCTTCTAATGGCTTAAGCAACGCAATAATTTCAATTATTTCATCTTTAACTTTAGTTGAAATTATTTGCGGGGCATCAGAAAAATGTAATACCACTTGCCCGATGTACGATATTAATTTTATAAAGCGCTCCAGCATATAAAAAGTGGAATTTCACCTTATTTTCACATCAAGGATTACCTTTAAGGCTTTTCCTTCTGAAACGGCAGCAGAAAGCTGCAGCTGGTGTAAGTTTTCTTTGGATTTTACGCTGCGCTTCAACCAAACTACTATTGTACGGCATTTGGTAATTAAACTAGATGCTTCTTCAATTTCTAAGGCATTTGTGCGCACTAAATTCAAAGTGTGAGCGATATGGCGATATGATATGGCGCGATTTTCCAAAGCTCTTATATATGGCTTTAAATATATTTGCGCCGTTGTCCGTTACCACTGCCGTAACTTGGTCTTCAGCAATAGCAAACTTTTCTAACGAAGTTATTAGCACTTCGGAGATGTGGTCAGCCGTGTGGGCTTCAGTTAATTTGAAAACTCCAATCGTCACACACTCCAAACAAGCCATGTAGAGTTATGCCAATCATGCTATTAAGATTTATGCCAGTCCATCTATCTGTTGTCAATGATATGCCTGACACTCGGGAAACCATTTTTTTTTAAATTTTTTATTTCCTCCACATACATTTTTTCCATTTCAGATTTGATTTGGCGTTCCTAGTTGGCACTTTGTAGAGCGGATGAAGTTCCTTTATCATTTTTAAAAATTCCTTTCCTAAATACAATATATTTTTAATGTTAGCGACACTGAAAAATGTAAATTTTTCACATTAATACCTTCCACGTGTGAGAACGGCAAATTATCCATCACAATCATATCAACAATTGATTTTGTGATCTTGCTATGTTTGGAGTCACCTGATGCATAGCTATTTGCGTTTGAAAATGCCGCTTGCATGCTGGGTTGATTTTGCACGGATTTTGCAATTAGGCTTGTGTCGGCCACTTCCTCTTCACCTTCAGAATCTTGATTGTCGACGGTTGGTGTCAAAAATAATAATATTTTGAATATACTGATGAAATGAAAACTAAAATACTTACCACCCGGACGGACGCGAACTCTTTTGTATGCTTCAGTTTTAAGTGCTGAAGCATATTTGTGGTGTTTTTGCAATATTTCAGCTTTTTATTACACAAACGGCACTGCACCTCTTTTTCATCTATTTTGGTAAAATGTTTCCATACTTTGCTTGAAGTTGGAGCCATATTAAAATTATTTTTTGTTTATCACCTTTAATTTTGCGCGTAAAAGTGAACTGAAGCGATTATTTTGTAGTTTAATCGATTAATGATTCAATCGAAACCCATTTTTCGATACAATTAAATCGCTAACTGAAACAAAATAATCGATTATTGTGTATCATATGATTAATCGTGCCATCCCTACATAGAAACAACTGACTCCGACCACTAAGCAATGATCACATAGAGACGTCAAACAGCCCTGCAACAGTTTGAGAGTGATTTTTCAAAAGGGCTGCCCCACAGAAGAAGAAGAACAGAAACAGACTTCGGCTGAACGCACGACCGGGGCAGCGCGCTGTTCGGCTCTCAGTACAAACAGTGCATAGCATCAAAACTGCTTCAGTCGCACAACGACAGCGGAGCGATAAGCATGCGCGTACTTCTTTGCGCTGTGCGATCGTTTCAATGTGTGCGTGTATGCATGCACGGCCCGCGTATGAATGTATGCGGTGCTGGTGAAGTTTGGCAATAGGCAAATGCTTCGGCCAGCGCGCTGGCAGCCTGAAGTCAATTTTGTGTTTCGGCGTCGAGAGCCTAGAGACAGGTACAGTGGGCAAAAATGGTTATCTTGCGGCGAAAATGTTAAAACCTCCGAAAACATGTGGTTTATTCTATAAGGATAACTTTATTTAGTAATTACATATTTATGTATTCCTAATTTTTTATTTTAATTAACAAATTTTGTCAATATTGGTAAACTCATATACAAAAAAATTATAATTATCAAAACTTATTTTTGATATTATAATTTTGCTCTACAAAATATTATATAAATATGAATATTCAATCCATATTCTTAAAAATTAAACATAAATACACATGTTTTCAGATGCTAAAATAATTGCCGCCAAATAACCATTTTGGCTCACTGTAATTCGGTCTCTTAGCTCTCGATGACAAAGACAAAAACAAACACACAGTTGATTTCATGCTGGCCAGGCCCGTAGATAAAAGTGCGCAGGGTGTGCGGTACAGAAGGGCTCTTAACAGTCAGGGGCTCACTGTTACCAAACATAAAAATGTTATTAATGGGGATATATTTGTACAATTTAATTCCTTTGGTAATCACAAATATATTTATTAATTAAGGTAATTTAAGTAGGAATCCCTGATAAGTATTGCACAGGGGCCCGTAAAATCCTCACTACGGCCCTGTGCCTCAGTCTCTAGGCTCTCGACGCCGAAACACAAAATTGACTTCAGGCTGCCAGCGCGCTGGCCGAAGCATTTGCCTATTGCCAAACTTCACCAGCACCGCATACATTCATACGCGGGCCGTGCATGCATACACGCACACATTGAAACGATCGCACAGCGCAAAGAAGTACGCGCATGCTTATCGTTCCGCTGTCGTTGTGCGACTGAAGCAGTTTTGATGCTATGCACTGTTTGTACTGAGAGCCGAACAGCGCGCTGCCCCGGTCGTGCGTTCAGCCGAAGTCTGCTTCTGTTCTTCTTCTTCTGTGGGGCAGCGCTTTTGAAAAATCACTCTCAAACTGTTGCAGGGCTGTTTGACGTCTCTATGTGTTCATTGCTTAGTGCTCCGACTGAGTTCATGCCGCTGTTTGTTTCTTCGGGGTTGCTAACCAAAGAGCGCCGATCGGTTACGCGGGAAACGCTTGTTACGGAGTGCTTTTCGTCGGTAGGGCCGCGCCAGCTAGCTCAGCAGCATTTGGGGAGGGGTTCTTCCTCCAGCCCTGCAATCCGCACCAAAATATCGATACTCATCGGTATTTACACAAAAGACGCATCACTGACAAAAGGTAAACAAACCAAAATGCACATAAAATACATATTTTAAGACATTTCAATTAATTTACAGGCACAAACTACTCTACGAGGGACAATTGAACAACAACAACAGCCATTGGTGACAGCCAAGTCACCGCGCACCCACCCAACCATGTGATGCTCCTGCCCAGGAGTATCGGAGCATCACCCAAGTCGGCGAGCCCGTTCCTGGCCAACTAAGGCCGACCCATCTCCCCTAAAAAAGGTAACTAGCAAATCATTTCTTTCTATATTCTTTTACCTTTATTTACTATATCCTACTCCTATCATCTTTTCTACCTACGTGGACCTAATATGCAAAAACGACTAACTAACGCAAAATTTTAAAACTAATAACAATTTCAATCTAAAGAATTATAACTAATGGGACATTATTTGGTTTTTATTCAGGTAATGGATATGCCTACAGGCAAAGGAGGGCCTACAGCAACCGAGATGGACGAGCTGCTACTGTTTGTGGTCGCTGATGTTGATCTGGCCTGTTGGCCAAAATGCAGGATTTGCTGCTGCTGCTCTGGCGGACCGGAAAAAAATATACGGCTGCTGGCGTGGCACCAGTCAGCCGTGGCACGGGAGTCGTGGCCGGATGGTTGAGACGATATGGGCCGTGGAGGATCCCTACATGGACCGGACTCACCAGAGTAGGTAGGCGTTCGAGCCGAGGGAAGGTCCAGGAGTCGCTGCGTCTGCACACACACAAAACATCGTATTAATAAATTAACAATTATACCAAAAAAAACTATCACGCACTTAAATGTTTTGCAGATATTATCTGCGCCGACCGCTCGCTCGAATGTTACTGAGGAGTCGGCCGCCCTTGAGAGAGATGTTGGCGGTCATATGCCTGGGCATTCGGGCATCTGCCGACGGTTCGAACGGCGCTTGACAAAAACGGGAACCTTGGGTCAGCGACCGATCTGGCTGTTAACAGGCCCAAGGTCCCGCTTAGGCTCGCACTGCTTGCTCCGCTAGCAGATGTTGCTCATACCAGGGCAGCTGTGTTCATCGATATACATCTATCGATACTCGAAATGAACACAGCCGATTCGCAGAATGCAACACGCTTCAGGCTCTGGGGTCGCTATCTCGCGATAGCATCAAATGAGTAAAATCCGCTGTTTGAGAACTCTGTGCGTTCAATGCTTAGTGATAGAAAGAATCTTATTTTTTGCCTCAGCTTGAAGTTTTTAGGTTCACTCAACTTATCTAAACCACTTGAGTTAACTTACACACAAAATTTCAAGGAAACAATGTCGTTTTTATTTGATTTAGTTTTTTGCAATGGGTCACAGAAATGATATGCTTATCTCTCGCGGTCACACACACATTTACTTTGCACTGCATGTGCGTAAGCAGGGCGCCATCTTCTTAAAAGTTGTTCCCTATTTCATTTCTATTTAAATTTGATAATTTTGATACCAATCAAAAATATAAAAGTGGTAGCTCATTTTAAATGCAAACTGTAATAAAACACAGTAAGACTACTTAGCAATGAACACATAGAGACCTCAAACAGCTCTGACGCTGTTTGAGGCTGATTTTTCGGACCAGCTGCCCCAGAGAAGAAGTAGAACAGAAGCATTGCGAATAAAGATTTCGACAGAACGCTCGACCAGGGCAGCTCGCTGTTCGGCTGGGGCAGCTCGCTATTCGGCTCTCAGTACAAACAGTGCATAGCATAAAAACTGCTTTAGTCGCACAACGACAGCGGAACAATAAGCATGCGCGTAATTCTTTGCGCTGTGCGATCGTTTCCATTTGTGCGTGTATGCATGCACCTCCCGCGTATGAATGTAAGCGTTGCTTGTGAAGTTTGACAACAGGCAAATGTTTCGGCCACCGCGGTGGCAGCCTGAAGTCAATTTTATGTTTCGGCGTCGAGAGCCTAGAGACTGAGGCACAGGACCGCAATGAGGGTTTTACGGGTCCCTTTGCAATACTTATCAGGGACTCCTAATTGAATTACCTTAATTAATAAATATATATGTGTTTACCAAAAGAATTAAATTGTACAAATATATCCCCATTAACAACATTTTTATGTTTGGTAACAGTGATCCCCTTACTGTTGAGAGCCCTTCTGTACCGCACACCCTGCACACTTTTAGCTACGGGCCTGGCCAGCGTAAAATCAACTGTATTTTTGTTTTTGTCTTTTTTATCGAGAGCTAAGAGACCGAATTACAGTGAGCAAAAATGGTTATTTTGCTGCAATCATTTTAGCATCAGAAAACATGTATATTTATGTTTAATTTTTGAGAAAATGGATTGAATATTCATAATTATATTATATTTTGTAGAGCAAAATTATAATATCAAGAAAAAGTTGTGACAATTATAAATTTTTTGTATATGAGTTTACCAACATAGACAAAATTTGTGAATTAAAATAAAAAATTCTGAATACATAAATATTTAATTACTAAATAAAATTATCCTCATAGAACAAGCCAAATGTTTTCGCCGTAAGATAACCATTCTTGCCCACTGTACCTGTCTCTAAGCTCTCGACGCCGAAACACAAAATTGACTTCAGGCTGCCAGGGTGGCCGAAGCATTTGCCTGTTGTCAAACTTCACAAGCAACGCTTACATTCATACGCGGGCCGTGCATGCATACACGCACACATGGAAATGATCGCACAGTGCAAAGAATTACGCGCATGCTTATCGTTCCGCTAACGTTGTGCGACTGAAGCAGTTTTGATGCTATGCACTGTTTGTACTGAGAGCCGAATAGCGAGCTGCCCCAGTCGAACAGCGAGCTGCCCTGGTCGAGCGTTCTGTCGAAATCTTTATTCGCAATGTTCTACTTCTTCTCTGGGGCAGCTGGTCCGAAAAATCAGCCTCAAACAGCGTCAGAGCTGTTTGAGGTCTCTATGTGTTCATTGCTAAGTAGTCTTACTGTGTTTTATTACAGTTTGCATTTAAAATGAGATACCACTTTTATATTTTTGATTGGTATCAAAATTATCAAATTTAAATAGAAATGAAATAGGGAACAACTTTTAAGAAGATGGCGCCCTGCTTACGCACATGCAGTGCAAAGTAAATGTGTGTGTGACCGCGAGAGATAAGCATATCATTTCTGTGACCCATTGCAAAAAACTAAATCAAATAAAAACGACATTGCCCCCCTTGAAATTTTCTGTGTAAGTTAACTCAAGTGGTTCACATGAGTTGAGTGAACCTAAAAACTTCAAGCTGAGGCAAAAAATAAGATTCTTTCTATCACTAAGCATTAAACGCACAGAGTTCTCAAACAGCGGATTTTACTCATTTGATGCTATCGCGAGATAGCGACCCCAGAGCCTGAAGCGTGTTGCATTCTGCGAATCGGCTGTGTTCATTTCGAGTATCGATAGATGTATATCGATGAACACAGCTGCCCTGGTATGAGCAACATCTGCTAGCGGAGCAAGCAGTGCGAGCCTAAGCGGGACCTTGGGCCTGTTAACAGCCAGATCGGTCGCTGACCCAAGGTTCCCGTTTTTGTCAAGCGCCGTTCGAACCGTCGGCAGATGCCCGAATGCCCAGGCATATGACCGCCAACATCTCTCTCAAGGGCGGCCGACTCCTCAGTAACATTCGAGCGAGCGGTCGGCGCAGATAATATCTGCAAAACATTTAAGTGCGTGATAGTTTTTTTTGGTATAATTGTTAATTTATTAATACGATGTTTTGTGTGTGTGCAGACGCAGCGACTCCTGGACCTTCCCTCGGCTCGAACGCCTACCTACTCTGGTGAGTCCGGTCCATGTAGGGATCCTCCACGGCCAATATCGTCTCAACCATCCGGCCACGACTCCCGTGCCACGGCTGACTGGTGCCACGCCAGCAGCCGTATATTTTTTTCCGGTCCGCCAGAGCAGCAGCAGCAAATCCTGCATTTTGGCCAACAGGCCAGATCAACATCAGCGACCACAAACAGTAGCAGCTCGTCCATCTCGGTTGCTGTAGGCCCTCCTTTGCCTGTAGGCATATCCATTACCTGAATAAAAACCAAATAATGTCCCATTAGTTATAATTCTTTAGATTGAAATTGTTATTAGTTTTAAAATTTTGCGTTAGTTAGTCGTTTTTGCATATTAGGTCCACGTGGGTAGAAAAGATGATAGGAGTAGGATATAGTAAATAAAGGTAAAAGAATATAGAAAGAAATGATTTGCTAGTTACCTTTTTTAGGGGAGATGGGTCGGCCTTAGTTGGCCAGGAACGGGCTCGCCGACTTGGGTGATGCTCCGATCAACTCCTGGGCAGGAGCATCACATGGTTGGGTGGGTGCGCGGTGACTTGGCTGTCACCAATGGCTGTTGTTGTTGTTCAATTGTCCCTCGTAGAGTAGTTTGTGTCTGTAAATTAATTGAAATGTCTTAAAATATGTATTTTATGTGCATTTTGGTTTGTTTACCTTTTGTCAGTGATGCGTCTTTTTGTGTAAATACCGATGAGTATCGATATTTTGGTGCGGATTGCAGGGCTGGAGGAAGAACCCCTCCCCAAATGCTGCTGAGCTAGCTGGCGCGGCCCTACCGACGAAAAGCACTCCGTAACAAGCGTTTCCCGCGTAACCGATCGGCGCTCTTTGGTTAGCAACCCCGAAGAAACAAACAGCGGCATGAACTCAGTCGGAGCACTAAGCAATGAACACATAGAGACGTCAAACAGCCCTGCAACAGTTTGAGAGTGATTTTTCAAAAGCGCTGCCCCACAGAAGAAGAAGAACAGAAGCAGACTTCGGCTGAACGCACGACCGGGGCAGCGCGCTGTTCGGCTCTCAGTACAAACAGTGCATAGCATCAAAACTGCTTCAGTCGCACAACGACAGCGGAACGATAAGCATGCGCGTACTTCTTTGCGCTGTGCGATCGTTTCAATGTGTGCGTGTATGCATGCACGGCCCGCGTATGAATGTATGCGGTGCTGGTGAAGTTTGGCAATAGGCAAATGCTTCGGCCAGCGCGCTGGCAGCCTGAAGTCAATTTTGTGTTTCGGCGTCGAGAGCCTAGAGACTGAGGCACAGGGCCGTAGTGAGGATTTTACGGGCCCCTGTGCAATACTTATCAGGGACTCCTACTTAAATTACCTTAATTAATATATTTGTGATTACCAAAGGAATTAAATTGTACAAATATATCCCCATTAATAACATTTTTATGTTTGGTAACAGTGATCCCCTTACTGTTGAGAGCCCTTCTGTACCGCACACCCTGCACACTTTTAGCTACGGGCCTGGCCAGCGTAAAATCAACTGTATTTTTGTTTTTGTCTTTTTTATCGAGAGCTAAGAGACCGAATTACAGTGAGCAAAAATGGTTATTTTGCTGCAATCATTTTAGCATCAGAAAACATGTATATTTATGTTTAATTTTTGAGAAAATGGATTGAATATTCATAATTATATTATATTTTGTAGAGCAAAATTATAATATCAAGAAAAAGTTGTGACAATTATAAATTTTTTGTATATGAGTTTACCAACATAGACAAAATTTGTGAATTAAAATAAAAAACTCTGAATACATAAATATTTAATTACTAAATAAAATTATCCTCATAGAACAAGCCAAATGTTTTCGCCGTAAGATAACCATTCTTGCCCACTGTACCTGTCTCTAAGCTCTCGACGCCGAAACACAAAATTGACTTCAGGCTGCCAGGGTGGCCGAAGCATTTGCCTGTTGTCAAACTTCACAAGCAACGCTTACATTCATACGCGGGCCGTGCATGCATACACGCACACATGGAAATGATCGCACAGTGCAAAGAATTACGCGCATGCTTATCGTTCCGCTAACGTTGTGCGACTGAAGCAGTTTTGATGCTATGCACTGTTTGTACTGAGAGCCGAATAGCGAGCTGCCCCAGCCGAACAGCGAGCTGCCCTGGTCGAGCGTTCTGTCGAAATCTTTATTCGCAATGCTTCTGTTCTACTTCTTCTCTGGGGCAGCTGGTCCGAAAAATCAGCCTCAAACAGCGTCAGAGCTGTTTGAGGTCTCTATGTGTTCATTGCTTAGTGGTAAGAGCATAGTCAAGAATCGAAATAAGGATAATTTTGCATTTTGAAGACTGGTCACACTGGTCATTTCTGCTGAGAATGTGGATGGGAAATCGGAACTTAACGGAGGCCATATGTATATCCCAAACTAAGCCGATGAGTTCTATAAGGATCGTGAGATCTAATTTGTGGACACCAAAAATTTGCAGTAATTTAAAATAAAACTTTGTGTTATTTCCGTTTTCGCTTTTCTTCTGTCTTTTAACTTTCGCAGTTTGCATCGTTGGGCAGTTTGCCTTTATCTATGCACAGTAATGTCAATATTTGTGCAAATTATTTATGTTTATCCATCGCATTTAAGTTATCTTATACTTGCGCGTTAATTTTTCGTCGAAACAGCGATGATGCACACGATATTATCGATGGTTAAGAAACGCCGGTTCCCGCCTCCCATCGATATTATCGATACTGACGACAGTTCTAGTGAAGTATCGTGTGGTTTATGCATAAATCGTTTACCGATTATTATACCCACTACCCGTATAAAAACCGATTGGTATGTGTAATTTAAATCCATGACAGTTCATTTTTGGTGAACACAATAACTGTTAACACCTAAATGAATTTGTTTGCGATCAAATAATTAATAAAGAATTTATTTACAAATAACTTGAAGAGGTGGTGATTTCAACACCACCCCCTAAAGTTTGAAAATCATAAACTACAAATAGGAGTTACAAATTTGAAAACTCGTATTGTTCAGCAGGGTAGCGGCTTTATTACAGTTGAGCACATTTAAATGATAAATGATAAATCATAAATTTACGCGGAAAATTATTAATGTATATATGGTAAAATTTTTTCCCTATATAATAAATCACTCTGATTTTCTAATTATTTTCAAGGGATTTTTGTGGGTTCTGTGTTTTATTCGAGCTAATTTCTTACCAATAAACTCCTATTTCAACTATTTTTTGTCGCTAGTATCGCACCCCTAAATAAAGGTTTCGAAAACGTCAGAAATTTGCTCTTCAAGTTATTTTTTGCAAAGAGCGCAGCCCTCTCAATGTTAGTTCGGTGCGTGAACCTGGTGAATGTGGATGCGTTTTTACGCAAAGCGCCAAAATAATTCTGGCTTAAGCTCAATAAAAAATAACTAAACTAGAAGTTACGCCTATAATGGAAAATGAATCCACAAATCCAAAAAAATACATATATTAAATGTGCAAATAAAATAATATACTTCACACGGCATTGATTAATTTGTGTTAAAATACATGTTCTTGTCAAGAAATAAATCAAAGGTGTCTGGATAGAGAAGAATATATGAATAAATGTGAGTGTTGTAATATAAAAAGGCAAATCGCGTAACGCACAAATGCCGGAAATGGAATCGGGAATAATGTGAAAATATTGTAAGCCACAAATTAGTCAACGCAAATATAGAAAATAATGTTCTATATACATATCTAAAACATGTATATATGTATTTACATTCATGCATATACTTCATTCGTAACACATACATATAATTATGCATATACATACATAAATATGTATGTGGTGTGTTTTGTAAACGCCAAAAAGCCAAAGAGCAAATTCTTACTCTCTTCTTACTCTTACTCGTTCTGGCGCAACCATATAAATTCACTGACATGAACTTTAACGAGCTCAATAACGTATCCTCAGAAAGAGAGGTATAAGGAAAGGGATAGAGTGTATGTGACAGTAACAGAGAAAGAGAGTGATGAAGGCAAAAGAGAATATTTAAGAAGCGAATGAGTATTTAAGCTTTCTTTTATATACACGTCGACATATGTATGTCGTTATGTCTGTATGCGTGCGCATTAAGGTTTTGAGTTGCTCGCCCAAAAAGTGTGCTATGGATTTTACTCTTTACTACTACTACGCACGCTCACAAACATCCCGCGTAAATATGTATGTGGTATATTGTAAATGTATGTAAATTTGTGAGTGATGCGGTTTATAATAACGGTATTTTCGTGGACAACACCAACACAACGCAGCTTCTGCAGACGAGTAAAATTTCAAGGTTTGATACCAATACCTTGTTACTTCTACAAACAGTACAACCGGTGTCCAGAGTTACCTGATTGCATTCTCAAAGACAATTGAAACTCTAAGGATACATATCAGCTCTGATTGTGTGCTTATGCGTGCGTAGATACATATGTACATGTGTACATATGTATATGCAAAAGTATTCACACGCGTGCGTATGTTTGTGTGTGTACATAAAGTTGCAAGCAAACACATTATTTATTATCCTTCAATAGTTTTAATAATATAGTTCATTTATATATAGTACGAGTATATAGTATTCTGACGTGAAGAATACTCTCCAGCCAACTCTAATACCCGTGTCGAACTAGTCATGTTTTATCTGTCCGTCCTTAAAACTGCTATTTAACATATCAGCCGTTGCATTTTATTTTTTTTAAGTTGTCCCAATTAAGATTTGACTGTATATACATATATAACTCACATTATATACATACATTCATGCATAAATATTACGAACATACATTCAAGCATACCATACATATTATATACATACATTAATGCATACATACATTGGTCGTAAAATACGTATAAAAGCAAGAGTTTAGAGTGCTAGGTAGAAATATACCCGCTACCTAGTTCAATGCTCAGTATATTTTGTGCAGCATCAGTCTCGGGGACCCTTATATAACATAAATGGTTGATGCTTCAAAATTAAGAAACTGTGGGGAACAAGAGACGCTTGTTAGACGCTTTATGGAATAAAATTAAATGGATGCTGTTTGATGCCTAAGACTTATTCTGATTAAATGTTTAAGATTTAAAAAGTTACGCAGCGTCACGTGTTGCGTGCTTGACAGTTAGCGATCAAAAGAGGATTTAACGATGATTAAAAGGATATCGATAAATTAATTAGATATATTAAAATAAGTGTGATTGGCAAATTGAGAGGGTTGCCAGATCTGCATAAAATATAATACTAATTACATAGATTTTTTTCTCGCATCAACATTGGTAAAATCATCAATAGATTTAGAGAAAACCATGTTTTCGAGTCTTTTATTTGCGATTGATAATATTACCCATCCATCTATTCTATAATTTGTTCCCCTTTGTGCTTTACAACCAACACAACGGTTTAATATTTAGTATGTAATGGGATTATTCATCTGTCCCGGACAGACCGTTCGTTTTATATAGTATATTTTAAAAGCAAGACACACCAAATGTGACATGACGGCTTCTGTATAGTATCAATTGATCAAGCTTTTAAATACCATTGGGAATTATAATATCGTCCAAGTTGCGCGAGGTTTAGCTTTTATTTCTTGTTATAGTTTTGGTATGCGGGGGCCCTGGCAAGTCGTGACAGACTGTGACTCCTTGACTCCCCCATAAAGTATATATATATATATATATACATACATATATCGGCTAGCGATCCTGACCAAGAAAATATCTTTTTTTTATTTTCTTGGTCATATATATATATATATATATATATATATATATATATATATATATATAATATAATAAACATCATATAAGATATT
Organism: Zaprionus nigranus; assembly: GCA_018903425.1. NCBI lineage: Eukaryota > Metazoa > Arthropoda > Insecta > Diptera > Drosophilidae > Zaprionus > Zaprionus nigranus. The sequence continues at coordinate 990,911 of JAEIGD010000036.1, read as the reverse complement.
TTCTTGGTCAGGATCGCTAGCCGAGTCAATTAATCCATGTCTGTCTGTATGTCGTGATGTTCGTCTGACCAGATGAACACACAGATCTCAGCTATTATAAACGCGAGAGATACCAAATTTGGAATGACGCTTTCTACAGACTATGCGCATATTAAGTTTATTTCAAATTTTGGATGCCACGCCCACCGCCACCTCAAATCAGTATTTTAATTTCTGAAATCAATTTGTAAGCTCTGTATAAAAAATATAACTTGCTGACTTTAACATATACTAAACTCAATGGAATATCTACGTATACTTCAAATTGCATTCCGATCGGACAATAAACACAGAAGTTATTCAAGAAACTATGAGCATAACACCATGTGCCTGTGTTAGTTATCAAGGGAGGTAGACGAGCGCGAGCTTCATCTATCGAGAATAATTTGAAAGCACTATATGTATGTATATGAATTAAACAAATTTAACTACACCGAAACATAGGTGAAAGGGAATCCCACTGTCGCGTGCCGTTTGACTGTTGCTCTCGTTTAATTAGTGATTTTTTATACCCTTCGACCATTGAAAGTGGTCAAAAAAGGGTATACTAACTTTGTGCAAATGTATGTAACAGGCATAAGGAGGCGTCGGAGACCCCATAAAGTATATATATTCTTGGTCAGGATCACAAGTCGAGTCGATTGAGCTATGTCTGTCTGTCTGTCTGTCTGTCTGTCTGTATGAACGCACAGACCTCAGTTATTATAAAAGCTAGAGTTACCAAATTTGGCAGGACTCCTGTGTACTATAAGCATATCAGATTATTTCAAATGTTAGGTGCCACGCCCCCACAAATCAATAATTTAATTTTTGAACTCAATTTGTAAGCGCTGTATAAAAGATACAACTTTCTGACTTGAACATATACTAAGCTGCATTAATTATCTACGTAGTCTCCAAATTACAATCCGATCGGACAATAATTACAAAAGTTATTTAAGAAAGTATGAGCATAAGACCAAGTGCTTCTGTCCGCTAACAAGGGAGACGGGCGAGGGCGAAGCGCGAGCGCCATTTGTCGGGATTAATTAGAAAGCATGTGCATATGCATATGTACATATGTGTATGAATTTAACAAATTAAACTACACGGGAACATAGGTCGAAGGGTATCCCACTGTCGCGTTTTGCGCGACTGTTGCTCTCGTTTTTCTTCTTTTTATTGTATTTAAAGTCGACAAAAGCAGTCACTGAATTAAAATCAGACATTATTAAAATAAAATTATTTATAAAAACAAATTTAAATTAATTAAGCATAAAGTAGAAAAGCTAAAAAAAGTAATATTTGTAATATAATTTAATCTGGAATTGACAAGAAAAAACCGAACCAACATTTGTTGTAGATGATATTATTATACCCTTAAAATTAAAAGTCAAACTAAAAAATACATACATTTCAATTTTTATCGGGTAATGGTGGCTTAAGTCTCTGAGATCGGGACGTTCATACGGCCAGACTGACACCGTTATACTTAAGAATTGTACATATCCGTTTTCGGTCCTATCTTCTACCTGTTACATACATTTGGACTAAATTAGTATACGTTTTTGATAATTTCTATTTGCCGAAGAATATAAGTATTACGTGGATAACCTTGGAGAAACACCCGCATCGCGACAGACCCATAAAAATGTGCGGCGTTTTGGGGGTGGCATGCTCATACAAAGACAGCTTGACCAAGTTGTTCCAGGGCGAAGCGTGTTACATGAATGGGGCTGCCTTTACGAACGCGCATGCGTTAATCATGAAAGGATTCCACTTCAATAAGAGAGATGAGTAGAAGTAAATCGTGAGAGAACAAGCATATTTATGTGCCAGCGCGGCGAAATTTGTTCATGTGTAGGAAACGCATTTCTAGGTCAAATTCAATTTTCAAATGGAGACAAATAAATGCTCGCTGTAAAAATAATTTAATTGACTCTTCAACTTTTCGAGCACTGTAAATAATAATCTTGTACCCTTCCACTATTGAAAATGATCAAAAAGGATCCACAACTTTGTGCAACTTCACAAATTATACGGTGCACTATGGGAAAAAAGTGAATTATTTTGGCATTTTTACAATTTATAAGTTGTTTCAAATTTAAAAAAATGTTTAATATATTTTTTAACCATATTTAAAACTACTTGAAAAATCAAAAATCAGTCCGCAGTAAATGTGCGTTAATAAACATTTTCTGATGTGTTGCTTATGTATTTGTTAGACTTTTATTAAGTAATGAACTTGTAATTTGTGTGGTCTGTAACTTTAGTTGAGTCGAGTTAAGACAAAAGTTAGGAAAAATTTATTTAGAATTAATTAAATTACGCAAAATAGAGCTGCTTAGTCTTTACATTAAGCTGTTATTACCAAAATGAGATACATTTTTGAACGCTTTAAGAAAATTTATTAACAATTGCTGGTGTTTAACATGTCGATATACTAAATTTATTAGAAATAAAATGCAATAGAAAGGTTGGAATTCGATTGAGTTGCACGAATACATGACCGCAACCCGAGCGAATGAATATTAATAAATTATTACTCTTGTATCTATTTCTGTAAGTATAAACGAAAAAACGACCACTACCACTTTGCAGTAGTAGGCGAAGGTAGATACTTACATAAAATAAGATATTTTGTTTTTAAGAGCTAGGTATTTTAATGTTATACAAAAACAAAAGTTTGTAAAAATTTATTCAACGGGTAGAAGGCGGCTTGGTCGCCCTTATCTTAAATAGCCGAATTAAAAGCCGTCCGCCTTTTTCCTCATCCTTTTAAACGTTGGCGTCTCGGCTTTTATATGGTAAAAGCTGGATAGCCCTAATTTGTAATGTAGGTTTAAAATAACTTCTATATTAAGTTTGTGATGCCACGCCCACACAATCGAGTAATTTGCGACACAGTATTTTGGCCACAACATCTTCCTCGGCACATATATGAATCGTTTTTGTACTTATCCTTGAAATTGGAATCTTATCAGCATCTCATATTTCTGCTTGTGAGTGTAAGTGTTGTTTTTGAGATATCCTACCTTAACTTCACCAATTAAAGTTCACAGTTACTAATGAAAAGATTTTCAATTATATAAAAATCGGATATTTACTTATAGTATCTGTGTGAAGATCTATATGGAGATCTATATTGGAGATCTATATTGGAGATCTATATTGGAGATCAGGTTATGTTAATTTCGGAACTCTCCAACATTAAAATAGCGCTTGCAATTCGAATTTTATTAATTTTCGATGGCGAAAGGGAGTATGGAACAATATTTATTTAATTTTTAATACACATTACATCATAGTACAATCATAAGACAAATTGTCACGAAATTTAACAGCTCTAGCTTTCATAGACTCCGATATCCATGTTTTCATACGGATACACAGAAAACGGAGATGGTTAGACTACACTGCAGATTGTTGTCAAATTGAATAGAAATTATGAAATTTTATACGCATATTATGTACATATATACAATATAAACGAGAGCGGCACGCGACAGTGGTATCACTAAGCATCGAACATATAGAGTACTCAAACAGCGGAATTTACTCATATGATCAGCGTGACCGCGCCGGACGAACCGAAATATACCATTTTTTTCTCAAATATATACTAAAATATACTATTCATTTTTACAAAATACCATAAAAATACCATGTTACCATTAGAGACTACCATAGAGACTAAGGATATAACGCATAAACAAATGGAGAATAAGGCACCGTTACTTCTGCGCAACATTATCAAAAAACATAACGGCACACGCCAAAACTTTTGTACACGTAACGTCAGTAGATTCGTCGATTATGACAGAAAAGACGGGCTTTCCAGCGGGAGAAACGCAGTTTTTCATGCTTTTTATTAACTGGCCCTTCATTGCAGGTGCTAGCACATTATAGGCCAGCGAAGCTGTTTTTGTTCGTTTGCAGTTAAACGCTTGCGCAATGGCGCTATCTGGGAATGCATTTTTAACTACGTCACTAATGTGATCCATAGCCCGCATGGATATGTTATGCTCCGTTATCGCAGCAGGAAACATTAACTCCGCCTTTTTTATGGAGCCAGACAGTGTTTCTCCTTGGCTTTTAAAGAACGAATCGACCTAAAAGATAAGTTGATTTAACAATTACAATTAAAAATCATATAAAGCACATACCTTTGACTTTCCACAGAAAAATTTCATATTGTCCTTATGATTCTGGGTAGTCGAGTGCTGTTTTATGGAGGCCAGTCTACTCATAATATCGCAATTACAGGCTTTGCAGAAAGCATCCATTTTGTTGGCACTCCTGCCGAGCCATTTGCTGTTCTCGGGCATGGTCTCCCACTCGTCTCGATATTTTTGTTTATTAAATTTGCTTCCACTCATAGTTATTTTTACAAATTATATATCGTATTAAAATTTTAGAATTCTCTCACTACGGCCCTGTGCCTCAGTCTCTAGGCTCTCGACGCCGAAACACAAAATTGACTCCAGGCTGCCAGCGCGGTGGCCGAAGCATTTGCCTATTGCCAAACTTCACAAGCACCGCATACATTCATACGCGGGCCGTGCATGCATACACGCACACATGGAAACGATGGCTAGAGCAAAGACATATACCCGTGCTCATCGTTCCGCTGTCGTTGTGCGACTGACTTAATGCCGATGTGCGCTTCTCTCTCTGCCGATGTGCGAAGAGAGCCGATCGCTCACTCATGAAACACTTCGTGTTCTGGGGTACCAATCTCAGCATAGCATCATATGAGTAAATTCCGCTGTTTGAGTACTCTATATGTTCGATGCTTAGTGGTGGTATACCCTTCGACCTATGTTCCGCTGTAAAAATATGTACGTGCATTCTAATTATTCTCGACAGATGGCGCTCTCGGTTTGCGCTCTTCTGCCTCCCTTATTAGCCGACACAAGCACTTGGTGTTATTCTCATACTTTCTTCTGTTTAACTTCTGTGTTTATTGTCCGATCGGATTGTAATTTGGAGAATACGTAGATAACACAACCCCACAAAAAAAAGTTTAATGCTCTGGGTAAGCATCATATGCAGTTATATGTATTTTGGGTCACTGAATCCGAATCCGAGGTCATAACCATTTTTGCCCACTGTGTCTCGGTCTCATGGCTCTCGACGCCGAAACAGAAAATTGACTTCAGGTTGCCAGCGCGCTGGCCGAAGCATTTGCCTGTTGTCAAACTTCGCAAGCAACGCATACATTCATATGCGAGCTTGTGCATGCATACACGCACATATTGAAACGATCGCAGAGAGCAAAGAAGTACACACGTGCTCATCGTTCCGCTGTCGTTATGCGTCTGAGTTGATGCCGCTGTGCGCTTCTCGCGGTTTCTGACGAAGAGAGTCGATCGCTCAGTCATGAAAGACTTCGTGTTTAGGGGTCCCAGTCTCCGCATTGTATCAAATGAGTAGATTCGGCTGTTTGAGTACTCTATATGTTCGATGCTTAGTCCTAGTACACACATTATTTCATTCTTGTAGTACTTTTCTTACTCAGTTTTTTAGTGCTGCAACTTATGCTATATCGCATTACATGTATGAAGTTATCGATAACTATCGTAACTACGATACCACAGGAGTGGAGCTTTGTCTTCGAATGAAAGCCTAGTTTTAGTGATAAGAGTTAGTTGTTAATTGGATATTAATGAATAATAAATTTGAACAAGTCAACTCAATTTGTGCTTATTATAAGGATATTGTCTTTTCGTCAGCCATCGCGATAGATGCGATACATCGCCTCGATGATTACATTTATAAAATACATATTTCATAATTTGTATTTACCTTATAGAATTGTGAGGTCTTCTAAAGTGAATGGCAAACTTCTGCCCAAGTTAATATATCCTCTGCAAGGCTATTATTCTATAATTATCTTGTCCATTGCAAATACAAATGAATTCTGAGCATTTAGTTTTAGTCCAATAATAAATTTATAAGTTGATAAGAAATTAGATTTAGTACGTAAGAGTCAATACGAGTTTCATCATCATTTATTTATTTAAATGTTCTTTTATTTCAGGGTAACACAATACATCTGCAATCTAGATTACAATAAGAGCAGCAACAATAAAACAAACAATTAATAAATTAAATAAACGAACGAGTCTTGATAATGGTACAACCTTTCAACTTTATATGAATTATCTGAATAATAATAATCCGAAATACGAATAGAGTCCAATCTATTAATAATATTAATATGTATGTATACATAAATAATGAAAAAATAAATATTAATTGAAATTACGTGATTGATGCAAATTCAACAATAAAATAACATTATAACGAAAAATAAATTCAAAAAGTTGGAAAATTATTTCGGTGTTCAAAACACAATCACCGGTATACACGAATATATAAAAATACAAAGTTGTATAAAGTTTTCAAAGTTGGATCGAATCGAAAATAAATGACTTAGTATTCACATTCAATAATAACTATAACAATCTACTAAACTAAAATAATTCATATCGCGCAACGCAACGCATCAAGGCTTCAAGAGCCACCTCATTACCGCAAAATGAAAAGCAAACAGATGAGTTGCTTTGCAGCCTTCGTACTGGGCGTGTTCATATTCGAAATACTAATATTTCCCACTACTGGCGATCAGGATGAGGATATACCACACAACGAGTGAGTTTTAATCAAACTAATTGTCTTTAATTCCTTTCATATAATTATGTCTTTTTGGATACCATCACAAACCCGATGGAAATTAATTACAAATGTAACTGGAATTTAATTAAAAAAAAAAACTACATTGTGAATATTTGTACAGAGTTGTGTACAGTTTCTCAATTTATTAAAACAGGAATAAGAGTCGAGTATACTCTTGCAAATTTTTATATTAATCATCGCCGATTGTTCCTATTCTAATTACAATTTTTAATATCCGGTTGAAGGTTGCTATGAAACGTAGTCTGAATTTGATAAATTGAGATAAGATATTACAACATTTTGAATAAAACAATTCAAAACTTTAATTTAGATAGACAACTTCTAGGCAAAAATTACTGTACACTTTTTCTTGTAAAAATAAATATGATTTATCCTAGCTTTCATAAGTCATAAGTCATAATATGTCGACACCACCTAGAGCATCAATGTCTGCTTATTGCTTTAATGGCTCAATTGTTTTAGTAATTGCTCAACATTTGATTGAGCCAGGTCGAAAAACCAATGCTAAGGACAACCCAGAAAAAAAGAGTACCTTCGGCATACCGGAAGTTTTATCACCTTGCTTTTATTTCCTGTGATAGTCCTTATAATTGATAAGGTTTATTTTTAATCCATTTATTAAGTGCGTAAACATTTGATTCCAAATCAAGCATATAAAGGATGATTTTTTAAGAGCTATAGGAAAAAAAAACACATAAAATTCAGACAAATGCATGAAATCTTTATTTGAATCGATAATACGGTCCAAATAATAGGTAAACAAATAAGAAAAGCAACATTCGCGCGGCACGCGACAGTGGGATACCCTTTTACCCATGCACTATAGGAATAGATCAAACTATCATCTTACACCTTGCAAATGTTAACTGAACAGTCCAATGTTAAAATAGCAGCGTTTGCAAGCGAACAGAACTTGGCGTCATTGCGCTCAACTTTGAGGTGGAACTTTAAATTCCTCAGTTTTCAAAGAACCAATGTAAAACGTTCAGAATTGAAATAGATATTCATATTTAGGGTTTTTACTATGCGTTGTTATAAATATTTTGATTATTTAGGGCGTGTATTTCTAATAATTTGTACATTTAGCGATTGGTGTTGACATATAGTTTTAGGAAAAAAATTTAAACTTTGAAAAGAGTTACATAAATTTTTATACCCTTCGACCATTGAAAATTTTTCTTAAATATTTAAAAAATGGTTAGTATACCCTTTTATGAAAGCCCTTAGAAATATTTAAGAAAAATGGGCCATGCCTAACCCTTTCTCCTTTAATCAAAACCCGTGATTTGACAAATAATTTGTATTGCAGCTACACGTAATAGTAGTCCTATTTTGGTGATCATATTAAGGATCAAATACAAGTAAGATGGGATAAGTTTGAAGCCATATCTTGAAATATAACAAAAATCGGCCGATATATTGTATTGCAGCTATACGATATATGTTCCGGCTTATTTATAAGTGATAAGTAATAAAAAGTACGTATGCTAAGTTTCAAATATTTCTAAGGGCTTTCAAAAAAGGGTATACTAACTTTGTGCAAATGTATGTAACAGGCAGAAGGAGGCGTGGGAGACCCCATAAAGTACGATATATATATTTTTGCTCAGGATCACAAGCCATGTTTGTATGTCTGTCTGTCTGTCCGTCTGTCTGTGGGAATGCACAGATCTCAGCTATTATAAAAGCTAGAGTTTCCAAATTTGGCATGAAGACTCCTCTGTACTATAAGCAGATCAAGTTTATTTCAAATGTTAGGTTCCACACCCACCGCCCCCACAAATCAATAATTTAATTTTTGAACTCAATTTGTAAGCGCTGTATAAAAGATACAACTTTCTGACTTCAACATATACTAAGCTGAGTTAAATATCTACGTAGTCTCCAAATTACAATCCGATCGGACAATAATCACTGAAGTTATTTAAGAAAGTATGAGCATAAAACCAAGTGCTTCTGTCAGCTAACAAGGAGGCGGGCGAGCGTATGGCGAATTGAATACGCCATTAGTTGTTCAAAGATAATAAGCTTTATTATTCTTTATTTTCAAACGTTTTAATTGGACGCGAGCTTTCATTAGCGCGTAATCAGAAAAAGTACTCAATTCAATTTTGCTGCGAAAGATATCGATAACTTAACATGTAGTGTTGCTTAACTAATAGGTGGCTAACATGGTTGCCACAGTACTCCCCCTTCAGTGATGATCTTTGGTTTGTTTTTCCATACGTGCGAATTGTTTTAGGAGTTTCGTCTTTCTGTGCAGAATCATCTTTTAAGAAGAATGCTGGTTATAATCTATCGACAGAAATTGCTGTCTCTTTATCGTCTTTTCTTATGATGAAAACCCGATCAGACTCACGTCGAATGATTTCGTATGGACCAGTATACGGCGATTCTAGTGGCTGTTTAACTGAATCGACTCTGACGAAAACATGTGTGCAGTCATACATTCCTTTTTGTATAAAAAATTTGTCTTTTATACTCGTATGATGCGATGTTGCTGTTGGCCGAACTACTCTCATGTGACTTCGAAACTTTGTTAAGAACATCTCAGGATCAGATACGGCATTTATGTCGTCGAAGAATTCATTTGGAACTCGCAACACTGTGCCATATAGCATTTCCGCTGCTGACGATTTAAGATCCTCCTTATAGCATGTCCGTAATCCCAGCAGAACAGTTGGAAGCATTTCAGACCAAGGAAATTCTGGGTGACACATGAGTGCAGCTTTAAATGATCTGTGCCATCTTTCCACAAAACCATTCGATTGGGGATGATAAGGGGTAGTATGGATATGCTTACCACCGACCATCTTGAGCAGCTGCTTAAATAAAGCTGATTCAAACTGACTGCCTTGGTCTGTAGTTAACGTCTTAGGCGTACCATAACGAGCTACCCAATGTGTCCAGAATGCTGTGGCGACTGTCTCCGCTGTCATGTCTTTTAATGGCACCGCTTCAGGCCAACGTGAGAACCGGTCAATAATCGTAAGACAATAGCGATATCATTGTTGAAGAGGCATTACTACGATGTCCATGTGAACGTGTTCGAATCTCTTGTCAGGAACTTCGATTTTGCTGGGCTGAAGTGAGTTGTGTTTATGAATCTTAGCCCGTTGACATGGAAGGCAGTTGCGACACCAGAGAAGGACATCTTTGTTCATGCTTGGCCAAATGTAGCTCCGGCGTAATTGCTTCAGAGTTTCCCTGCCACTGGGATGAGATAAACCATGCACAGATCCAAAAACTCGATGACGCAGACTCTGTGGTATGTAGGGGCGTATTGTACCCGTTGACACGTCGCAGTAAATAAGAGTGTTGTCGTCGCCACAAATCGATTTTAAATCCAACGAGGAAGTACCCTTTTAGCAATTCACCGAGCTCGGAATCAGAAGCCTGTGCTTCTTCAATATTGACAGTGCTAATTACAGTTGGCATCTTAATCTCGCACAGTCGTGACAGTGCGTCCGCAACTGTATTCTCCTCGCCTTTGACATGCAGAATCGTGGTTGTAAACTGTGATATATAGTCAAGCTGCCTTAACTGTCTTGCCGTTGCCTTTTCAGGACGTTGATTAAAGGCGAAGATTAATGGCTTATGATCCGTTTTGATAACAAAAACACGTCCTTCTAACAGATGTTTAAAGTGTCTTACTGCTTCGTAAATTGCCAACAACTCGCGATCGTAAGTGCTATAGCCACGCTCTGTTTGAGTTAGCTTTTTCGAAAAAAACCCAAAGGGTTGCCAGACATCAGCAACCTGCTGCTCGAGTGAAGCACCAATGGCTGCATCTGAAGCGTCACAGACTAGGGCCCAACTGGTGTTTGGCGTTGGATAAGATAACATTGTAGCGTCTGCTACATTCCGTTTGCATGCCTCGAAGACTTGTATAAGCTCTGGTGTCCATTGAATGATGCGCTTTTCATTCTTTTTTAATGTCTCTTGTCAGCTCCGTTAGTGGTGCCTGGGTGTGAGATGCTTGAGGTAGGCAACGTCTGTAGTAATTGATAATTCCAAGAAATCGGCCAAGTTTGCAAATTGTATTTGGTCTGGTATAGCTCAAGATAGCGTCAATGCGATCAGTTGGGGGTTTGATTCCACTTTTTGCTGACGATATAACTCAAGAATCGAACATCTGGTTTAGAAAGTTGACATTTACTAACGTTGATACAGAGACCGTTGTGTTGCAAAATGTTGAAGACTGTACGAAGATGTTGTTCATGTTCATCCGCTGTTGTTGACGCAATAAGAATATCGTCAATGTAACAATACACAAAACCCAAGCCTCGAAAAATGTTATCCATAAAGCGTTGAAACGTTTGTGTAGCGTTTTTAAGTCCAAACGGCATTTTCAGGAAGTCTACTAGTCCAAAAGGGGTGCAAACTGCAGTCTTTTTGATGTCGCTCTCAGCCATTGGTACTTGGTAATAAGCACGTACCAGGTCGAGGGTTGAGAAAATAGTTTTTCCGTGTAGTTGCTCTGCAAAATCGTATATGTGAGCGATTGGGTAGCGATCCGGTACTGTTACAGCGTTTAACTTCCTATAATCGCCACAAGCGCGCCAGCTACCATCCTTTTTTGTCACGAGATGTAATGGACTGGACCAGGAACTCTTAGACGGTCGACAGATGCCTTGCTCGATCAATAAATTGATCTCCGATTTTGCAGCTAACAATTTATCACCAGCAAGACGACGAGGGCGATCAGCAACAGGGCTGCCGGTGGTCTCTATGAAATGGCATACATCGGTGTTGTTATTAACAGTGTGGTCTGATGTACGTGTCACCGCAATAAATTCCTGTAGCAGGCCACCAAAGTCAACAGCGTTGTCGACAGTAGAAATGACTGTGTTACTTCCATCATTAAGGTGCGCGCTAGTGGTTAGACCTGTCGTTGAGTCGATGAGTTGCTTGTTGTTGAGATTGATCAGCAATTGAAATTTTGAAAGGAAATCAGCGCCGATGATCGGTGTGTGAGTATCAGCAATGATGAAAGTCCAACGAAACTCCCGACGAAGTCGCAAGTTTAATTGAATGACCTGTTTGCCATACGTGAAGATAGGTGTTTGATTAGCTGCATACAATATAAGATCGCTTTTTTGTGAATTTTGCTTAAACGCAGAACGCGGTACAACAGAAATCACCGAACCAGAATCCACCAGAAATCGTGTCCTTGATATCTTATCATAGACGTGTAGGCGACTCTCAGGGGGTGTTTTAGATATTTTATCTCTCTTTGTAGTTTTTCAACTCTCTCAGAAAGTGAACGTAAGCTTTCGGCAACGTCTGCCAAAATCTTGGTGGGAGCAATTGCGTTGACAACATCGGGTGTAGCAGCAGCGGCACAAGTATCACTCGTTCCATTAACCTCGAGCATCCGGTCAGCAGTGGCTGCAAGTCTGTCAAGATCTGCTTCCGGCCACACAGACAGTATTGGGCGAAATTCAGATGGCATTTCTGCAAGGAAAAGCGTGCGGATGATACTTTCATATTGCTCGCCAGGTGCCAGACGACGCATGTGAGCGCAACATAGACTCAGCCGACTCGGCGAACTTAGTTAGTAGCCTTGCTTTGAGAGCGGGGTATTTGTCAACATCTGGTGGATTTTGGACCAAATCAGCTACACTCAATGCAATATCTTCCTCCAACTGTACAGTAATGAGATCGAACTTGTCCACGTCGTTGATGATGCTGTTGAGGCGAAATGCACGCTCAGCTTGTGCAAACCAGAGTTGTGGATTTCTCCGAGTGAATTTTGGCACATTAATTTGTAGACGATGAACTGGTGAAACAACCGGTGCAGAGGTGGCTTGTTGTCTTGCTGTGTCTTGGAGTGCCACACGTAATGCGTCCATTTCTCTTTGCATTGTGCGAAGTTGCTCTTCGGTATCATTCAATGGTTCAGTCATGTCGTTTATTTCAAAATTAAGTTTCCTCCTGGTCAATGAGCGAAGATTGTATCGTGGTTGTTGCATGCGATTCTATTAGTTGATATAAGTTTGCGGCCCGTTAATGCGTGTTCATAAAATGCGTCGTATATATGAACGTGCGTGCGTTATTTCACCACAGGCGTTTGATGAAATCTTTAGAGCAGATGCAATTAGTATCAACGTAGTTAGTTTTTTATGTTCAAAAGAAATTTTATTTCACGTCGGGGTCACCAACATGGCGAATAGATTACGCCATTAACTGTTCAAAGATAATACGCTTTATTATTCTTTATTGTCAAACGTTTTAATTGGACGCGAGCTTTCATTAGCGCGTAATCAGAAAAAGTACTCAATTCAATTTTGCTGCGATAGATATCGATAACTTAACATGTAGTGTTACTTAACTAATAGGTGGCTAACAGGGTTGCCACAAGCGCAAAGCGCGAGCGCCATCTGTCGGCAATAATTTCAAAGCATGCGCATTTGTATATGTGTATGAATTTAACAAATTAAACTACACGGGAACATAGGTCGAAGGGTATCCCACTGTCGCGTTTTGCGCGACTGTTGCTCTCGTTTAAATTCAGTGAGTGTCTATCAACATATTCTAGAGCTATTAATTCCTTATTCGGAACATCCAGTCTCAAACTGCGTTTTTTACTGTTTTTTGGGAAATTTTATTTTTAAGGAAACAACATCTCGATAAAAATGCGTGATTGTGGCGTATGCAAATGGTGTGTTCGTGAGAAACAAAATCCAATTTTCACTTTCGCTAGTGAGATGTCAAATTGAAACTTGGCATACGTAGTTTTTATACCCTTCGACCATTGAAAATGGTCAAAAAAGGGTATACTAACTTTGTGCAAATGTATGTAACAGGCAGAAGGAGGCGTCGGAGACCCCATAAAGTATATATATTCTTGCTCAGGATCACAAGCCGAGTCGATTGAGCCATGTCTGTCTGTCTGTCTGTCCGTTTGTCTGTGTGAACGCACAGAGCTCAGCTATTATAAAAGCTAGAGCTACCAAATTTGGCAGGAAGACTCCTGTGTACTTCAAGCAGATCAAGTTTATTTCAAATGTTAGGTGCCACGCCCACCGCCCCCACATATCAATAATTTAATTTTTGAACTCAATTTGTAAGCGCTGTATAAAGAGATACAACTTTCTGACTTTAACATATAATAAGCTGAATGAAATATCTACATAGTCTCCAAATTACAATCCGATCGGACAATAAACACAGAAGTTATTTAAGAAAGTATGACAATAAAACCCAGTGCTTCTGTCAGCTAACAAGGGAGGCGGGCAAGCGCGAAGCGCGAGCGCCATCTGTCGGGATTAATTTCAAAGCATGTGTATATGCATATGTGTATGAATTTAACAAATTAAAATACACGGGAACATAGGTCGCGCGTTTTGCGCGACTGTTGCTCTGGTTATGCTCATACTTTCTTAAATGACTTCTGTGTATATTGCAATTTTGAGAATATGTAGATATTTTTATTCTTATTCAGCTTAGTTTATGTTAAAGTCAGAAAGTTCTATCTTATATACAGCGCTTATAAATTGAGTTTAAAAATTAAATTATTGATTTGCGGGGGTGGGGGGCGTGGCACCCAACATTTCAAACTTGATCTGCGCCGAGTATATAGGAACCTTCATTTCAAATTTTGTGTCTCTGGCGTTTATAATAGCTGAGATCTGTGTGTTCATCTGGTCAGACGGACATCCGGACAGACAGATGGACATGGCTCAATCGGCTAATGATTCTGAGCAAGAATATATACTGTTACATACATTTGTTCAAAGTTAGCAAACCCTTTTTTGACCATTTTCAATGGTCGAAGGATATAAAAATCACCCTTTATAAGGGCTGATAATGACTGGATATACAAACAAAACGTTGACAAAAAAATCTTTTATTTAATGTAGGACTTTGAACTTAATTTTAATTATTGCTATCTTATTTCACTATGTTTCCTTAAAATATAAAGCGATTTGATCAACTGGAAAAAATATGCCACCGCGAAATTTGAATAATGTTAAATGTTACAGTTTTGCACTCTAAGTGCGAAAACATTGTATTTATTTTCGAAGATTACTTATCGTTAAAGTTCCTTTATTTAATTTCTTAAGATTAGATATGTTGGAAATATGAATTTAAGACAACGCATTATACATACATGTACACTACCATACACATATACATACCATGTGTAAGCACCGTTTGAATCCTCGTGCTTACGCTTTGTGCTTATTCGCTGCCTACGTGCAGCTTGCTTTGTAATGCTTTACTTTTTAGTCACTAATAAACTTTTGCTGAATCAACACGTTCAAGAGGTTATGGGCCCAGGAAGCGTGCCAGTGTGATTGATCGATGAAGAGTGTTTTAATAACAAATGATTTATGGGACGTCGTGTATGGTGATTTTGTAAAGCCTAAGGCAGATGCGGAGTTAAGACTGTGGACAAAATCGGATCAAAAGGCATTACCTTGCATCATACTGAACCTGCAGCCTTCTCAAAGACTGCATGTCAAGTCGTGTTCAAATTCATCAGAAGCTTGGATGATGCTAAAGAAAGTACACACACTGACCGGTCCAATACACCAAGTGCAACTGTACCAAATATTATTGCGTCTGAAAATGGAGGAAAATAATAACCTGCAAGAGCATGTTAACTTGTTTGTGGAAGTTAAAAATAAATTGGCAGAGGTAGACATAGACTTAGGTGACCCTGTGAAAGTGATCATGCTATTAACAAGTCTGCCCAGAAGTTTCGAGCACTTCGTTGTTGCTATGCAAACTCGTGACGAGTTACCTTTATTTGACATTGTGAAATCGAAACTTCTAGATGAAGCTGAAAGGCACAAGGCCAATGCAGAAAAGCCAGAGAGCGCTGATAGAAAAGCGTATGCAGTACATACGAAAGAAGCAAAAGCAACAAACTATAAGAAAAGTAACGGTCCAGTTAGCGGACAACAGAGAAACGGGACAATATCGCTACAGTGTTGGGTATGCGGGCAGCTGGGCCACAAAGCTGCAAAATGCAAACAAAGAAATAACATGAAAAAAGAGCCCGAGAATAGTGCAAAAGAAAAATCGTATTCTGTTTTGTGCTTAGGCTCTAATGCGAGCGAAATTTCCAGAAATGCGTGGTGTCTCGATAGCGGAGCCACAGCTCATTTGTGTTGCGATCGTTCATACTTTACTGACTTCAAGCCATATAAAGAGAATGTATTATTTGCAGACAACAGTTCTATTAAAAGTGAAGGTCGTGGTACAGTGCGAATAAAATGGCATGAGTTTGTAATCAAACTAGTTGATGTGCTCTATATAAAATGACTGCAGTGTAACTTTATGTCGGTGACAAAGGCAATAGACAATGGACTTATCGTTAACTTCTCCAGAAATAATGCAAAATAATGGAGAGTGATGGCACAGTTATACTTGAAGCGCAAAAACGGCAAAATTTGTTTATATTTGAAAACGCGATTAATAGCTGCCTCAGTGCACAAATATCTTCGTCGCATTTGTGGCACAACAGATTCGGACACTTAAACTTTGGTAGTCTTAACAAAATGATAAAAGTAAATTCGGTAAAAGGAATAAAATCAAAACTAAATAGTGGAAACGTGTGTGAGATATGTGCAAAAAGCAAAGTTTGTGTCAAGAAATTTCCAAAGGCAAGTGAAAATCGCGCAACAGAAGTATTAGCTTTGGTGCACACCGACATTTGCGGTCCTATGAACATAGAATCTATTGGTGGTGCACGGTACTTTGTGACATTTCTAGATGACCGATCTAGATATATGTTTGTGTATTTTTTGAAATCGCGAGACGAAATTTTGGACAAATTTAAAGAGTTTAAATCATTTTTGGAAAATCAAAGCGGCAAGAACTTGAAAGCGCTGAGAAGCGACAACGGCCGTGAATACCTGAGTGGCGCGTTTGAACAATTGTTGGTGAATAGTGGCATCAAGCGACAATTAACAGTTCCGCATACCCCGCAACAGAATGGCGTGGCGGAGCGCGCTAACAGGACATTGGTAGAGATGGCGAGGAGCATGTTATTGCATGCTGGTCTCCCTGAGAGGTTTTGGGCGGAGGCAATCAAAACAGCCTCATACTTGAGGAATCGTGCGGAGACATCAACGCTGCCTAATATGACACCTTTTGAGGTGTGGGCAGGAAGAAAGCCATTTGTTGGGCACCTCAGAGTATTTGGTGCTAAGACTATTGCTCTGGACAAAACGTGTAAAAGGAAGTTCACTCCAAAAGGCGTAGAGCATATCATGGTTGGATATTCTGAGACGGCAAAGGCTTACCGCCTATATAACCCTGATAAGCAAAGAGTTGTTGAGGCTCGTGATGTCATATTCATCGAGGAAGACCTACAGAGTACCAAATCCTCTAATGAAGATAGTGCGGCAACTGAGAGTCTGATTGTTGAATTCAATTCCTACACTCCGGCAGCTGTATGTGAGTATTCTAATGAAATTTCAGAAGAAGCAGTTACCGAAGGTCTATTAAATACACTTGCCGATGAACAACAACAAGATGTTACTCCAGAAGGTTACCATCAATCTGACACTCGAGACATTTCGAGGAGAGGCCCTGGGCGACCGAAAATAATACATACTGGATTGCCAGGGCGCCCGAGAAAACAATACCAGATGCTGAACGTTCTCTCCACTGACATTGCAGTCCCGAGCAGCTTAGATGAGGCCTTAAGCTCTCCTCTTGGGGATAAATAGAAGGCTTCACTTCAGAAGGAGATGACTAGTCTACGGGATAATGAAACTTGGTCCTTAGTAGATCTGCCAAAAGGCGAGCAGCCCATTGGATGCAAGTGGGTGTTTGCCGTCAACCGTGATAAGGATGGAAATGTTGACTGCTTCAAGTCACGGCTGGTTGCCAAGGGGTGCTCGCAGCGCTGGGGTATTAATTATACTGAAACTTTTTCTCCAGTTGCCAGATACTCTAAAAATACGGCTGGTTATTGCCTTAGCAGTTGAGCATGGGATGTACATTCATCAAATGGATGTATCATCGGCGTATTTGAATGGTGACTTACATGATGTGGTGTACATGCGGCAGCCTGAAGGTTTCATCGACGAGCAGCATCCACAACGGGTCCTGCGACTTCACAAGTCATTATATGGCTTGAAACAGAGTGGACGCGAATGGAACGAAAATGGAACGAAATGAACACTAAAAATTGGTTTTTCCCCTTGCCCTAGTGAGTCATGCTTATATAAACGCAAAGCTGGAGGCCACTTGGGCATTATTGTCGTCTACGTTGATGACCTGATGATAGAAAGTTCTGACAATGATGATCTCAACGAAATTAAGACGCTCATCTCTAAGGAGTTCGATGTGGTCGATGGCGGCCAATTGAAACATTTCCTAGGCATGGAAATTGAGAGAGAAGGAGCAACCGGAAGCGTTAAAATTGGTAGCAAGCAATATATTGAGTATATTGAGCATCCTTCTGAATAAGTATAATATGCAAAACTGTAATCCAAACTGTATACCATTAGAAGCTGGCCATCAAGTTAATTGCACAAACGAGGACTGTGACCGAGCTAACGTTACCAATTACCAGTCGCTGATAGGGTCTCTTCTATATCTGGCGATGACTACTAGACCAGACATATTGCATTCTACAGTAAAGCTTGCTCAAAGAAATGCAAAACCACACAAGGAGCACGAAGCGGCCGCCAAACGTATCCTCCGCTACTTAAGAGGCACATCCGAGAGGCACATTACAAGAAGTCTGGGCAGAACATACACTGTTACGTGGATGCAGATTGGGCTGGGGATTCCACCGATCGGAAATCATTTACTGGCTGGGCCTATTTTGCAGCAGGTGCTGTCTTCATCTGGGAGTCTAAGAAACAAAGTGTTGTAGCCCTAAGCAGCACAGAGGCCGAGTACATAGCCTTATCAACGGCAGCTAAAGAAGTATTATACATAAAAAAAGCTGATTGGCGAAATGGGTTTTGGATGCCTTGACTTGATACCGCTGTTCAGCGATAACCAAAGTGCTCAATGCTTAGTTAAGAATCCAAAGTTCCATGCAAGGAGTAAACACATAGATATAAAATACCACCACGTCAGAGAAATGTACAAAGACAAAAGTATTGATATTGAATATATCCCAACAGAAAATATGATAGCTGATGTGTTAACAAAGAATTTGAGAAGGATTAAACATTATAAATGTATTAATTTAATAGGACTACTTTAAAGTACATATTACTTAATTTTTGATTTTCAAAGAAAAATTTTTATACTTAAGATTGAATTAAACTTGAAAAATGAATGCTGCGTTGAGAAGGAGTGTTGGAAATATGAATTTAAGACAACGCATTATACATACATGTACACTACCATACACATATACATACACATGTGTAAGCACCGTTTGAATCCTCGGGCTTACGCTTTGTGCTTATTCGCTGCCTACGTGTAGCTTGCTTTGTAATGCTTTACTTTTTAGTCACTAATAAACTTTTGCTGAATCAACACGTTCAAGAAGATAATTTTAAGTCATCAATTATAGAAAGTGAATTTAAAAATATAAATAATTAAATCGCCCATAGCAAATGGGTTAAAAAATTGTTATGTAAATTCTGTGTAAATTATGTTGTCGGAAAGCAAAATGACTAAATATTATAGCAAAATAGTAAATAAAATAATAATAAATGGGGTTTTTAATTTAAAATCAATGAAATTGGTTCGCCTTGAAAAACTTTATACGTTTTCTTTAAAAGTTTTCCGCAAACTTCTTAGTATACGGAGTAATGGGAGTTTGGGAGTTTTGTATACGGAGTAATGGCAGTTTTTGTTGATGTTGGACTTAAAGTTGTAAAACTTGTCTGAACCTTTATTGAGAAAATTAAATTTTATTAAGTGAGTCCATTAGGCATTAGAAACTTCTTCACTTTTAACAAACGGAAACAGTCTTTAAACAGTTTTATAGATTTAAGTCTATCAGTTTAAAGGTGTTTTAAAACTTATCAGAAATACATGTTAATAACGCATGCTAGAAATAAGACAAAACGAGGTTGTTCTGACCGATATGTTGTATAACTAATACAAACTATCGGCCGATCTTCGATATTTTTCGAAGTTTCGCAGCCAAACTTTCCACATAATATATAATATGGTCATATATATAATATGCTGGCGAAATTTCATCAAAATTTGACCACTATATCATATAGCAAAAATAAAAGCCTACTAGGATTCAAAGTATATGGAGGCCGCTACACTTTAGATGTTGTCAAGGATTTCATATACCTTGGCACCGCGGTCAAGTCGTTCGTATGGACGTAGAAGTTCCAATGAAGGTGTTTGAGACGAGAGCTGATGATGGGCGACGAAAGGGCACGAGCGTGGCTCCGATGAATGGATTAAATGGATGAGAACCTGGCTACGCTTGGTGTAACAATAGTCTTCAAAAATTTGCATCATTACTTTTTGCTAAAAGGCTCCCCTGATTTATGGCACAATTTCGGCAATGGTGACAGATCGGGCAATGGTCATTATGTTTGTAATCTTTTTTTAAACGACTTATTCACCTTCACACAGTGCTCATTTCTATCCTCATAAAATTCCCAGATCAAATGGGATGAATCTTTAACCCGCTTCTGAACGCAAGTTCACTTGTAAAGGATCTTTTTTTTCACCAGGACCCGACGGTATTCCAGCTAGTACTTAAAAACTGTGCATTGTTTTAAAGGGGTTTCGGGAGAGGGATTTTGTCATTTATACTTCTTTCAATAAAGCATTTGACATAGTACGATAAATCATTCACTTCTTGCACATAAACTAAACCTTTTCTATTTCTACCCAAAACTCCTCCTTAGTTGGTTTGTGACAACAGTCTTTATTTAAAATAATCGTTCTAACCCGTTTCATGCCAAATCTGGTGTTCCTCTGGGAAACCACTAAGGAGACCCCCTACTTTTTTACGTTTTCCGTCAGTAGCCATTCGTTTCTCATACTTAACTCCCGTACTCTTATGTATGCGGGCGAAGTTTAGCTTTATTATGAATTTAAATCCGATTTTTGTCATTTTCGCCTACATAACTTCATATTTATAGTGATTTCATTCACACCTCACTTGTTCGTCCAATTTTTGAGTACGGATCATACGTTTGGTGTCCTCAATATACAGTTAATTAAGGACCACATTGCATCTGTACAAAACTGTTTCATTTTTGCTTCTGGTGGCCTTAACTCGGATGTAATTGTAGGGAGAAAGTCTTAGACTTATACCGGTAAACTTAAGTAACCTTATTAACCTTGCTTGGTGTAGTGTTGCTACATAGCATCCACACAGTCCACATCAAATTTTATCGATGTGGCAAAACTCAATACTTTTCAAAAGCTACTCCGTTCCCGAAATTTCCACAGAAATAGGAATGTGCTTAACATGCGCAAGAAGCAATCGCCGACCCTATGAAGTTTATATATTCTGAATCAGCATCAACAGCCGAGTAGATCGAGCAATGTCTGTCTGTATGAGCGCCTATATCTCAGAAACTATAAAGGCTACAGCCACCACATTTTATAACAAAACTTGTATGCATTGCAAGCAGTAAAATTAAATATATGTAATTAAAATCTACCTTAAAGCTGGTACCACATGCAATATAAACTTAACTATCAGTCATTTGACACACTGACAAACTTACACTCTATTGTGAACTTCTTATGAATAATAAAGATTTTAAGATATAAGATATTTTAGATTTGGCACGTGAGTCTACCTAGAATTGTGGGAGTAAGAATGCAATAAAAGCCTAATAATTTTTTTGTAGGAGTTGTTAGTTGATCGAATGTTAAAAACGTAAATTATAAACATTAAGAATTTCCTCCCCCATTAATTACATACATGTTTTATTTCTAATTGTAGAGTGCGAAACTGGGCGCTGAAATTCGGCGTTGACTTATGGGAATTCGGACGCCAATTTACTAAAATGAACGAGATAAAAAGTGTAAGTAAATTCTACTGATTTATCAAATGGTAATAAAACACATGTAACATTGATTGAGAAATCTCTGAGCGTTTTTAGAGAGTCGAGAATTAAACAATTAAAAATTGAGACGCGGTGGTTTCGAGAATTAAACAATTTTTATTGATGCTGGTGGCACACCTTTTCTGCTTTCTTAGCGAGATCGAACTATATCCATACTACTAGAGCGGTGACCACAACTCGACCACGCACTCTCAAATTTGCCGTCGGCAATTGCCGATCGATTCAAAGCAAACGAGAGATGACACTTCTTGTGTTCTCTTAACTACTACTTAACTACTTATTTTAACATTGAAGAGCTCCAACATTGATAATCGGTCCGCGTTTTTCCCACCGCGTTTTTGAAATTTCTCGTGCTAAAATTTATATACACGAATTTATTTATTTCTCGCGTTGCCAATTGTCTCCATTTCGTTTGACAACTGGGATTTCAATTGAACAGCTGATCACACAATGTCATTCACACAGAGTACACAAAATTCTATCGATGTAGCAACACTTATAAATATAAATTATAAATAAATATAAATTTCTCCAGAAAGTTTATCTGCAAGTCTGCTTTTTGTGTGGAATTTGGCAAATTTGTAGTTGGTGGGAGTAAGGAGATTAGGCTAAGAAATTTTTTGAATATTTCAGAACATTTTTGCTTATTTTTGTTGGATTGTGGATCCAGATCATAGTTTTTTTTGTTTAATTTGATTTAAAGCACAAGAAGTCACCTTCATCTCCCACAACGAATCACATCGGTCGAAAAAAATTTGTTGCACTCTGCGAAACAGCTGGCGAAGCAAGCAGTGCGAGCTCAACAGGGACCTTGGATTAGCACCAGCTTACGAACGAAAGGAGAGCTTCGTCCTTTTACAGCCAGATCGATCGGTTGCCCAAAGTTCCTGTTTTGAGCAAGCGCCGTTTGAGCCGAATGGCCTCACTTTTGTAACCGCAAAATCTTCTGCCTGTAGGCCAGATTTCCTGCCTGCAAGCCTTTGCTTTGTTGCCTGGCGTCGTCAACTCCTCCATCCGTGAACAAATTTTAAAATGTCTGGCGACAATATCAAAATGTCTTGAACAATAACTCTGGCTTAAAATAGACAGATTTCTTAGTATTTTACATGCATCTAGGTTATACTGCTCAGCTGCCTTCTTAGACGTTAAGCACGCATTTGACAGAATATGGCATCCTGGATTGGTATGACACTGAGATCATATCTTCCCAGAAGAATGTTCTTTGGTACATGCGATTTCGCCGAGTCACAGATCTGTGAAATAAATGTTAGAGTTTCTCAGGGAAGCGTATTGGCTCCCATACGTTATTTGGTTATTGGTACCCACGCAAACGACACAGCCTTTCAGCCTCATCAAGTGACTGTACGGAGTTCTCGGCTATACTTTAGCATTAGCTTTCACTTCTAGAGTCCTGGCTAAAAAAGGTGGAGCAGAGTTGTCAAGTCACTTTCGCCAGAAGACACTGCATAATAAATATATTATATGTAAAAATAAATGTATTATATGTTATTCATATGAAGTGTTAGATACCATTTCTGTGAGAGATGGGGCGGTCTTAGCCAGGAACGGATTCACTTGGGTGATGCTCCGAAACAGCATCACATGGTTGAGTGGGTGCGCGGTGACTCTGGTAAGTCACCAATGGTTGACCAACTCCGACTATCGTGAAGTAGTTTCCGTGCCTGAAAATAAGGGTAATAATATGAAAAGATTCCAAATGTATTTTTGTGTTATATCTAGTGATGGCAAAAAAATTTCATTCGATAATCGATTATTGAATCATATGATTAATTGAAACCATTCAATTATTAATTGCAATTAATCGAAGAAAAATGAAAATACTCGATTAATAAATTGATTTTTATTTAGCAAACAAAACAGCAATTTTTGATATTGTCGCATGTGAATGTAATGCAATAGCTACCAATAATAATACACAAACAAATGGATTAAACAACGTTTATCTATAT
This sequence comes from Zaprionus nigranus, assembly GCA_018903425.1. Lineage (NCBI taxonomy): Eukaryota > Metazoa > Arthropoda > Insecta > Diptera > Drosophilidae > Zaprionus > Zaprionus nigranus. The sequence continues at coordinate 967,237 of JAEIGD010000036.1, read as the reverse complement.
TTTATTTGTTTAATAACGAATTCAGAAATAACAACATCGACAGGCGCGAAGTAGTTAATCTATTTTTTTGTTCTGCATCAGTAGCTCCAGCTTTAAAAAAAAAAGGCGCTCTGCCGGTGCTGAAGTACCAATAAGGAAACAATACTGGCAATACTATAACATATTGTTTACGATATACCAATCGCATCTCGTCCCAGGCATCAACTACATTCTGTTTATGTTCCATTACAGGAGTATTCAGGAAGTAGCTGAGTTCGTCCTGAATCTGTGACGGATCATAATTTTTCTTGCGCCGTTTGTGCGCCAGTGTCTTGTGGTGGGCCCATAAATCAAATTCAACTTCCCCGTCACTAACGCTTCCAATGCTGTCATCTACTTTTGAAAGCTCAGTTAATTCTTTCCGTACGTGTCTCATAATTGAAGACAACGCTAATGGATCTTAAAAATGATTTTTTTTGAAACGAGGATCCAGTAAGGTCGATGCTGCACAGAAAACGGATTGTTCTATTGTCCCAAATCTCCGATTGAATTGTCCCAATATAGCCGACTTTAACTTGTTTCCCGCGCTTGAGGTGCAAATTACTTTCATTAATTGCTGACGTCCAATGGGTATGATTTGGCTTAAAGTAGCATACTTCTCTCCGCTTATCTGAGTGGTCATGGCTTCTAATAGCTTAAGCAACGCAATAAATTAAATTATTTCATCTTTATCTTTAGTTGAAATCATTTGCGGGGCAGCAGAAAAAATTTAATACCACTTGCCCGATGTACGATATTAATTTATAAAGCGCTCCAGCATATAAAAAGTGGAATTTCACCTTATTTTCACATCAAGGATTACCTTTAAGGCTTTTCCTTCTGAAACGGCAGCAGAAAGCTGCAGCTGGTGTAAGTTTTCTTTGGATTTTACGCTGCGCTTCAACCAAACTACTATTGTACGGCATTTGGTAATTAAACTAGATGTTTCTTCAATTTCTAATGCATTTGTGCACACTAAATTCAAAGTGTGAGCGAAGCATGGGATATGGCGCGATTTTCCAAAGCTCTTATATATGGCTTTAACTATATTTGAGCCGTTGTCCGTTACCACTGCTGTAACTTGGTCTCGAGCAATAGCAAACCTTTCTAACGAAGTCATTAGCACTTCGGAGATGTGGACAGCCGTGTGGGCTTCAGTTAATTTCAAAACTCCAATCGTCACTCTAATTTGCTTAGCTCCAAACAAGCCATGTAGAGTTATGCCAATCATGCTATTAAGATTTATGCCAGTCCATATATCTGGTGTCAATGATATGCCTGACGCTCGGGAAACAATTTTTTTGAAATTATGTACTTTCTCCACATACATTTTTTCCATTTCAGATTTGATGGTGTTCCTAGTTGGCACTTTGTAGAGCGGATGAAGTTCCTTTATCATTTTTAAAAATCCCTTTCCTAAATACAATATATTTTTAATGTTAGCGACACTGAAAAATGTAAATTTTTCACGTTAATACCTTCCACGTGTGAGAACGGCAAATTATCCATCACAATCATATCAACAATTGATTTTGTGATCTTGCTATGTTGGGAGCCACTTGATGCATAGCTATGTATTTGCGTTTGATAATGCCGCTTGTATGCTGGGTTGATTTTGCACGGATTTTGCAATTAGGCTTGTGTCGGCCACTTCCTCTTCACTTTCAGAATCTTGATTGCCGACAGTTGGTGTCTAAAATAATAAAATTTTAAATATACTGATGATATAAGCAAATAAAAACTAAAATACTTACCACCCGGAGGGACGTAAACTCTTTTGTTTGCTTCAGTTTTAAGTGCTGAAGCATATTTGTGGTGTTTTTGCAATATATCAGCTGTTTATTACACAAACGGCACTGCACCTCTTTTTCATCTATTTTGGTAAAATGTTTCCATACTTTGCTTGAAGTATTAAAATTATTTTTTGTTTATCAACTTTTATTTTGCGCGTAAAATTGAACTGAAGCGATTATTTTGTAGTTTAATCGATTAATGATTCAATTAATCGAATTCCATTTTTCGATACAATTATATCGCTAACTGAAACAAAATAATCGATTAGTGTGTATCATATGATTAATCGTGCCATACCTAGTTAGAACGTTTGTTTACCTTTTTGTGCTAGTGATGCGTGTTTATTGTAAATACCGATGATTATCGATATTTGTGAGGTCTGCTGGGCGGAGGGAAAAACACCACTCCAAGCGCTGCTAAGTACAGCTGGAAATACTTCGAAATTTACTTACATCGATGTTTCGATGCTTATCATATAAAACATTAAAAACGATGTATCGATATATCGATGTTTTTCAGAGCGCAAGTTGCTAATTTATATATGAAATTAATTAATCAAAAGCGGAAATTAAAGTTTCCGAGGCGCCAAGGTCTGACGATTGATCCTTATAAATCTCGACGCGATAAGACGAAAATATTAAGTAATAGTTTTTCGATTTCGGCTTAGTTCAGAAGATATAATTGGAAAACATCGATGTATCGATACATCGTCGATGTTTTTTCCAGCTCTACTGCTGAGCTAGCTGGCACTGCACTACTGGAATAAGGCGAAAAACATTGAAAATTGAATTATATTAATATTACTTTTCTTTTTCTTTATTCGTGTGCTTTGTAGCGTTTTAAGGACAATGACATTGAAGTGAAACGGAAAGACGGCATTATTTTGCTACGAGAATTAGCGGCCGAGGTAAAGAACTTTATGGATTTCAAGCGTAACGCTGTCATGGTAAGTACACCAGCTGTTGTCCTGTCTCAGCAATGCGTGAAATAGTAAAATATTTTGGAATTTTGAGTTTACGAAACTTATATTTTCTTTAATTTTATTCTTTTCCGTCTGGCGCTTTCTCGAGAGAGTTCTCGCACTTCCTCGATCGTGCACGGTCTATGACAATATATCGAGTGCCCGTTTCTTATCGATAGCTACAGTGTTACCTTATATTTAGCTTATATTATATTTACAAGTTTATAAACTAAAACCTTTTGTATAAATTTGGATCTAAAGCCAGATGTTTTTGAAGAGATTTTATACCCTCACAGCACTAAGCATCGAACATATAGAGTACTCAAACAGCAAAAAGTAGCGGCCGAGTGGTTTTGGTTTATTATCACCCCCGGCGAAGTGTTATACCACTAAGCAATGAACACATAGAGACGTCAAACAGCCCTGGCGCAGTTTGAGAGTCATTTTGCGGACCGAGTACCCCAGAGAAGAAGAAGAACAGAAGCAGACGTCAGCTGATCGCCCGACCGGGGTACTTGGTTGTTCGATGGGTACTACGCTGTTCGGGTATTAGTACAAACAGTGCATAGCATCAAAACTGCTTCAGTCGCACAACGACAGCGGAACGATAAGCATGCGCGTACTTCTTTGCGCTGTGCGATCGTTTCCATGTGTGCGTGTATGCATGCACGGCCCGCGTATGAATGTATGCGGTGCTTGTGAAGTTTGGCAATAGGCAAATGCTTCGGCCAGCGCGCTGGCAGCCTGAAGTCAATTTAGTATTTCGGCGTCGAGAGCCTAGAGACAGGCACAGTGGCCAAAAATGGTTATCTTGCAGCGAAAATTTTAAAACTTTTGAAAACATGTGGCTTGTTCTATGATGATAATTTTATTTAGGAATTACATATTTATGTATTCAGAATTTTTTTATTTTAATTTATAAATTTTGTCAATGTTGGTAAACTCATATACAAAAAATTTATAATTGTCACAACTTTTTCTTGATATTATAATTTTGCTCTACAAAATATAATATAATTATGAATATTCAATCCATCTTCTCAGAAATTAAACATAAATATACATGTTTTCTGATGCTAAAATTATTGCAGCAAAATAACCATTTTTGCTCACTGTAATTCGGTCTCTTAGCTCTCGATGATAAAGACAAAAACAAACACACAGTTGATTTTACGCTGGCCAGGCCCGTAGCTAAAAGTGTGCGGCACAGAAGGGCTCTCAACAGTCTGGGGCTCACAAACATAAAAATGTTATTAATGCGGATATATTTGTACAATTTAATTCCTTTGGTAAACACATATATATTTATTAATTAAGGTAATTCAAGTTGGAGTCCCTGATAAGTATTGCAAAGGGGCCCGTAAAACCCTCATTGCGGCCCTGTGCCTCGGTCACTAGGCTTTCGACACCGAAACATAAAATTGACTTCAGGCTGCCAGCGCGCTGGCCGAAGCATTTGCCTGTTATCAAACTTCACAAGCAACGCATACATTCATACGCGGGCCGTGCATGCATACACGCACACATGGAAACGATCGCACAGCGCAAAGAAGTACGCGCATGCTTATCGTTCCGCTGTCGTTGTGCGATTGAAGCAGTTTTAATGCTATGCACTGTTTGTACTGAGAGCCGAACAACGAGCTGCCCCAGCCGAACAGCGAGCTGCCCCGGTCGATCGTTCAGCCGAAGTCTGCTTCTGTTCTGCTTCTTCTATGGGGAGCAGGTCCGAAAAATCAGCCTCAAACAGTGTCAGAGCTGTTTGACGTCTCTATGTGTTCATTGCCTAGTGATAATAATCTTTATTTATTGATAATTCCAATATAATATATTGAAATAATCATCTTTATTTATTGATAATTCCAATACTTACGTACATTGCATTAATAAATTAAGATTCCGTAAAATAAAACATGACCAACGGTAGAGTCGGGTATGCCCGTAAAATACTGTTCGATCAATTGTGAAAAACTGTTACGAACAGATTATCGGTAGACACTTGCAATAACTAAAGCGCCGCGCGGAACTGTAGAGTATGTTAACATGAATAAATTCTTCGTGTATTATCCAATTTGATTATAATATGTTGAATAGTATTAATATTTCTGTATCTCAAAGTGGAAATTCTGCACCATAATGTTGTGTTTTCGATACTCTGCTTAATATCCTAAATTACGTACACAGATAGACAGAAACTTTCGTTCTAAATGTTATTTCTAGGTTTTTTCCCGATGTTCAAAAACACTGACAGACAGACGGTTAACGCCTCCTTCCGTCTGTAACAAAGCTTTGCAAAATTTAAATATCTTTAACAATGGTCAAATGATTTAAGGACCTGTTTTTTATAGTCTATTTGTATAGACTCCTTCATATTGAGTTAAATAAATAAATTTAAAAGATGGCGAGTAACTTGTTATTAGGTATAATAAACTCATTAAAAATTGGGCGGAGGGTATTTTACATTCGGGCACGCTCTGTCTGTACTTTTGGTGTCTGGTTACATGTATGTACGTGTATTATGAACAGGGGTCGGCTCTGCCGGCATATGTACGAGTGTGAAAACGATGTTCAAAGGTACAGCAACACCAATACACATCAAAATGTTTCAGTTGAGGAACGTCGCGACACACGCACAATCGTGACTTTGAAGTGTTTAAGTATTGGTGGCGACCCCTGGCTTAGACTGACAAGTCTTAGACAAGTCTTAATAGTATTAGTCAGTTGGGAAATAGTAGGTATGTGTTAGTCAGAGCGAAATTGCGCATTAAATTCTTGAAAAGCAATAAAAGCCACTGCACGAGTTGAACAATATGACGACTAGTTGATGAACATCGGCTCTGTTGTAATCTTGTTTGGAAACCTGATTCTGGGAATCGCCCATGCCAAGGGTAATTCCATAGATACGTATGTAATTCGCATATAATGTAGCCTGCCGGTTAGCTACAGCAAACAGTTTACACTTTCAGTTCGAACGACTTACAACTCGTCTGTGATACGAGCTACGAAATGTTCGCTACTATCTGCTACTTGTACCTGATCGCCTGTCTTCTAGTCATCTCTTCGGCGGCTCCGGCTTGCAATGAGGGCTTCTATGCACAGAATGGAAACTTGGTTATCGATATAAACAACCTGCAATCGCTCTTCAATTGCGTGCAGCAGCAGCATAGAAATCAAGGCTAGCCAACAAGTCACTCTGTATAAATAACTGTGAATAAATACTAAAAGGAAAAAATGAATTGTGTTTGTGGTTTCGTAAACATGCGTTTTTCATATTTTAAACTTTTTTTGTTTATGAATTTTTTTCTAACTATCTTATTTTTTAGTAAGTTTTACAATAAATAAAGCGTGTAAGTTTTCCGAAGCTCTGCTCATCGGTTAAACGCGGGCAACATTTGCAGTTTGGTCTCGGATTTTTTACTGAAAGTCTGAAAAAAACACGTATTTTACGAGTGCTCCAATAGGTCATTAGTTATTTGCGTGCTGTGGGGAAAATAGTATACACGCCTGACAATAGGATACTCTTCGCCCAGTTTTGAAAAGCTAAAAGTTCCAAATCAAAGGACTTCTACCGCCTTTTGCTTTCTTCCTCTTACACATGTGTACAGAAACGCGCACGCAGTCTTGAGCAAGCAACGCTCAGAACTTTGGGCACTAAATTGACTTAAATAACTTCTGGTCGGATTGAAATTGAATTTGGAGAACAAAAGATACTTTAGTCAGCTTAGTATATTTGGAAAATTTATGTTTTTTATGTGTCCCTTAGAAATCGACTTCATAAATATTTAACTAAATACTGGTCAGTCGGACAGACACAGATATTCATATATTCACACATATATTCAGTTAGTATACCCTTTTTGAACCATTTTCAATGATCATAGCAAACCTCCCGGACAATATTCAAAATTACCCCGTGTAACAAAAAGCCAAGAAGTAGCATAGATGGCAGAAGTTGGACTGGTAAAGTGGAAATAGAAATGATAATTGGAAATTTCTAACTTGACACTAAGGTACCCCTCGCCCAATTTTAAAAATTTGTTTGAACCCAGGATTACCGTGTTCGTACTCCGCCACATTAGCAAGTCAGCTAAATTTCACTGTGATTGCAAATAAATAATTACATAACGAGAGCAACAGTTGAGCGGCACGCGACAGTACTATATGATACCCTTCGACCTATGTTCCGCTGTATACATATGTATGTACGTGCTTTCTATTCAATTCTATTCTATTCTCGACAAATGGCGCTCTTAGGAAACTGAGTACGCAATTCACGTCAACAGATTGAAATTGGTATAAATGACTTCTTACGTTGGAAATCGACTATGATCCTAAAACTGTGGGTGAGTGAAGCTATTGCCTGGATTGTCCGATGTAATTTTGCATAAAAGTCAGCAACATATTAATAAACTTATGAAGGATGAGATCACCAGCCTGATGAGGCTGCCCAGTAAACATGCGACCTTGCAGACTTGTTCAGCCGAAGGTGCTGCTGCTACCAAATTTACCCAACCCAGTTGTACAAAAAGTTTACAATACACCAGTACCCAAGGTGATTCCCGCAAGGACTTCCAAAAGTCAAAGAAAGTCCCTTTCTGGGCACCCAAAGATACCTCCAAAAGGCATCCGCAAGGCGGAAATTGGAAGTGATTTGCAGCCTCGCCTTAGTTGCCTTGTCCACAGCATCAAGGAGTTAGAGAAAGCCGTTAGAGGACACCGTACGGCAGTCAACTCATTGGTAGACACCACCGATGTTGTGCTTAGGGACTTAGACGAGCTAGCCACTATCGACGAGGTCCCGAAAGCAGTGGACTCCGCTCTTGGAGAGTGTGGGCCCATAATCAAATCCGTGCATGAAGCCTTTCTGTCCCTGGGGGTATCGTTGATCGCATGCCCAGATCACGATTCAATATCTATTCAAAGGTTTTTCAGTTTTTTGATATCAAGTCATTGTTCAGTCGTGATCGCGTGATCCGATTCAGAAAACATATACATACATAAATGCATATGCCGCATACCCAGATCACGGCACTTGCTTTTTAGTGGGCCTGCGCTATGGATAGAGCTTGAGAATTAGCATAAACTTGATAATTTTTGAAAATTACTGTAATTTTACCTATTGCAATACATTGACTAAACAAATTATGCGGTCAGCTCACATTTGAAATTTAACTAATGCGGGTTTCTTATGATAAATTGTATTGCCACAACATATTCACAATAAAAAATATGGGAAAATTAATCTGTATTTAAAACTTAGAGAACGGTAAGATTGAGTCTAAATTCAGAGTTAAATAGTGTGTACCTATTATTTTTATAGATAAGCTGTTTTGGCAAATACTGCTATCAATGCATTTATCCTATTTTTCTTCGGCAGCGATTGATGGACTCCGCGGAGCAAGCAGCGCTCTCGGAACTGGATGGTCAAGGCAGCTCAGAGGACGCAGGAGCTCCTAGGCAACAGCATTACGATGCCAGACGCATTAATGAGTATAACGCCGACGGAAAACTAGCGGACGGGGCTCGTCACATGGATATTCGCTTCATGCGTCGGTTTGAACGGCTGCCGGTGAATCTCACTCTTAGCTCGGTTCTGGTGCCGCACGGCGTCGACCTAGAGGAGACTGATGTGAAGTCTGCCTTGCAGTGGAGCGCCCATTTGGATCCCCTCTTTCAGAATAACTTAGAGCGAGATCCGGCATTGTCGTGGCAATATTTTGGCTCCACCTCGGGTTTCCTGCGCCGCTTTCCAGGCACGGCCTGGCCTCCAGAGGGTTCAAAGGGCAGCAAGCTAATCCACGACTTCCGCACGCACAACTGGTTCGTACAAGCCGCCTCATCGCCGAAAGATATTGTAAGCAGATTCCGAAAAGTTATCCGATAAGCATTGAAACTAACGATCTTTGCAGATGATTTTGTTGGACGCCTCGGCCAGCTTATCTGAAAAGTCCTTCAATCTAGCGATGGCCACAGCCTTCAACATACTTGATACGCTCGGCGAAGATGACTTTGTAAATCTGATCACCTTCTCAGAGGTTGTTAAGACACCAGTTCCCTGCTTCAAGGACCGGATGGTTCGAGCTACGCCCGACAATATTCAAGAGATTAAGTCGGCAGTGAAGGCTATTAAGCTGCAGGATACGTCAAACTTTACTGCTGGCCTGGAGTATGCGTTCAGTCTCCTTCATAAGGTATGGGGTTTGTGTGTTGATGAAGTTCTCTCAGGTTATATACTTGTCCTTGCAGTACAATCAGTCTGGAGCGGGCAGTCAGTGCAATCAGGCCATTATGCTTATAACGGAGAGTGCCTCGGAATCGCACAAGGATATCATTAAGCAGTACAACTGGCCCCACATGCCCGTGCGAATCTTTACCTATCTGATCGGCAGCGATTCAGGCAGTCGGAGCCATCTGCACGAGATGGCCTGCTCGAACAAGGGCTTCTTTGTGCAGATTAACGACTATGAGGAAGCCAGGCGGAAGGTCATCGACTACGCGTTGGTCATGGCTCGCCCAATGATCATGTACCAAGCAGATCATCCGGTCCATTGGACTCCCGTTTTCGTGGCGGGAAAGTCGGGCGGTCTAGGACGGGACTCAGAATATCAACGGCGCTTGGTTACGACAGTTTCAACTCCGGTCTTCGATAGACGAAATCATTCGGTGCGGGTGGCTAATCTTTTGGGCGTAGTGGGTACAGATGTGCCCATAGAGGAGATTCGTAAGATGATTCCACAACACAAGCTGGGCCCGAATGGCTATTCGTTTATCGTCGATAACAATGGGCGGGTGCTGTATCATCCGGATCTGCGACCCCTAAGCGATGGCAATCAGTTCATCGATCAGTTGAAGCCCAAGTACTCCTCCGTCGACATAACGGAGTTGGAACTGCCGGAAACGGAAATTGGCAACGACCACGACGTAGTCGAGATGAATAAGAATCTTCTTAATGAGGTGGGTAATTCAAGTTACTCGAATCTCTGTTTATGTCTTTTCTTTATTCGTTTTCTCCATAACTGTTCTATCACCCTTTCCTTCTTATTTACATTACAGATGCGCGGTGACATGATTCGGCCTAAAGAAGGTGAAACAGAGTTCACTGTGCTAAATCATTATGATGAATCAAAGCGAGTTTCCACTCGCACGCATCGCTACTTCTACGGACCCATCGAAGACACGCCTTTTACACTGGCCATTGTCCTCCCGGAGAAGTACGGTAGCCATGAGTTAGTCTCCCAGCAGGAGATTCGGCATTCGCGTAACAATGGTATGCTGCCTTACACAAAGCCGTGACTTGAACTTATTCATTTCGTTTTTCTATCTGCCAGTTACCGAATTTTTCAAGGGAGACAACTGGCGCGTACATCCCGATTGGGTCTACTGCGAGTACAATAGTGTCAGCGATCTAGAGAAGGAGCGTGAGAGTTCCGGTGAATACACCTCGCGTGACCAAGAGCCCAGTTTTGGGTCACCGGAAGAGCAAGTACTGCACTTTCTGGCACGCGCGGGACGCCCAGGTTGGAAGTGGATGTCGGTAAGAACACTATACCAGGCAAAAAATTATGATTTACAATCGATGTTGTCTAATTTATTGATTCTCTGCTTTGTCTTGTCTAGGTACGACCCAAGTCGCCACAGCCGCATCACAATTTGCACAGTTCCTCACAAAGCGCCACACATTTTGGCGCACAGCATCTGAATGTGCAGGGTTCTCGCAAGGCTGAGCCGTACTTCTGCGATCGAACCCTACTTCAGAGTCTGGTTCGCGACGCGATGGTCACTGATGGTCTGGACCGCAACACGACTGGAACTTCGAGTGGCAAGGAGGACAAACAGTACGCCTTATTTTTAAATGTTTCTAAAGTATTTTTCATTCATATTTACCATATACTCTAGCAAAGGGTTTGTTAATCAGAATCAACATATGAACTAGCTATTTGCATACGTCCGTATGTATGTCTGATAGTATTGCAATAAATTTCTTTAAGTAGTTGCGGCTAAGAATCATCTTCACGAACCTCCCTATGGCACGTCCTTCAGCCAACTTTCCTAAAATAGAAAAAATATATATAGATTAATATCGTCAGTGGGGAAGATCTTCCCTATGACAGCTATAAGTTATAGATGATGATGCTATAAGTTATTGATGAAGTTTAACAAGTATATAACTTATATATTACAGATGTACTAAATGCAACATGTTAAAAATTAACAAAAATAGTGCAGAAAAAATATTAATTAATACGACCAACGATCAGAGATATTATAGCTGCAATTGCAATTATATGTACATATATACTTAGTGTAGGAACAATCGAAGAAGGTAAAAGCCAAACCCTCCAAGAGTATAAATCCTTCGGCATGCCGAAGATAGATTTTTGGTCTAGCCATTTTTTTTATACCCTTCGACCATTGAAAATGGTCAAAAAAGGGTATACTAACTTTGTGCAAATGTATGTAACAGGCAGAAGGAGGCGTCGGAGACCCCATAAAGTATATATATTTTTCCTCAGGATCACAAGCCGAGCCAGATTGAGCCATGTCTGTCTGTCTGTATGAACGCACAGATCTCAGCTATTATAAAAGCTAGAGTTACCAAATTTGGCAGGAAGACTCCTGTGTACTACAAGCAGATCAAGTTTATTTAAAATGTTAGGTGCCACGCCCACCGCCCCCGTAAATCAATAATTTAATTTTTTGAACTCAATTTGTAAGCGGCATATGAAAGATACAACCTTATAATTTGGCATAAACTAAGCTGATTAAAATATCTACGTATTCACCAAATTACAATCCGATCGGACAATAAACACAGAAGTAATTTAAGAGAGTATGAGCATAAAACCAAGTGCGTCAGCTAACAAGGGAGGCGGGCGAGCGCGAGCGCGATCTGTCGGGATTACTTTCGAAGCATGTGCATATGCATATGTGTGTGAATTTAACAAATTAAACTACACGGGAACATAGGTCGCCACTGTCGCGTTTTGCGCGACTGTTGCTCTCGTTTCAGTTATGTTTATAAGGTAACCGGGGGTTACCCAGGAACTTCTTTGTGACCTTTGTGGCTATTCATTCAGCCCATTTGGACTCGCTGCAGGTCGCTGTAAATACAAATACAAAAATAAATACTTAAGAAGGTCAACTTGTTCTGACGCTCATTAAAGGAGATCAAATAATGAAGTCCTTCGGTTCGCGTGTTGCCCCTCCTAGGTTGAACCGATATAATAGTCTGTTTATCCATTACTGTGTCGTTGTAATCTATCATGGTACCGCCTCGAATCAATGTCCCAGTTTCAGGTTCCTGTACAGAGTGGTATTCCGTGCCACTCAAACGCTTATTGTGATTTTGATTCTTCAGATACGGCAGCCGCAGAATAGTCCCCAGATTCGGGAATCGTGTCTCCAGATAGGTGCTATATTTTACTGATGACTGCAAAATTACTAGCACCGTTCAAATGATTTCTAAACAGTTGCTTGTGAAGCACAATTCATATAGACGTTATTTAACAAATAATTTAAGAGCATACAAATAGCTACGGGGCCTGTAAGTACTCAATACAAAATTCGCTAAACACAGTAGTTGGATATTTAAAAATTCGTTTTGGTGCTGGATGGAAGTTTATACAGAGGCGGACGAAAAAAATCCGGACATCATGAAATAAATTAATAAATCATCGTTTTTTATAACATTGTTTAATTATTTTTTTTTTTGTGACAGAGGTACAGAATCTACGAGTTTTCTGATACTATTATTTGTTCTTGGTTCGATCTGTATTATGTTCATGATTTAATCCGTTGTTAGAACTGTTTAAAGTCCCTTCTTTATGAAGTTTATCTTCTTGAAATTATACTATTCTCTATCGGATTTAAATCTATACTCTTCTTATGGCTGTCCGGAGTTTTGGTTTGTCACTGTAAGCCGTTTTAGCCATATTCGTGATAGCAAATATTGGTTTTTGTTCAGTCGAGTTCCAAACGTAATGGCGAAAATCCGACTTCGGATTCATATTCAGCAACCCAAATAGTAGGGTGTCCCGACTGTAGCGTTTGTCAGGTTATTTCTTCTTACGTGTGTGATTGCGAGCGTAGGATTGATTGATGGAAAAGGAATTGTACAAATTCCCTTTCTTTGGATGTTGATAATTATAAATTTAATTTGTATGCAATGGGTTTTCAAAATAATACCAAGAATGGTTTACAGTCGGGGGCACTCGACTTTACCCCACACAATTTTTTTCATTTGGGCTTTTTAAGGCACGTTTAAATAAGATTTAATTTAAATTTGATTTTAAACACTAAAGCACAACAAATTTGTTCTTGCATATATTTCCCTTATTCTACTTTCTAAAATACTCGTTTCGTTTCTCAATTATAATTGAAATCTTCTTTCCAAATGATCTATGTATATAAATAATCTTATTTAATATAAATGCACTCTTTAGTCCAATCGCCACATTGATGGCCATTTTGAAGAGGTAAATTGAAAGAAATTAAGCCGGTCAAGTAGTTTTTTTGAAAATGCAAACGCTTTTGAAAAAAATGTATACGACCAAATTGATGTGGAACTATTGTAGATTGATAAATGATAAACATGATTGCAGATAATTTCCAGACTAGCAACTCGCTTGAGTACACCGACCAATCCTTGCCAACTAACTTATTACTATATGCATTCTAACATTTTTAATAAAATCTCGTCACAGGCAAGGCTATCAGAAGTTTGTTGTGGCCACTTCATTTGTTGCTACCCGCTCGGGCCTATTGCGCTGGATTGATCACATCAAGAGACCCGAAGATACGCCCGAACCGTAAGTTTAACAATGAGTTGTATTTCTATGGCCATGGGTTGGAACGACTTTAAGGAGACATCTTTTCGTCTGTATGCAGAAAAACCACTAAATGTGCGTAACAGGCAGAATAAGATATCCAGCATCAAATAGATCATACAGTGTGACAACTAATTCCTTGCAAAATGAAAAAACAATGAGAATTAAGTTTTAAAGTCAAGTTGTACTAAAGAAATTTGGATTTTCTAATTTTTTTTAATATCTTATTAATTAAACTATTGTGCATCAACGAAAACATAAAATTCATATTGAAACATTGAAAGAGAAGTGCAACTCAGTATCAGCACATTCTCTTTTATTAACCAATAGAAAATAAAACATCTACAGAAGAACCCATGGAAGTTGATGATAGCGCAAAAATAAATAAAGATGACTCGTTAACTAAAATAGATACAAGTAAAACAATGCCCGAAAGTGGATTAAAGGTGCAAATCAAAAGAAGAGAATGAAATGAAACGAAAATGATAAACAAGAAGACCTTGAGGAAAAAACATTAGAACTATAGAGAAAAGGTTAGAAAGTGTTCCAAGTAATGGTGGAACTGCATAGATGAAAATACAGAAAGTCCTTTAAAAGAAGGTACTGCTACTCAAACAGATACTTTGAGCAACAGAATGCCAGTTAATCATCAACTGCCAGCACAATAAGAAATAGAGTCACCTTCTTCAAATATAGTGAAAAGTGATCAAAAGTCATCAAAACGATCCAGCAATATCTGAATCACAGCCTTGCGAAGAATCGAAGAAATATAGTGAAAAGTGATCAAAAGTCATCAAAACGATCCAGCAACATCTGAATCACAACCTTGCGAAGATTCACAACAAGTAACCGAAGATAAGTCTCATATGGACGGAAGAGATCAAAAACCTCAGGAGTCATCTTCAGATGCGACTAACAAACACAAAAATAATGTATCAACTCTTTTGGAATATAAGCAACCCGGTATTCCGATTGTCAACGAACAAGAGGACGACTTTAAGATTGAGGGATTGCCAACCGAAGACGCATTGCAGCCAGTATTCAATGTAGATCCAGAAAAGATTCAATCCTTCTTACCATATTCAATGTAGATCCAGAAAAGATTCTATCCTTCATTTGCTATTTTGCATTACTCAAGTGAACGTCGCAACGATTTTAACGCAGTAAAAGATGCCTGGAAAACGAATTGAGGGAAATTAAATAATTAATAAACTAATTTATTTTAATTATTATAAGGCGAAAATGGCAAGAGAGTTGTTTGATATTAAGCTTAGAACTATTTATAATATCATAAGTCGGTCAGATAAAGAAAATCGGCTAAACCATAATAACTTTATGGGCAGACCACCGAAACTTACAAAGCGCAAGCAATCAAAAATATTGAGAACAGTTGGCTATACTCCACTAACAACTCTACGGAAGATTGTTCTGATCATTAAAAATTATTGCCATAAAGACGTCAGCCATGCGACAATTAGCAAAGGTCTTAAAGCTACTCAATACTTATACCATGTATGGTAGCCAGAAAGAAGCCATTAATTTCAAAGATCAATATTGAAAAGCAAACCTGTGCCGTTGCCAACTTGATCAGAATAGCCAGGGCTATCAAATTTGGTGTCAATATGTGTTATTATTGCACGCAAATAAAGTTTAAGATTTTAAATATTGACCACGCTCTTCCCGCCCACTTAAATTAAGATATGTTTTTTAAGCCGCTGAAAATATACAACTCAAAATACGCAAAACATAGAAGCTATATAATTTTAATTTGATATTTTCTACTTGAAAATGTTCGGCTTTCGCCTTGAACTTAGGACCGCCTAAATCGTGATCAGCCACTGTTTACACAAAACCCTTCTCCACTTCAGTCCTCCAAGGTCTCATTATTTGCTACTTCCACCAGGATCTGTACCAATGGCGGCTCCATGCAGGTTTACGCCAAAGACTTCTATGCACACCATTGTACTTTTCTACTCACTAAAGTTTCCAAATGTATATTACAAGTAACATAAATCATCAACTTTAGCGGCATACAACTTAAACGACATCCATTTTAAGGGAGTTATATTATATATTGCAGAAAGTAGGTTTCGTGCTTGTTTTGTTTTTTAAAAATATTTATGTGGCCAACTTTATTAAAACTTTAAATTGTTTCATTAAATATCGCCAAATATTTGTAATGTAGACTCCAAGTGTGAGAATCCTTTAGCCTGTCGAATGAAAATTTTAATTTTTTATCTTAAGATGAGATGATTGAACGCTCTATTTTTTTTACAGGCACTTCAGTGAGGACAATGTACGTGCCATGGACACCTCGTGGTACAAAAGGGCCGTAGACCAACACACGGTGGAGCCGGATAGCTTCGTATACAGCGTTCCTTTCGGCTCTGGATATGCGATCAAGTCAAACTTAACACTGGTGACAGCATCGCATGCAATCTTTGTAGAGCACCGTGGGCACAAGGCGCCCGCGGGTGTGGTCGGATTACAGTTCCAACATGATTCACTGGCCAAGCATTTCATCAACATAACCTCTGCTGTAAATATACGATTAATCGCTCTTTGTCTTAGTTCTCTTACGGTTTTTCCCACTAGTGTACCGGTATGACGGGCTGCAAAAGGACCTGTGCGTCAGACAATCTGGACTGTTATGTGCTAGACAACAGCGGGTTTGTCATTATCTCGGAAGAAATGGAGCATACAGGCAAGTTCTTTGGCCAAATCGATGGTACCATTATGGACTCTCTAGTTCAAGACCGCATCTACAAGCGTGTCACGGTAAACGACTATCAGGGCGTCTGCTCAGACTCCGATAACCCTTATACGGCAGCTTGTGGCATGCTGACCCCCAATCGCTTGGGCACCTGGTTATACCGTCATGTGGTCGCACTCAGCGCCATCTGGTTAACCTTTATGCCGGCAACATTGCGTGCCTGGCCACAAGACGACTATGAGACATACGAGAACGGGGATGTCATCTTTGAGGAGAACAGTTATTCTGACGAATACGAGGAGACCTTTGATAACGAGTACAATATGCCGGTGGACCAGGAAATGGATGAATTCTTTACTACGGCAGATGTGGTGAGTGCATACATCAACCCTCAGAACTTACCATGCTAACCTCAAATGCTTTGTCTGCTTTTTTTTTAGGAGTACACGACGCCGCCTTCAAAACAGCACAAGCCGCACAGTGGTCCTAGACTCACGACAGATCCGCAGAACGCTCGCCGTTGCGATTTGCGCACCGATCTGTATATGCTGCAGCCGGAACGCCTCAATCAAGGCGGGCAAAACAATCCACTCAAGGTGAGTATTCGTTCACTAAGTGATGTGGTAGCTCTTATTCAACTTTTACGTATTTGAACAGCCTTATTTATTTAAAGTCGACTGATTATAATTACAATTAAAATTAATACTTTGATAATTCAAAAAATTTAAAATTAAATTAAGACAAATTTTATTTTTATATTTAAATTAATTAAAATTTAAACTGGGGTAGACAAGAATTAACAGATCCAGCATTTGCTGCCAGGGATTAAGGAAAACCCCAATCAGATCAGGAAAGTTAGGTATTAGTAGAGTTAATAATTATTAAAAATTAAAAATATAGAAATTTAGACATGCCTAAAATCGGCCGGGGGCGATGTCGCAAACGAGTAACATTACCGACCGAATAAATACTCGAGAAAAATACACAAAAACAGATGGATAGTATAATAAAGGTGTTTCGAGGAAAATTAGTTTAGTTGCTAGATAAGTTAGGAGATAGGTTTAAAAGTTTTAAAGAAGCTACAGAGTTAGTGTTAAATACGATACAGTGGAGTTTCTTATAGTCCGAACACAACAGCCTGAAAGAGTCGAGCAGTGCATAGTTCAATCTACAAAACGGAAGAGTTAGTGGTGAAAAATGACGACTAATTCTAGAAGGGACAGAGAAGTGTAACCGGGTCATCACTATCAACATCACCTTGTATAAGGTTGTGAATAAAGAATACACCAAGAGGGTAGATTAAGTAACTTAAGCCTACCAATATAGGGAGGGAGTCTTGCATCTACATCCCAATTAAGGCCACGTAAGGCATGGATTAGAAAGTTCTTTTGTACAGATTCCATTTGACGACACCGAACGCCTGAACCGTACTCAAGAATTGGATCTTGCCCCTGATCTCACATCTGATGATGTCATGGCTTATATTCAAGCTAAAATACAAGCCACTGAGATAAAGGTGGAAAAATTTAAGTTTTCGTATGAACGGGACATATCATCCTTTAAACTTTGTGTACCCAATGAATGCTTTAACCTCATATGCACGGCAGATTTTTGGCCAGCTCATATTATGGTTAAAGAATTCGAGGCAAAGAAGAAAAAGAATCGGCAGCGACAAAAAACTAAGTTCGTGTCCTATAAATAAACTTTACTCTTTAATTCTTTCCTATCAAAATGTTAGAGGTCTCTGTAGTAAATTATCTAGTCTTTATCTTAATAGTCTTGCCTTTTCTTCCCAAATTATTGCTTTTACCGAAACCTGGTTAAAACCTGAGATTCTAAGCTCTGAAGTCTTTCCAGATAGGTATACAACATACAGGCTTGATCGACCTGACCGACGAGGTGGTGGAGTACTGATTGCAGTACACTTTCCCGGTTTTTTCATGTATATAACCTGCTCCTATATTCCGCTGTCATCGGAATTATCAGTCTACTTGCAACACTTGTCTGCAATTAAGACTATTTTTAACCTGTTATCAGACAGAGATCACTTCATAGTCCTGGGCGACTTTAATATCCCAGAATGTGATTGGACATCTAGTGCTGAAGGAAACTTCCTTTTGCCTTCCCGGCAACATGACCTATTTGACGGTTTGTTTGACATGTCTTTGTCGCAGGTCAATCATGTCAAAAACTCTCTGAATAGATTGCTTGATTTATGTTTCACCTCTGATCCTTCCAAGGTGATTGTAGACAGGGTACACCCCTTTTCCCTTCCGGAAGATCCTTATCATCCCACTTTCGAAGTGAATTTCGACTTGGGTATTAGTATTGTGGATAAAAATGAAAGGCCGTGTAATCGCGTGCGCTGCTTTAAGAAAGCAGACTTTGAAAATTTAAATTCTTTAATTTCACATTGTGATTGATCTGATTTTTATGCATCAACTGATATGTCAGTTGCAACTAATATATTTTATAACACCCTAAACTCTGCTTTTGATATCTGTGTTCCGTTTTCCTATCCGATATGCTCAAGCAAACCCCCTTGGTTTACAAAAGAGCTGTCTCGCTTAAAAAACTTAAAGAGTAGCTTATTTAAGAAATATAAACAAAAAAACTCACCGCTTGTCTGTTCCCGCCACCAAACTGCTCGGGCAAATTTTAGCGTGCTTAACGCGAAATGTTATAAAAACTATTTGACCAGATGTAGGTTTCAGTTTTTTCAGAATCCTAAAAAGTTCTATAGTTTTGTTAACATGAAGCGTAGGTCAGCGGTCTTTCCTTCTAAACTTTTGTTTGATAACGCTGAGGCGGACACAGATCAGGCCATGGTCGATATGTTTGCTAAGTTTTTTCAAACAACTTATTCTTCTTCTACGCCGATTATTCATTCTTATCCATATAGTGTACCAAGTTCTAATGGCATCTTCACACCGTTACTGAACGAAAGTTCACTTTTTAAGGATCTTAGCTTAGTTAAACCAGTCTTTTCACCAGGTCCCGATGGTATTCCCGCCTGTGTACTTAGATATTGTGCCAACTCCTTATGCAAGCCATTGCACAAATTATTTTCGCTGTCCTTAGACACAGCCTCCTTTCCTTCGATATGGAAGGAATCATTCATTATCCCCTTACTCAAAAAGGGCAGTAAAGCTGATGAAAGTAATTATAGAGGTATCTCTAAATTATCGGCTATACCGAAATTCTTCGAGAATGTTATAACTCCTCACTTGCAACATTTTAGTAGATTCGTTATATCCCCTTTTCAACACGGATTCGTGAAACGTCGTTCTACCACGACAAATTTGCTTGAGCTGACATCCTTTGTGGTAAAAAGGATTTCAGAAAAAATCTTCAAACCGATGTCATTTATACTGATTTCAGTAAGGCATTTGACTCAGTCAACCATTCTCTTCTTGCACATAAACTGAATCTGCTCGGTTTCTCACCAAAAGTTCTTAGTTGGATTGTGAGTTATTTGGGTGACAGAACTCAACGAGTCCTCTTTAAGAATAATCTTTCTTACCCCGTTCATGCCACATCTGGTGTTCCCCAGGGAAGCCATTTAGGTCCCCTGCTTTTTACACTTTTCATCAATGACCTCCCAACGGTCATACTTAACTCCCGTACTCTCATGTATGCTGATGATGTCAAGCTATGTTTTCAATTTAAAGACGACTTCTGTCATTCTCGCCTTCAATCCGACTTAGACTTTTTCTACTCTTGGTGTCGTGCAAATCTTCTTAATCTGAACAGCTCCAAATGCAAGCTGATGACATTCTCACGAGCCTGTCTTAAGTACGTATCTTACTGTCTTTGTGGTTGTACCCTGGAAAGAATTTCCCTGGTTGATGATCTAGGCGTCCGTTTGGACCGCAAACTCATATTTTGCGAACATATATCATCAATGGTTAATAAAGCTATGGGTGTGCTCGGCTTTATTAAGAGATGGTCTAAGGAGTTTGACGATCCTTACCTAACTAAGACTCTTTTCACCTCGCTTGTTCGTCCAATTCTGTAGTACGGATCCTGTGTCTGGAGTCCTCAGTACACAGTTCACAAGGATCGCATTGAATCCGTACAGAAAAACTTTTTAATATTTGCCTTGCGAGGCCTTAACTGGGATGTAAATGCAAGACTTCCTTCCTATCCTAGTAGACTCTTGTTACTAAATCTGCCTTCCCTAGCCAATCGTAGAACTATGCTTGGTGCTATATTTATTAATAACCTTATACAAGGGGACATAGATAGTAACGACTTGCTTAGTCGACTACACTTCTCTGTCCCTGGTAGAATCACCCGTAACTATCTTCCTCTAAATCTTTCCTATTGTAGCTCGAATTATGCCCTGCATGAGCCTTTCAGGGTATTATGTTCGGACTATAATAAACTATATTACATTGTATCTAACAACAATAATTCTGTATCTTGCTTAAAATCACTAATCCTCACCTACCTTTCTAGTAACTCACCTCCTCACCTACCTTAGTAGTAACACTTATCTTCTTTCTAGTAACAGTAGCACTTATTAACTAACTGCATGCTTAGAACATTCTAATCGCTATTTTGATTAGGCTTTGTTTACTAACACTTACTCTCCCGATCTGATTGGGTTTTTCTGGGTTTTCCCCAATCCTCTGCAACAAATGTTGGATCGGCTCTTTAATTTTTTTTTATCCCAGAGTCAAATTTTATTCAATTAATTTCTTTTTCTTTCTTTTTTAATTCAAGATTTTACATTTTACATTTAATTTATAATTATTAATTATAACTATTAATTGTTTTCTTTTTACTTTTAAACAGTCGACTGACCTTAGTCCGACTATAAACTAATTAAATAAAAAATAAATAAAAATAAAAATAAAAAAAAGAAAAGTTACAGTCAAACAAATTAAATGATTTAATTAAATTTCAGTAAGATTCCAATTGGATGTTTCCTATTTTGTTTTGCTTGTTTTGCTCTTGTAAAGTTATGAATGTGCGAGTGGGACGCCCATACATACATGTCTGCATATACACATGTATGTATGTATTGGCGTCCCACTTCAACACACATTATTGCACGATTGTATACATACATATGTAAAATTAGATTTTCAGTTGCTGTTGTGTACCGACGAAAGAAAACTAAGTTCTTTGCGTAACTAAAACTTAAAAATCGCCTACCGCCGCCGACCCACTTTAATGTTATTGAGCTTTTAATTTATTTAAAAAAAATTATGAAATACAAAAGAATTTCACATGTTGATCGCGGCAGCAATCGAACCCTCGAACACGCTCAATATCATTGACCTTAGAGTCCGGGGCATAGTCCACTCAGCCATTGAACATCTGTGGCACTCGTCGAAAATGGTGAGACATACATAAGACAAGACGCAATATGCATTCTTAGTTCGTGCCAAAAAAATCAAGAAGAAGCACATGTAATGAAATTTTGTACGCGCTAGAAATGCATACCTATACCTATTGCCTACGGTATACTATGATAATCCATGGCTTTATACAGTCAGCTCCTGACTGTAGCGTTTGTATTTTTTTTTAATTACTTCTGTAGTATGTTTTAAAGAACTAATAATGAAAATGTCCCTCAAAATAGATTAACAGGTTTTTGCAACCAGCTGCTTTGAAACTATACAATATTCCGTTACTTTGCAAAGCAGCGGTTTTTATACCCTTCGACCATTGAAAATGGTTAAAAAGGGTATACTAACTTTTTGCAAATGTATGTTACAGCCAGAAGGAGGCGTGGGAGTCCCCAAAAAGTATATTTATTCTTGCTCAGGTTCACAAGCCGAGTTGATTGAACCATGTCGTTCTGTCTGTCTGGCTGTATGAACGCCAAATTACCAAATTTTACAGGAAGACTCTTGTGTACCATACGCTGATCAAGTTTATTACAAATATTGGGTGCCGACAATATTATTTTGAGCCCTGAGTTTGAGCTCTAATCAGAGCTTATACAAGTATTATATAGAATCCCTAGTGTGGCTTTAAAAGCACATTTGACATCCATTACATTTCTGGAAGTCATTGCCGGCGTATTTAAAAATTTGAATTATCCACGTCTTGTATGCCTTGTTTTGTTTTGCTCGTATTGTTTCGGTCGTTACCAGATTTTGGCTCTTGCGTAATTAAAGTTTTACCATTTGAAGCATTTTATAGTCTGCTTCAAATTTGTATAAAACCATTGTTATAAGAGGTATAATTGTATAATTTAACCGATATTTTCGATCAAAAAAATAACGCTAAATACTCGTATATAATCATTATTTTCTCCGAACCTATAAAGTATATACGAGTATATTTTGAATCGACATCACCAACCGAACTAGCCGAGTGTCTGTCTGTTGCACACTACTCGTAATTTCTCAAATGCAAATTGATGAAATCTTGAAGAAACTTGCTACACATACTTTTTATTAAATTAAGTTTTTAAGAAATCTATTAGATTTTAGAAATAACTTATCAGTGTCTATCAAAGTGAGAAATAATACTGAATATACACAGTCCCATTAAATTCTGCACCATTATATATATCTAGTATTGAAACGGGCGGAGGATATAAAAACCTGCAAGGGTATAGAACCTTCGGTATGCCGAAAGTTGCTTACGGTTCCACTTTTTGAGTGTTTTGAAAAAAATCATGAAATTTGGGATCACCCTAGTAGACAAGTAGAAACCTTCTGGTGCAATTGTTTTTCTTATGCAACTTTTCTAAGTGGATATTTTTTTCATTTAAAAAAAAGAAAATAATCATTATTTTCAGTTCCTGGATATAAAAGCTAGATACAAACAAACTTGGAATGAAGATTCCATACCATACGCAAATAATCTTTAATTCTCGCAAATCGACATCAAAATTTGTGTATGCATGTATGCAATGTATTTATGCTATATACACACATACACCCCTGATAATAATAGGTACAATTTTAAATTAAGCGACAAATATAGCACTGATATTCTTGTGAATTATACATTACAACAATACAATTAATTACGATAACTTCCATGGAATATCAGCAGTACTTGATATTTTGGCAAATGGTACATAATACCTGTATTGATTACTTTCTTTCGTTGTGTTTTCTGATTTTAGGGTAAACTGACTAATTGCCATGTTTCGGGCTGCGAGCGGCCGTTTAGTGTGCAGAAGATTCCGCACAGCAATCTTATTCTTCTCGTGGTAGATACACTATGTCCCTGCGGCTCCAAGCAGCTAGACATTGAGCCAATGGAGGAATCGGGCATTGTGGGTGAGTAGAATTAAGATCACGGTATATTTAAATATGGACTCCATTGTTACTTTCTCCACAGGTGCCTGCAGCACGCGTCGACAGAGTCAAGAGCAGGAGTCGCGTCGCCGGCCAAAGAAATGCATTAACTATCATCCCGAAGAGATCGAGATACAGCAATGCGGGCGTGGCAGCACATTGCTGCATAGATCCGCTCCTGCCATCGTTATCCACCTTCTGATAGTCACCGTGACCTATGTGTTGGCCAACGCGTGATACGAGCTATAAATACGATCCAGCAAATGGTAGACAGATACAAATATTACGAAATTCAAGTATGGGTGGAGGAAGCTAAACTTTTTTAGATGTTTCTACGACGACGACCGCTGAGAGGGCAGAGGGTACCGAAATTCCATTCCAGAGTAGCGGATTTAATTTATTAAGTTTCAGTCACGGGACGCAAACGCAGACCATTGACGTTACGCATAGCCAAATGAAATAATTCAAACTTAATATTTTTATGTTTGTAGACAATAATTTTGAAGAATACTCTTAATTCCACAGCAATTAGAGAAATTACTTATAGCTAATATTAGTTAATTGTGTTAACTTGGAGATAGTGAGTCCGCACCATCGGCACTTAACTGATTCAAGTCGTATTATTATTGATTAATTCAATAATCAAAGGCAAGGGTGAACAGTTGAGATTTATATACATACATATGAATGTAATTACATGCATAGTTATGTGGACAAGTATGTGTATATTAAAAAGTAAAGTATTAAATAATCTACATATGTATGGATTTGTATTCCTACCGAAATATTTAACTCAACTGAACGAATTAATTAATTTATCAAAAATTCCAAAAGAACAACCAACAGAACTTAAGATTTGCACCAACTGCGTACGCTCAAATTCAAGTAATACTTAAAATAGAAGCAGGTTAATGTTTATGAATCAATTGACAAACAGAAGACTAACATGCTATCAGCAATGTACAAACATATTTATACATATGAGTCTACATATGTATGTAAGTATGCACGTGTGTATGTAGTATGTACAAATTAATGAAAAAGCAAACAAAACAAAGCAAAGATCAGAGAACAAAAGACAAAAACAGAAAGAAACGGTTCATATCAAGGACATACATTACATATGCATGTATGTATGTATGCAAATATACTTACAGATAGTCAAGTAACTCTTTACTCAAATGTATGTACATGTTAATGTTATGTACAACTGTGTAAAGTGTACTATATGTACAGTTAATTAACTTTTTGATGATGCTCAGGCTAGTTGGCGCTTTGCAGTAAGATAACTTTTGAACGCGGGTCTTAAGCAGTGGCTCAATTATTTCTTAAATGCATAATTAAACAACTAACAGCATAAATTGAACTAAACACATCGATTGCCTCAACTTATTAAACACGCGGAATATTTGAGTTTTAATTTGTTTTAATGCTATTTATACCCTTCGACCATTGAAAATGGTCAAACAAGGGTATAATAACTTTGTGCAAATGTATGTAACAGGCAGAAGGAGGCGTGGCAGACCCCACAAAGTATATATATTCGTGCTCAGGATCATTAGCCGAGTCGATTGAGCTATGTCTGTCTGTCTGGATGTCTGGATGTCCGGATGTCCGGATGTCAGTCTGACCAGATGAACACACAGATCTCAGCTATTATAAATGCTAGAGACACCAAATTTGGAATGAAGGTTCCTATGTACTCGGCGCAGATCAAGTTTATTACAAATGTTAGGTGCCACGCCCACCGCCCCCACAAATCAATAATTAAATTTTTCAATTCAATTTGTAAGCGCTGTATAAAAGATACAACTTTCTGACTTTAACATATACTAAGCTGAATGAAATATCAACGTAGTCTCCAAATTACAATCCGATCGGACAATAATCACAGAAGTTATTTAAGAAAGTATGAGCATAAAACCAAGTGCTTCTGTCAGCTAACAAGGGAGGCGGGCGAGCGCGAAGCGCGAGCGCCATCTGTCGGGATTAATTTCAAAGCATGTGCATATGTATATGGGTACATACATAGGAACATACATACATAGGTCGAAGGGTATCCCACTGTCGCGTGTGCGCGACTGTTGCTTTTCTTACTGGTTTTTGTATGCTATTTTAATATTTCCAAATGCAACATAAGACTTTTTATTCTATTAGTTGCTTATTAATGTGTGTTTTTAAAAAAAAAAGTATATATATGTATATGTATATGTATATAGTACATATAAGAGCAAGTGAACAAATTAGTGGAATACCGAAAAGTTTACACAAAAAACATACATACATTAACTTAGAAAGAAATTACTTTTTAAAGAATTTGCAATTTATTTTAAACATGTTTTTTTTATTTTATTGAATTATTTAGTTATAAAGTTATATATTAAAGTCGACTTCGATGTGAAAAAGTTGTCCTCAGCTGCCCCAACTGGATAACCTTCCTTCCTTCTTGCCAGAAGTTTGAAATTACTTTGAACTTTGAACTTTGAAATTAATCCCGACAGATGGCGCACGCGATTCGAGCTCGTCCGCCTTCCTTGTTAGCTGACACAAGCACTTGGTTTTATGCTCATACTTTCTTAAATAACTTCTGTGTTTATTGTTCGATCGGATTCTAATTTGGAGCCTAATTTGGGCGTGGCACCTAACATTTTAAAATAAACTTGATCTGCGCCGAGTACATAGGAACCTTCATTCCAAATTAAGTGTCTCTATCATTTATAATAGCTGAGATCTGTGTGTTCATCTGGTCAGGCGGACATCCGGACAGACAGAAGGACATAGCTCAATCGACTCGGCTAGTCATCCTGAGTAAGAATATATATACTTTATGGGGTCTGCCACTCCTTCTGTCTGTTACATACATTTGCACAAAGTTAGTATAACCTTTTTTTGGCCATTAAACTTACCGCACTTTGTATTTATATAATCGATTAGGTTCATTATCTAAGAACAATGTGCAATACTTCTTTTATTGCAAATTATAAGAGGGCAAAACTTCTAAAGTTAATTTTATTTTCTTTGAAATTTTATATAAAAAATGTCTTATTAAATCAACAGCTAACAAATGAACAGCAAATAAAGTTGTAGTTTAATAGCTGCCGATGTCAGTGATTGATTGGTCATCAATTTAAATGAAAGAATTAATTCCGGATGCTTTTGTGTTTTTTTATACTATGGATTTAAAAAAAAAAGCATGGTCCATTGAGTTTGTCGGAATGAACGTAAAAGGTAAATAAACACAGCTGCGACCCCATTATATTCTTGATCAGCTTCAACAGCAGAGCCGATCTATCGTTTGTGGTGATAGCCATGTTCGTCCCTACCTCCGTCTAGACCAGTGGTGCCCACCCATACAGTAGCGTTTTCAAATTGTGTTTGTGTGGTTCAAGTAAGCACGAAATCTGAGAGGTTTTTTTTGCTTTGCAGTGAACGAAGAGATAAAGGAGAACCCAAACAGCAATCTCCACGAACGTATTGACACTCGTCCGTGTGTGTTTGCAAAGCTGCGCATAGGGGTGTGCGCAGCACTGGTTTAGGTTAACGCATCAGTATGTCTGTATGAAATCTACCTAGATCTCAGAGACTTTAATAATTACCACCGTACAGTTGATATCTAAACCAGGAAGAAAGGCTACCTTTGGCGCGCCGAAGGTCCTATCTCTTGCAGGTTTTTGGCTTCAATCTCCTCCGATTGTTCCAATACTCATAATATATAATAGTTCTGAATTTTATAACATTGTTCATGGTTTCATTAACAGCTACAATAAATCCAATACGGGACATATACATTATTGTAGGTGTATGGTATGTAGGTGTCCGATTTTAATGGAATGGAGAAAGAATACGTCGGTTAGAACATTGATTGACACTAGTAATTATGTTATTTCGAAAAACAATACTGACCTTCATTCAAAATGCCTCTTTTCATTGATTTTGAAGACGTTTTATGAGCATATTATCAATATAGGAAATAGTCCTAAGCAGTAAATTAGAAAAACACTGAAAAATTACAGTTACACGGTATATCGGTCCGATCTGGTTCGTTCTGACCTACATATTTACAGTGTGAAGCAATAAGAAGCTTGTGTATCACGTTAAATCAAGATAGATTAGTTTTTGTTGCAACAGACAAACGGACGGACATACATATGTAGATAGTTGGACTCCTCTGTTGATGCTGATTCAGAACACATGTACATATATCCATATATACATACATACAGTATGTCAAGAAACCAGGGACCGTAACGGTTATAATTTTTATTAAAAAATTGAAAAATAAGAGTTATAAGAGTTATAAGAGTTATAATTAAATAAATAAATAAATAAATAAATAAACTAATTTTTTAATTTAAAAATTATTTTTAAATATTATATTTAATTTTTAAAAATAAAAATCAATTTATAACTTTTATATTTGATTTTTAATAAAAATCAATTCATAACTCTTACTTTTTGATTTTTATTTTCAAAATCAAATATAAAAGTTATAAATTGATTTTTATTTTTAAAAATCAAATATAAAAATTTAAAAACAATTTTTAAATCAAAAATTGGAAAAAAAAGTTTACCCGGTTTTTGTGTTCGCCGATAAAAACTAGCACGGTGGGATTTTTCCTACATTTCAGAGACTCTTAAGAGCATTGATTTTTTTAATCTCATAATTATTATTTACGGTCCCTGCAAGAAACACTTTACACATATGTATGTACATAACATTAACATGTTCATATGTATGCTGATGTCTGCCAGGTGCGTTCTAAGCTCCTGGTCAAAAATTAATATACTCTCTGCAAAAGTATATAAGATTTGGTGCGAACGGTAGATAGCCGAGCTCACTCGGCTTTAGCGTTAATATTTTTAATTTTACACAAATCATATTTTTTTACGTATTGTATATAAATAAGCGCTTAGTAAAAACTGAAGATTAAAATCAAACAACTTTTTATAGTATGCAATTATATTCTTAAAGCCAACTCCGAACTTATGTAAATATAATACGTTTTATGAAATTATAGTATTATATTCAACTCCCATAACATTTAAGAAGATATAACCTATAAGGTCGAAAACATTCTTTTTTTTTGTTTTTATCCATAATTATAGAGTTTTGGTTCGATGTCAAGTTCGATGGTAAATAAAAGATATTGTTTTTATTATATTATTTTCTTACTAAGTTCCTAAGGAGTGGAACTCCACGCCCGCAAGAGCAGACGTACACAACAAATCCCTGAAAACGATTGCCAACTGAGCAACCGAAATGCATGCATACATACATACATACAGTCTGTCAAGCAACTCTTTAGTCATATGTACATAACATTAAGAGTAAAGAGTTACTCTTTACACATACATACATACATACATATCGGAAAAGAAAATAAAATAATAAAAACAACAAATTTTATTTACCATCGAACTTGACCGCCACCCAGCTAAAATGACATGCATTATTTTATTATTATTGTTATTATTATTATTATTATAGTTATTATTATTGTTATCATTGTTATTATTATTATTAAACAGGAATGTAAACAATTGTGCTTAGATAAAGAGCTACACATATATACATATTTATAAAAATGTACATAATACTTACATACATATATATGTACGTACATACATATACTATGTGCATAATATGTGTAAAGACCTTTTTGAGATGTGCGTAGCGTTTGGTTAAATGCAATCGTTGTTAATTTGGCAACACTCATGTTAAAGTTACTAAAAAAAACAAAATTAGAAAAATATTGAAATATTCAATTACACATACAAACTTACACAAACACAATTTCGGCTATTCATTACTCACACGTCTATATTATGTATGTATATGAAGAAAAATATTTTCTGTGTCTTAAACTTGTATAAAAAATGTCTTCCATTACGAATATTTAAAGAAACACATAAGTGAACATTAGTATACATATTAAAAGCTAATACTAATTAACAAACAAAATACATTCATAAATTTTCCATTTAACTTGGAAATCTCATCAATTAAAATGTTGGCTCGTTTTTGGCAACTTAAAGCTGCCAATAAAAACCAGTGAATATCAGAAGGAAACCAAACAAAATGAATGAACTGAAAACAAAAACACAGTTATAAGTGCGTAGATTTTAATATAATAATATATGGATATATATGTATGTATGTATGTAGTATGTGCGTTTATATGCACATACATACACATGTATATGTGTACGTGTATGTAACAAGGTATATGCATTCACCGGACAGCGAAAGGTACTCTTGGGAATGTTTAGACAACGATCGGGATTAAACACAGAGCATTTACAAACATACTATAGATTCAACTCCCGTTATCGACATTCATCCATCAATCATCATCTATTACCTTAAAGGGCAGAAAGAGTGGTGTATGGCATTACCGACTGACTAATGACAAATTACACTGTGCAACACAAAATTCTAAACCGATTGCTGCTGAAAGAACTTGCAACTTGCAATAGATGCTGCATCATAACTTTTGGCAAATTGATTCGGGTTTGGACTTTATTCCAAGGTTTAAAAGATGCTTGCGTCACCAATTTTATCAAATTCATTTTATAATTATTTTTTTTTATTATGAATTGTGAAGGAATTATATGGCGGTCTTCTAGCTTTTAGAAAGAACTAATATGATCATAATTTCTACTTTTGATTTTAGTTTTGGTAAAGGTTAAATATGTGCCCTCAGCACCGATTTTTTTAACATTTTTTCATTGATAGGGCTATATTTATCATGATTTTAGGTGACAAAATTATTCGGCGGTAGCTTCTAGTTTTTTTTAATTGAATTTTGAAAATAATTAAATTTACATGTATTTTGTTGTTGGCCAATTCTCGGTAAAACGTCACAACGATACGCACTGTGTCCCACAAGCGATTTATTTCAAACGAAATATTAGCACAATAATGTGGTATTTTATTAGTTGCATATTGGGTGAGAATTTCGGAGCCTGCAACTAGAACTCGTTGGCGCCAACGAAGATGCTTAATAACTCAACATGCTTTTAGAATATCATATGTGTGCGGCAACAAAGAATATTAAATGTTGGGGAATAGAGCGCCGCAGGCAAAAAATTAAAAAAAAAAATGCAGCAACAAAAGACATGTAAACTTAATTATTTTCAAAATTCAATTAATAAAAATTAGAATCGACCGAAGAATAATTCTTTCACCTAAGATCATAATATAGCCCTAGCGCCAGACTGCCTGCAACATTTTGTGACGGTACAGTGTCCAACAAACTGATTTATTTGAAATATATTTAATATATTATATATTTATTTAACCTATACCTTAGTTTTGAATAAATAACACAGGCCCACAAAAAAAAAAGTTTCATTATCTGGGTGAATCCGAATCTGAGGTGAGAATTTCGCCATTACGTCTGGACTTCGACATAACGGACTTCACAAAACTGAAAAACCTTAAAATATCCTCCAAAAGATATAGAATCCTGATCCGAGCATGCAAAATATGTTTAAACATGTATTTTGTCCTTCTAAGTCCGAATCCGAAGTCAAAATTTACGTAGCACATCTCAGTTTCGACTAAGCCACAAAAAACTCGAAAAATTTTTAAAAACCCCAAAAAATAATGGAGGGTCACGATCGAGTCATGCTATATATGTTTTTATATGTTTTTTTGGCGTTCCAAATTTGAATTTGAAGTCAAAACCAGCCTATAAAGTTTGAATTTGAAGCTAACCTAAAAAACTTTTTTAAAAACTACCAAAATTTTTTTTTTTGTGGGCCTGTGTAATACTAAAATCTATTTTTGAATAAATATGAATATAATTCAAATTTTATTATTTTTTTTTTCCAAAATAAATAAATAGACGACGCTACCATTTTTCATTTCCTATTTTTGTTTATTTATTTTTTACATGACAAAGAAAATATAAATCATTTATTGTTCATTATTTTTTTAATTTGAGAACCGGCAAACCAAAAACATAAAACACCAAATTAAATTTATTAATATGTTTAAATTGAAAAGAAAACTTACTTACATACATACTTACATAACAATATACCTTCTATATATAAAATAGGTACGATGCATTTTTCACGGAGGGTCTCTCATTCACTATAGTATGTACAATAGTATGTACAGTGACTCAAGTAACTCTTTACACATATATACATACATGTTAATGTTATGTACATCTGTGTAAAGTGTTTCTTGACATACTGTATACAATATGTATATTAATTGCAAGTTATAACGATCCACGACACTTACAAATTTTAAAATTTAGTACAAAAAATTCGGGGTCGGTCTTTTTTCTTTGGCGCTATGTTTGGTCTATAGCAAGAAATGAACAGAAACTCACTTTTGATAACTCGCGAGTATAGGCCGCGTATGAGGGCCAAGCGTGCACAAATGCGCGCGAAACGCAGTCGTGTGCTGCTTCAAAGCTTTGATTCTCAACTTCGTTTTCGCTGTTCACTAACACAACAAAACATTTGCTTTTGTTAGTCGAACCCAGCAGACCAAGAACAACAAAAAAATAAATATTGTACGTAAAATTGTGGTATCGGCCGAAATGGGTGAAAGAGTATTGAATGAACTTCAACATGAAATAAAAATTAAATCGATACTCAAAGCCGTTAACGAAAAATAGAGTTGCACATCGATGTTTGCTGAGCTATTTCATATAAAAATGTGTATCGAGGTAACATCAATTTTTCTGCACTTCTAACGGATAAGAACAATACTTGCAAATTAAATCAAATTGTTAAACAATATAATTTTGGTATTAAAAAATCCAGTTTTTTACTATAAAAAAGAAGAAACTAAAAATAACAAACAAAAAACAAACTTTTATTTCTAAATCCTAGAAAAATGCGTACGTATGGTATACAAATGTAAATACATACAACTTTTTATATATAGCATTTAAATATATACACATACTTTCATACATACATATATTGTATTTACTCAGACATATCGTACATACATATAAACTAATAGGTTTATATACATATCTTCACACTTACATTTTCGGTTGTAACAATGAAGAGGCTTTCCAAATTTCAGTGATATCTCTTCGCACTTTCGATCATCTTTGCATGTACATATGTGTGCACATACATACACATATATAAACATACATATGTACATACAGATAGTCAAGTAACTCTTTACTGAAATGCACATGTTAATGTAATGTACATACATATGTGTGAAGAGTTACTTGACAATCTGTGTGTATTTTGCGAAATTGCCAAGGCATCATTCTTAAGCCTATTCAAATGCCAAATATGTACATACATACATATCAACATATGTTTGGTCTAACAAACATACATATACATACATAATACAATAAAACAGAAAAGTGGAGTGTAAAAGAACGTTTAGAGTAAATCAAGTTCATTCAAATAATCACGTTATTGTTGTAAAAGCATGAAATACATTAATTGTTGGTTCATTGAATTTACAAAAAAGAAAATAAATTCTTTTTCAACATATTGAAAACCATAAAATAAATATACACATGTAAATGATTTAAGTGCATATGATACATACATACATATATAATAAATATATATTTCTATATTTCAAAGATAAAACAAAATAACTTACACAATTATTGGATAATGTGTAAAAGAAAATTCTGACCATTAGCCCCAGACAAAGAACGCTTACCACTAAATAACATGACATTATTTATACACATACATACATACATACATATATGTAAACTTTATTTATACCTACAAATTATTTAAGTCATTGTCTAGAAAGCTAGCTTTTCCAAAATGCGACTTTATCCAAAATATTTTTGTTTGTAAATCCATGTGTTTTGGCCTCCTGATGTATTGTCCGGCGGAGAATAAAATATTTAAGTATTTAAGGAGTTGTTAACAAAAACATTGTGCAAAATTATCAGTTCTGTGACAAAGTGCAACATACTGAGTGGAATACAAAATATAAGCAACATTT
The DNA here is from genome assembly GCA_018903425.1 of Zaprionus nigranus. Lineage (NCBI taxonomy): Eukaryota > Metazoa > Arthropoda > Insecta > Diptera > Drosophilidae > Zaprionus > Zaprionus nigranus. Next base: position 933,690 of record JAEIGD010000036.1, on the reverse strand, counting down.
TTCCCTAAAAATTATGTTGTTGGGCATCACAATTTACCGTTGACGACAACGAAAACTCACGTCACCAAAAAAAAAAATAAATAATAATAAAATAAAAGATATATATACGTATAATCTAATAATCGGAATTGTGCATAACCGGCAACCAAGCGTCCAATTTACCTCTTTAATGATCCTAATAGTATTATCATAAAACTGATAATTTTGCATTTATTTTTATTAATATTTCCTAGGCAACTTACCTTTTTCATTCACCGCATTATGCATTAGGAATTCATAACATATGGATTTCCAAAAAAAAAAAAAAAATTTGAAAGACGAAAATTTTCAGAACAGTTCAGCTTATGGACATTTTCCGTTATTTATTAAAACAGTTAAAAAACAAAAAAAAAAATTGATCCTAAGTTAAATAAATTATTAAGAAGTGAAAAAAAATGAGATCAATCAACAAGGAAGCGATAAACATCAAATTGAATTTAAAAACGGAAACATACTTCGAAGATCCATACTATTAAGATTAGGGAGCCTACTTAATAAAGTACTTATAATTAATATTAAATTGCTCATTACTTCAATTAACAACACACACAATAACAACTTACAAGTGAATTATTATGCTTCAATAATACAACTAAACCAATTTAAGATTAATATGAACAGTCGAACGGGAGTTCTAAAATATTAAAAATAAAGAATGATATACAAAAAAAAAAACAGATCAATTAAATTGCAAAAGGAATAACGAATAAAAAAGTGGTTACAAAATACAAGGGGTGTGCATACTAAAATTGACCTTCTCGATAAATATGTATATAATAACGGATTAAGAACCGGGTTTGTTTCATTAAATACTTTTATTACTTTCAAGGAGAAAGATCTAGAGCCTTTTGATTGTCCCTTAGTTTGGCAATGGACTTCGAAGTTGACTTTAGCGGAACTATCGCAGTTTATAGTATACTCGGAACTGAACTACTGTATGGGGAGGTGATTGCGTTTATATGTATTTTTTCTCCCGTGAAGAGAGAGGCTCCCAACAAAATAGGGGGTAATTTGATAATACTGAGACAAGTGCGTGAGCACTGACTCGGGTAATAAAGTTTTATTATTTCAGTTGGCTTATTTTAAATATTTGGGCTAGCTATTATCGCCAAGTGATCGAATTTGAATTGGGGGAGAATTGTTTATCGTTAAGATTTCAAACAATTGTCCCCCAACTCTTTAAAGCCCGGTTCTGAATCCATTATTGGCGTAGCCGGTAGGATAAAGAGAGAAAGTTGTGCGACTCGTTTACAATATCAATCTAGTGACAAAGATCCTTGTATGACTAAGGGTATCTTTTGAGATTAAACCACGCGAATCGGCACAAAAAAGAACGTGAATCGTATTACAATCTATCCATAATATCCACCAAACAACTACGTGAAGTTGGTGGTTAATACAAAAAGAATTAACTTGCTGCATACGGACAATAAAAGTGTAAAAATAATATGCACATGCTTTACAGTTATTTCCGACAGATGGCGTTCGCGCTCGCCCGCCTCTCTTGTTAGCTGACAGAAGCATTTGAGCTCATACTTTCCTAAATAACTTCTGTGATTATTTTCCGATCGGATTGCAATTTGAAGAATAAGTAGATAATTCATTCAGTTTAGTATATGTTAAAATCAGAAAGAAGTAGATTACATACAGCGCTTACAAATTGAGTTCAAAAATTACATTATTGAGCGGAGGTGGTGGCCGTGGCACCTAACATTTGAGATAAACTTGAACAGCCATTTCAAATCAGTGGAACGACGCTTACAAAAGGATAAGAATCTACGCAAATAGTACGTTAACTTTATGTGCGAATACAACAACTTGGAGCAGATGCGCAAAGTGCCAAAAAACGACAACAATGGAAGGCAGCAGTTTTATCTACCACACAACCCGGTACTAGGTCGGAAGCTAAGAGTGGTTTTCGACGGGTCATTTCGTTTTGAAAATGGCAAATCCCTAAACGACACACTATTCACTGGACCAAGTATTCAGCGCGACTTATTCGCTGTATGTCAACATTCAACTGCATGCATTCTTCGATGCATCTTCCAAGGCATACGCTGCTGTGGTGTACAGCAGAGTAATTCACAAGGACAGTTCCATTTCAGTATCGTTGGTGACATCAAAGACAAGGGTGACTCCCCAGAAGCAGCAATCAGTGCCGCGCCTAGAGCTCTGAGCAGCTCTGATTTTGAGCCAGCTAATACGCTCAATCAAGTCCGCACTTCGAAACAAGGATATAACAGTGTACGCATGGTGCGACTCTACTATCGTACTTTCCTGGCTATCATACGTCCCAGCTCAATTAAAAACCTTTGTTGGAAACCGAACTTCTCAAATTCTGGACATCATTCTAAGGCATGAGTGGCGACATGTAGACTCAAAATCCAATCCAGCAGATTGTGCTTCCAGAGGCATGATGACTGCAGAACTTATCAAGTTCCTATTGTGGTGGAACGGACCATCGTGGATATGGAACAAGGATAAATTTTTGGAAAAGGTGAATATTTCACAGCATGGCTCGTTTATTCCAGATAAACGCAAGATAAAATCAAAATCAATTGTTTGACAACAGTGGCTGGAGAAACTGCAGTGAATCGAATTGATGAACTCATTCAACGATGTTCATCCTGGTCAAGACTCGTACACATTTTGGCGTATGCTCTAAGGTTCATCCATCGCATGAAGAACCCATCCATGAAAGTAGGCTTGAACTCACTTAAGTTTGAGGAATTGCAAGCAACACGGAATGTTTGTTTGCGACAGGCACAAACATGTTTACAGGAGGATTACCAATCAATTCTCAACAATAAATCACTGAAGAGCCGATCTCATCTAGTCAAACTCCTCCAATGATCGGCAAGGACTATACATATGCCTATTCGTTTGCCTAGTCACCTCTGCAATACACCGCAGTACGGCGCGTCATTGGAAATTCGACACTTACCTACGAGCAGATGCGGACACTACTCGCACAAGTGAGCGCAGTAGTTAATTCACGGCCACTTTGTTACTGATCGAACACTGAGGTAAACTATTTATCTCTAGCGCATTTCCTAATTGGACGGGCATTCACAACAATACTAGAGGCAGATACGCAACACATTCCAATTAACTGTTTGGGCTATTAGCAAAGCATTCATTCATACGTCCCAAATGGAAAACACCAACTCATAATGTTTCAGTCGAAAACGTCGAACTTATCAAGGAAGCAGAACACACCACCGGTATCGTGGCACATAGCCCGAGTAATCGAAACCTATCCAGGAAAAGACAATTTAGTACGAGCTGTTAAACTAAGGACAGCTTCAGGAGAGCTTGCTCGACATATCACTAAATTAGCCGTCTTGCCTTATTCAGAAACAATGTTTCAGGGCGGGCCGGGATTTTGAGAAATGGTGGCAACTCTGTCATTTACCAATTTTAATCATTCACATGTAAACTTAACATTTTGAAATGTATCGATACCACTGCGACGGTCATTCACACAAACCCTATGTTAAAAATGTACTGTAAAAAGAGAGCTTTCGATCGTGCAAGATCAAATTTGAATACAGTCCACTAATAATATCGAAGCGCTGTTTTATTCCAAAACAAATACTTTATTGTACACAAACGCACTAAACAACAAAGTTAAAGATGTAATTATGAGGAAGTTGCCTGATAGGTTATTTATCCAAACTTAAACAAATAGCACAACAAAAAGGTATGTACGAAATAATTTTCAATGACCGAATAAAATCTCAAAATTATTCCAACCGTAACACAAACCCACCTCAAAACTCAATGAATAAGGGAAAGTATCAACATTTCGTGAGCTATTCTATGCATAACACATACAATACAAATTCAAATACCAGTTCAAAGTCTGCTGAACCAAATACGCAAGCTATTATCGAATTCAAACAATAGTTAAGTCAAAGTATAGCCCAGAATTCTTTCAGCTGTCAACAACAAAATGTCAAGGTACCAAACCCTCCTGTCAAACTGCAAAGAGATAGTGCTAGTGGCCAATATTAAATGGACACAGGCGAAAATGTTCATCAACCAACCCCGAAATCGGAAACCGATTCAGGGGAGGAGGAAACCCGTTCATAAAAATAAAAATAAATAACATAACTAATAAATGGCTCGAAGACACTGGTTTTTCCATTAAGATCATGAAGCAACATTTCTTTAATTTTCCAACAAACCCTGTAAAAGTCCACACTATAAACATTAAACCAAGGCGTTTTGTTGCATCCAAGCAACTAAGGAAATATTCTATATTCACGATTTCTCAGAAAAATATGACCTTCTGTTAGGCAGAAACTACTTAGAGTCAACCAACATCAAAATTAGCTACTTAATACAAACAGTCATTATAAATGGTAACCCATTCAAAATGTTGTACGACCGCATTCAAACAGGTTACCAATGAGTGCCCCAAATCATCTAAATCAGATGAGTCCAAGACTACCTATGAGTGTCCCAGTCTTCTAAATCTGAGGAAACCCCTTTTATTACCCCTTACTTAAAAGAAGCCCTTGTACTTAAAAGGAGCCCTGTAAGGAAAATTATTTTTTTGATGCCCTATTGAATGTTCAAATTCAAGAAAATTTTCTAAAAGATAACCCAGTTTCCCGAAATAACCGAAAGACGAAATAACCGAAAGACCCCTTAACTATTACAACAGACAATTACAATTTATAAGAGACAACTTTAACGAAGTCCAAATTATTTTCATAAAACTAGAATAAAAATCAGTTATAAAGAAATGACCAACACCTCTGCTAAAGACCTAATCAAATAGCTCTGCACTAAGAAAAGTGTTATTTACTTCTCTTACGAAATCGACCTTAAAATTTTTCAAAATGCGTATATCCAAATCAAAGGTCCCGACAACTTCACTAAGGTTATGAAAACCAGTGTTAAGCTAATAGACATTCAAACATACGGTCAATTCAAACAAGAGCAACAGTCGCGCAAAACGCGACAGTTGGATAGCCTTCGACCTATGTTCCCGTGTAGTTTAATTTGTTAAATTCATACACATATGCATATGTACATGTTTTGAAAATAATCCCGACAAATGACACTCGCGCTTCGCGCTCGCCCGCCTCCCTTGTATGCTGACAGAAGCACTTGGTTCTATGCTCATACTTTTTTAAATAACTTCTGTGATTATTGTCTGATCGGATTGTAATTGGGAGACTGCGTAGATATTTCATTTAGCTTAGTATATGTTGAAGTCAGAAAGTTGTATCTTTTATACAGCGCTTACAAATTGAGTTCAAAAATTAAATTATTGATTTGTGGGGGCGGTGGGCGTGGCACCTAACATTTGAAATAAACTTGATCTGCTTATAGTACACAGGAGTCTTCCTCTAGCTTTTATAATAACTGAGATCTGTGCGTTCACACAGACAGACAGACAGACAGACATGGCTCAATCGACTCGGCTTGTGATCCTGAGCCAGAATATATACTTTATGGGGTCTCCCACGCCTCCTTCTGCCTGTTACATACATTTGAACAAAGTTAGTATACCCTTTTTGACCATTTTTAATGGTCGAAGGGTATAAAAAATCATTCTCAAAACACATAAAGAATTATTACACCCTGGCATAGAAAAACTCACACACGATAGTTTAAAGAACTCTATTATTACCCCGATTACCAAAATCTTATTCAAAAGATTATAAACGAATGCGAAATCTGCTACATTGCTAAAACTGAACATAGAAATACGAAACTAGTCTTTGAAACGACCCCAAAAACCTTCAATCCCAGAAACAAGTATGTCATGGATTTTTACTTAATAAATAGTCAACAATTCCTATCATGTATTGACATTTATTCTAAATACGCCTCCTTGATAGAAATAAACAGTGGTGATTGGCTCGAAGCTAAAAGAGCTATTCTACGCATATTCACGAGATGGGTAAACCCTCAGAAATAAAAGCCGACAATGACTCCGCTTTCATGTGCACCGCACTTAAAAGCTTGTTAGAATCAAAGGGAGTAAATATAAACATAACAACACGTAAAAATGGAAATTCTGACATTGAGAGATTTCATAAAACCGTCAATGAAAAATTAAGAATAATAACAAGCGAGAATGAACCCGAAAACCAATTCACCAAATTTGAGAAAATACTTTACGAGACACAATACAACTGGTCGAATACCAGCAGAAATTTGAATTTTTGCAGGAACACCTGCCTATAACACACAACAAAACAAGATAGACAAAATTGACAAACTCAATGAAAATAGACAAGACTTCGGTATAGCTGTGATACTCGTTGGGCATCCCCTGCAATCTGTATCTCGATTGCACTGAAGAAAACATGTTTTTCTCTGACGTCGATGGATATAATTGTAGTATGAACTCGATCCTTCTGATAAAGGCACTGACCTCTTGGGTATTGCCGCTGAATGAAGGCAGTTGCCTGATTTAGCTCAGGGTGCGACTCCGATAACAATTGGACTTCCTCGGAAAACATAGTTGATTTTGTTTCAGTTGTAAAGTTTTTATACCCTTCGACCATTGAAAATGGTCAAAAAAGGGTATACTAACTTTGTTCAAATGTATTTAACAGGCAGAAGGAGGCGTGGGAGACCCCATAAAGAGTCGATTGAGCCATGTCTGTCTGTCTGTCTGTCTGTCTGTCTGTGTGAACGCACAGATCTCAGCTATTGTAAAAGCTAGAGTTACCAAATTTGACAGAAAGACTCCTGTGTACTATAAGCTGATCAAGTTTATTTCAAATGTTAGGTGCCACGCCCACCGCCCCCGTAAATCAAAATTTTAATTTTTGAACTCAATTTGTAAGCGCTGTATAAAAGATACAACTTTCTGACTTTAATATATACTAAGCTGAATGAAATATCTACGTAGTCTCCAAATTACAATCCGATTGGACAATAATCACAGACGTTATTTAAGAAAGTATGAGCATAAAACCAAGTGCTTGTGTCAGCTAACAAGGGAGGCGAGGGAGCGCGAAGCACGAGCGCTATCTGTCGGGATTAATTTCAAAGCATGTGCATATGCATATGTGTATGAATTTAACAAATTAAATTATACGGGAACATAGGTCGAAGGGTATCCCCCTATCGCGTTTTTCGCGACTGTTGATTTCGTTTGGTTCTTTGTTTTTACACTTTTATTGTCCGTATGCAGTAAATTAACTCTTTGTGTTCACGAACACTTTTGCGCGATTCTCGTGAAGTTAGAATTTTATAAGCTTGAATTGGCGTTTTCGCAGTTACATGTAGCTATAGCTACATAGCTATATGTCAGTGGGCCAGGCTGCCCAGCTAGCGGAACTTTTGTAATAACTCAAGTAAACAAAAACAGATTTGACCGTAAATTAATATTTTGGACTTTTGATAAATTTATTATATATTTCTCATTGGAAATTAATCGGAATCGGATGAATCTGACGAATCTGATTTATTTAACCCTTAACATGGCAACAACTCCGATTTTCATCATTTTTTTTTTATTTGGAAGACAAAAGTAAATAAAAAATACACTTCTTTTTATTTTTTAAATTTATTTAGTTTTTTTCTTATATTTTTAAAAAAAGGGAGTGATGCATTTCTGCATCAAGTGCGCTTTAAAGGAAAATATTTTTAAACTATCCCATAGCATGGTAATTATAATCATCATTACAATTTTATTGTTAATGTATTAATTTAAATGAAAGTTTTTAAAACAATTATTTCTTTTATTAAAACATAAGAATACGCCACATTTGTCGCACTGCGTTTTGGAGAATCCAGTGCAGTTTGGATATTTACAACGCAGCCTCTTGTCAGTCCAGACAGGCCAATGACCGAATTGATCCTGCCGAACCATTTTGTTTGGCATTTGTTGCGAAGGTCCCTTAAGCTTTTTTTCATCCAATGCATATTGGATGCCAGAGCCACGCTTTCCTTTATTTTTTGTAGCATCCAATTTAGTTAAGGCTTCTGCTATTTGCAAACGAAAATCAGCTGAATTAAGCAACTTGTCAGTTGAGGCCTTCGCTTTGTGAACGCGCTTGTATAAAAGCCAAGCATTGCTTACAGTCAGGTCCAGAAGATGGTAAAACACTCTAACTTGCCACCTTTGACTTTTAATGGAAATTTTATATCTTCCTATAATGCTGTCAATCAGGTCAACGCCTCCCATGTAGCTATTATATTGAGATACAGAATACGGACGTTCGATTTCAATATATTCTTTTTTTTTGTCGATCGAATCGACGGGCCGAATCTTTGGGAACAATTCCAGCATAATTTGATGCCAATCTAACTACTTTGTTGTCCATCCATGATGTCAATGATATATCAACTCCATCATAATTCGTGACATATTCCAAACAAGTGCCTCGTGACATTTTCTTTCCCTTCGAAAATTCATACAACTTACCATTGGTAATTCTGTTCTGCCTGATTGTTCCTAAGGCCAAAATTCCGCCATCAGCTAAGAATTTCAAGAGGGGCAAGGATGTGAAGTAATTGTCAAAATATAGACGATAGTTTTGGTGCTTTGGTATTTCTCTTGCCAATCTGATATTGCAATTAGATGCAGCACCAAGGTCAGGTTCTTGAGGCAATACGATGTTTTCCTTGCCAGTGTCAAATTCAAATTTGTAACAAAACCCTGAAATACCGCTCAGCAGCAACAGCTTATATCCCCATTTATGAGGTTTGTTGGGTAAATTTGGTTTCGAGCCTTTGTGGAGCACATTTGTTCATCAACACACAGGAACTGCTCCATTGGTATTTTACCGAAACTTGTGTTCAGTTTCTCCACAACTGGCCTTATTTTGAAAAGACGATCATGTCGAGGATCGTTAGGAGGTTGTTAGTATTTTTTAATATGTAAAGCTACTTTGATGCATATCTGCAACAAACTGAAATTGTTGATTTATTCATATTCTTATGCAACAAACACAAAAAATCGACAATAATCAAATAAACATAATATTTACCTTTTTATAAATGCAAATTGTTTCCACTAAATCACTTTATTATAATTTTTATTTTTATAAGAAACTGCATAACCAATTGAGTTTAGCGCATTCACAAAATTGGCGGGAAAAGTAATCAGCCTTTTAGTATTTTAAATAATTTAGTGTTACCAACACTTTTTATATAATAAATGAATGTTGTTGATCTGCATCAAATACATTTTTGACAATTTTATGACGCACATTGAAAAATAATTGTACTCAAACGGTATGATGCAGATATGCATCACCACCATGTTAACATCCTCCATTGTATTACTCCTTTTGTCCTTAAGGGAATGGTTTAGTCGAGTGTTTCTGAAATCTTTGTTCCTGGCTTCAAGTGCTTCTTCAGACATTATACCAATAGGAAGTGCAACATTGTTGATGATGCCTGCTCCGTGTATTAAAACTTTGTGCACAGATGACGACATATAAAACCAAGGATATTTTTCTACAAAGATTTCAGCTATTTCGTTTGCATATGAGTTGAATAAATTTGTATTGACCTTGTGTCCGCTAGCCATCACCCTTAAGATTACACTGAATCGGTATATGAGTTCTTCACAAACTCTAGTAAGATTTTTCCATTTTTCTGTAAGTCAGCTCATAAAACTAGTTAATTTCCTAGTAATCCTTTCAGATTCCATTCCAGAAAGCTGGCGGTTCTTTATAATTGTACCAAATACCAATTCTTTTTAAAGTAGAGCTCTCTTTGAGGGATCATTTTCGCTAAGCCAAGTGGAATAAAGCACGCGCTTCGGTACTGACATTTCACCTAAAAAGTGCAGCAGACTTTACAGTTGGTCGAAGTTGGATATAATTCTAGAAAATTAACGATACAAAGCCTCACACTTTACATAAATGCTAAAATCAGCTTGAACAAGAGTGAACAAGGTTAGTTATAGTCCAAATATGCTAGTATCAAGCATAATGCGATACATGGTAAAATAACAAACTTCAAACACTTTTTAGACCATGGATTTAAAAAAAATTCATGGTCAATTGTGTTTGTCGAAACGGAAATGTGCGTAACAGGCAGAAGGAGGCATCTCCGACCCCATAAACCATATATATTCTGAATCAGTATCAGTAGCCGAGTCGATTGAGCCATGTCTGTCTGTCCGTCTGCCTGTCTGTATGAACACCTGGATCTCAGAAACTATAAGAGCTAGAGTCATCAAATTTTGTGACAACATACGTATATATTGCAGTGTCTCAAAGTTTTTTTTAAAATTTGGACACGCCTCTTCCCGCCTCTGTAAATCAGTAATAACTATTTAAAACCTACAATATTAACTCAACAACCAAAGTTGTATATCTTATATGACAAATACCTTGCCGCGGGCGTTATGTGAAAATTTCATTAAAATCGGACTATAAATAAGTGAGATATAATACGAATTAAACTCACTTTGAACATATATACTTAAGCATACCCAATTTACGCAAGCAAATACCGAAGTTCAAATCTAGCGTCAGACACACAGCATTTTATTAAACTTTTTATTTGCATTGTATTGTAACAGCATTGGTTCACAATGCAGCTTTGGCGATAGTCCAAGAAGTGAGGCAATGGCCGAGTGGTTACAGTGGTGGACGGCTGCGTGAGAGTGCGTGTGTTCAACTCCCGGTTGAGGCGGGTGCGCGGACTTATTTTGTTTATTTATTTTATTCTAATAAACTAAAAGAATAGTTACAGTCAAACAAATTAAATTATTTTATTTTGTCTGTTATGACTTTGCATGTTCAGTAAGATTCAAATTGGATGTTTCCTATTTTGTTTTGCTCTCAATCTTTTGCAATTAGAATGCTAGAAAATAACAGAGATCATAAGCCCTTGTAAAGTTATGAATGTGCGAATGGGACGCCCATACATACATGTCTGCATATCCATATGTATGTATTGGCGTCCAACTTCAACATACAAGTTAATTACTTGCAAGTTTGCAAAGTAAAAAATATAAGATTTTAATGTTCAATTAAGAACAATGACTTTATTACTTAAAATCCAATTTACAACTAATCATCCTAAGCTGTCCCTAACAAGCTGTGAGTCTTGGCTGTGAGCTGCGCTGCCCTTGGTGGCAGAGGGTCGACGTCGGCTTCGCTGCTTCCAATAGGCCACGACATCGGCTGATGTCTTGTTGGTCGAATTATTGCAGTCTTCTTGGAATTACATGCATTGGTGGGAGCGGAAGCAGTTGCCAAACAGATTCTTAGAATTCAGCTTGGCAGCTCGGCGCGTGCAGGAAATTATGCAGACGCTGAGCTTGCAGATTGGAACTTGCGTACTGGAGTTCATTATTCTACATTGCAGCATTTTAGTTGTTAACTCTTCCCCCTCTAATTTATGCTTGTCCTCAAGCGGTCTCTAGAAGTAGGGAATGTTGTTGAACTGAGGTAGCTGATATGGTCCCTCGGTCGAAGATTGATCGCAAGTTGATGGTGCGAGGATCGCTGTGACTTTTGTGTCCATTCGAGGCGTGGGTCCTAAATGCAATGTTATGCTCTTCTGCCTTTGACTATAGGTGTGCAAGCCCAGGATGAGAATCAGAGCAATGCCAAAGAGTTTCAGCAGAGTTATGCTGTTGACCGTTGAATGGGTTTTTATACGCATCAGCTGTCCAGTGTTATTTATGTGCAATGCTTCCAGTGCACTATGGGTAAAAAGCCGGAAATTTTGGTATTAATGTAATTTTTTTTTGTGATTGATATTTTAATGCTGCTTTCATTTTTTGATTCCTTAGTAACAAGATAGCTTAAAAATAATTTTAGAACATTTTTACGAGTTACGTTTATTTTTGTTATTTTTGCGCGCTCTCAAAGTCAGCTGATTCAGACGTGCTTTGAAATGTGAAAATTGGAAAAAAATTGGAGAAGCAAATATTGTCTTCATAGCAAACTTTGAGTTTATTTTTAATTATGGAAAAAGCAAGTCAGAGTATATAAATTAATCGTTAATACATGTTTTCCGATAATTGTGTGTTGTTGTTGAATTGTCCCATGTATTGCTTGTGAGTATTTTCAATTGCTTACTAGCAAACGTTCTGGTGTTCTGTGGAATATTACTTTTGTATGGCACAAAGAATCACCAAGGTTAAAGTTGTATGTTTTTAACATATATATCTGGAATCAAAAGGTATTAATATTTTTTGCCCCTTTTTGCCCCTTTTCGCGAAACATTATATGTTGTAGATGTGTATGAGTTCAGTAATGCCTGTGGATGTTTGGAGCAACAACAAACGCGATGCAGATGCTGTTAACAGTTATATTTTGGAAAATATAGAATAGAACTATGTGACTAAAGAGAAAAAGATTACAATTTCAAAGAAAGTGAACCAATTTATTGCTTATGTGAACAATCACTTAAGGAAATGCAATAGAATGTTGGAGTGATTCAAACGAAATCATTCACTGTGGCTTGAGTCTAAAATTGTTGTCGTTATTGATAAGCCAGAAATGACACTATAACAAACCTGGTCGGAAGCAGAACCTCACCTTAAAAGAAAATTAGCAAATAGCTGGCTGCAAACAGGGCCACCCACCCCCCCCCCCCGTCCAGGGGGCTTCAATTTCCAATCTCTATGCCAATGCCAATGCCAATGTCCCCAACTGTCCACAAAATATTGGTACATGGATTTCAAATTATTAACCAATTTATTGTTCCTGTTGGTGTCCTGGAAAAAAAAGGCGAAAAAACCCGCAACAAACTTTACAAGAGTGATAGAAAATCTCACGCTAGGAAATGTAGCCGACTAGTAAACATTACTGATGTTTTCAATAGAGTAATGGATTCATCTGATCCTTTGCTTTCAAGTCTTTGTTTAAGAGATCTAAGTAAGTTTGGAAAAAGAAACTCCTCCCAAAAGAAGTACATCGATATTCTTCAAAATCCGGATTGCAGAACTTTATCAAATTATCAATCTAATAATGAAGAAGAAGAAGTAGAAGGGGAAGACGAATTCAATTGCCATAATATATTTTTAGAGCAGGAAGTTTAAGAATATTAATAAACTTAATAAAATATAAAAAATTTGTTGACTTTTATCTCATAATAATGCATCTTGTGTCCTCACTCCCCCCCCCCCCCCCCCCCCCCGGGAAAACACGCTCCACGCCACCCCCCGGGAAGACACCTCGGTTGAACCACAGACAGTTTAACACCCAAACCTTCTTCGCCTCCCATCCATCTCTCTTCAAAACCGCTTTCATTTGTATATAAATACATTTTTTCACTTTATTTTCAAGGGTTGTTTTTGTGGGCGATGATGTGGATGTGGAGATGAAGGCGTGGTCAGATAAAAAAAAAAAATCCGAAATTCTATTTAATAATCCTAAAATACTATATAAAAATTCAAGTCTCTATCTTTAAAATTGTAATTAATACCAAAATTTCCGGCTTTTTCCACCCATAGTGCAGTGCTTCGAGTGATAGGACCTTAAGTCTTTATTCTTTCCTCCGCCGTAACTGCACAAGAGGAGCTCCAGGGCTCAAGACTGTAGATTCCAAGTTGCTGAACCGCTTGTTGTCGATAATCATCGAGTCGTTTGATAGTTGAACAAGGTAAGTGCCCTCTAGGTGTGTTGTTCCAGGTTACGTTTCCATCGTAGTTGTTTAGTAGGATGATTCCATCGTCAACTTCTTCTATTTTAGATACGTGGTCGGCATTGCTAAAACTACACAGCCGCTTTCTTTCCCTGAACAATTTTGGAATACAATTTGAATTACTTATGTTAACATTTTTTTCTTATCTCGCATTTTTTAATATATTCTAATGTTTTACAAGTTTGTGGAATGCCATAGGTGAGATTTTTAAAGACAAAGATTTCTTGAAAATTTAAGTGTATAATTGAATTGTTTTTTTTGGGCTTTATGATAACGTGTTGGTATTGTGTTTCTTCTAAATTTGGAATCTTAACAATATACAAAAGTGTTGTTTTTTGTGTAAAATTGATACATCGGAAAACTCCATTATTTCTTCCATTGACAGGGGTGGCATGTTATTTCTTTTAAAAATGTTCTCAATTTCAATTAACTCATCTTCATTTAATACAAGTGTGTTAACTACGTTTAGTCGTGCCCACTGAATGGCGTATCTAATGTTAATAATTTCTTCTTTTAGAAGTCTAATCTGATTGTGCAAACTGATAGCTATCTCAATACTAACTGAACTGCTTTTAGAATAGAATATTTGAGTATGGACTGAATGAGTTTATTTATTCTTTCTTCTAACTGTTTGTTAATGATGACCTGTTGGTTATTGTTGTGTGCTTATTTTCTTTAACTGTTTCTTTCCTATATCTTGGGGAAAGCTTGGAACCTAATCTAGTGTTTATTCTTACAAATATTTCTTCTCCAGGCTGATAATTACGTATTTCGTTTTTGTTTTTATTATGGTTTGTCCGGTCCGTTTTCTGTTTATTTTTAAGTCGTTCAATGTTATCTTGTCTGGCCGTTTCGTATTGGTCCGGGTCTGTTGTCACTCTCCTGCCGAAGAATACTTCTAGTGGTCGTTTCTTTGTAACGGAATGAAAACTATAATTGTACTCGTAAACTGCCCTTTCTAAAAGTTCCTTGAAATTCCTCTCTGTGCCTTCTTTCTTGAGGCATCTCATTATTTCTGAGAGTGTTGAGTGGAAGCGTTCTATCTGACCGTTAACGGTACTTTTGTATGGAGGGGCAGTATAAACTTCTATCTGTAGCTGTTCCAGCATGAACTTAATTGATTGGGAATTGAAAGCTTTCTCATTGTCCATAACAATATGTTTAGGGACTCCGAAATAGAATATAACATCGCGTAAAGGGGTTCTGATGTCCTCTATCGCTTTTGAATTTATAATTCGTGCCTGCGCTAATTTAGAAAACTTGTCTATTGCAGTGAGTACTAACTGTCGTTCGGTAGAGTAGATGTCAATGTGCAATATGTGACCGGGGTATTCTGGAGTAGGAGTTTCTTGAAGTTCCGGATTAGGGGGGTGTCTGTCATATTTCGCCTCTTTGCAAACTTTACATTGCTTGACTAAATGTATAATTTTTTTGCTTCATTTTTGGGAAATAATGTGTTTCTGATAGTTGCTTCTGATTTTCCAGAGCGTTTCGATGTGCTCTCCTATGTATTTGAAGAATTCTTTCTTCCTGTTCAGTTTCGTCTGTCAAGTCTTCTACCCTGGACTGGGTAAATCGAGTTTTGATTCCTTTGAAGTGAGTTCGGTAGATTGTCTGTATTTTTCCCATTATATTTTCAGTCGTGTGAATACCGTTAATTACGGAAGGGTTGAGATATTTTTTTAAGTCTGTTATTATGTCGTCCGTAGTGTAGTCGAGTCGGTATATTTCATGTCTATGGAAGGTAGGAAATGGGATGCTGAACTTGTAGTCGTGTTTATCTGATTTGTAAAAGAATATTTGATTTTTGAAAACATTTATTGGGGCTTCGACACTGACGATTAAGTCGTGGCTAGAACTTTCGGCGCTATGTTGTGTAGAGGCAACGGAGTTAACTTGCTCTAAAGGTATTCTTGAGAGCGCGTCTGCAACAACATTTTCTTTTCCCGGTTTATAGAATATTTCGTAATCATACTCCTCTAGATATGCCTTCCATCTCTTGATTCTGGCATTTCCATTCCAGCTACTCAGAGAATGTGTTAGAGGTTGATGATCTGTAAAGATCTTAACCTTTGCTTTACCGTACAGGTAATTTTTGAGGGCCTTGAGTGCCCAAATTATGGCTAGCATCTCTTTCTCGTTAGCCGCATAATTCTCTTCGGCTTTGGAAAGTGTTCTAGAGAGAAATGATATAGGGTGGTTGTCTTGCGATAGAACTGCTCCGATCGCGAAATTTGAAGCATCAGTAGTTAAATGGAACTCCTTCTTGAAATCTGGGTAACGGAGAATTATTTCTTTTGAAACTAGATTACTTTTCAGCTTTTTAAAAGAGTCTAGAGCTTCATTATTTAATGAAATTAATTTTTTTGATGACATTCTTTTGGACACATGTCCATCTTCCCCTGTTAAAAGTGAAGTTAGAGGCTTTGCCAATTTGGCATAATTTTGTATAAATCTTCTATAGTAGCCGGAAAGCCCAAGGAAGGATCTTAGATCCCTCAAAGTTTTAGGGCAGGGATAATTTGCTATCGCTGCTACCTTGTTCGGATTAGTTTCTATTCCCCTATCGGAAACAACAAATCCAAGGAATTCGACTTTGTTTTTCATGAACTCACATTTGTCCAACTGACATTTCATGTTAGCGCTCTGTAAAGTTTGAAAAATTTTAGCCAAGTTCTCAATATGTGTATCATCATCTTTGCTAAATATGATGATATCGTCTATGTAAATAAAACATATTTTCCCAATATGTTCTCGAAGTATGTCATCTAATGCACGTTGGAAAATTGAGGGCGCATTCTTTAGACCAAATGGGAGTCGTGTAAACTCATACTTTCCGTTGTTTACGGAGAAGGCGGTCTTTTCTATGTCATTATTTTTCAAAGATATTTGGTGGAAACCACTTTTCAGATCTAAAATAGAGAATACTTTATTGTCTCCTAATTGTGTAAGTACTTCGTTTATCTCGGGAATAGGGTATTTATCTGCAATGGTTATTTTATTAAGTTTACGATAGTCAATAACCATGCGATATTTTTTTTCGCCTGAAGCGTCTGCCTTTTTAGGTACAATCCACACTGGTGAATTATACGGGGACCTAGAAGGTCGAATTATACCATCCTCTAAAAGTTCTTTTATCTGTTTGTTTACTTCATCTTTCAGTGTCATTGGATACTGATAGAATTTCGAGTAAACTGGAGTATCGGACGAGGTTCGGATCGTTGCCTTCACATTTGTTGTGTAGGTCAGTTTCTGGTTTGGGTCTGCGAACAAGTCTGGAAATGACTTGAGTAATTCGCTTAGCTTGGCTTTTTGTGTGTCGGACAAGTGGGATGTTCTCGGAATAATTGTGTTAACTGCTTCGAATGTTTTTTCTTTGATGTGGATCTTGATACCGTTTTTTAATATCATAATATTTTTGCTGATTTTTATTTCTGCCCCTAATTCTTTCAAACTATCGTTGCCCAAAATGGCATCGAAAGATTTCAATGTGGGCAACAAGAAAAATTTTTACTTTAACGTCTGGAATATTGAAAAGGTTCGCTTCTTTATGGTGCGTAACTATAGTGCTGCCGCCTACTGAGACAGCATTGAAAGGTGCTTTGTTTTTAATAGGGTTATTAACGAATTTAGGTTGGATGTAGTTTCTGTTCGAACCGGTGTCTATAAGTATTCTAATAGATTTGCCATTCCTCATCTTGCATACGAAATATGGAAGAGAGGAATTCTTTATTCTAAAAAATTCAATGCTGCGTCATCGTAGTAATCGTACGAGTTATTGTCAGCGTCGGCTTCGTCTATCTGGTCTACGTAATCGTCCAGGTTGTCGTCAAGATTGTTGTAGTCCTCGTACTCTGCCATAGCTTGTTCATAGTCCGTCATTGTCAATGGAGTCTCAGTGGGTCGCGTTTCATTTTCTTCCGTTGTGGTCTGTATATTAAAGTTTCTTTGTCGCTTCATTCCATCTGGTATTGGACCAGGTGGTCTTTTGCCTGGTTCGAAGCGAGGTCTGTTCATGTAATTTACCATTCTGGTCTGAACACTGGGATCCACATCCATAGGTTCTGGACGAGGCAGTGGTTTTGGGGCCTGTGGCCTAGGTGGCGCTGACAGTTGTGGCGGGAGTTGCCTATTCTGAAAAGGTCGAGTGCAGCTGCTGGCTGTGCAAGCTGGTAACCGAAATTGTTTGAATTTTGTCGTGGTAAAGTAGTCGGTGGTTGTTGTCCGATTTGGTAATATTGAGTTCTTGGAGGTGGAATTGGTGGTTGTCTATTTATGAACGAAGTGCTGCGAGGAGCAGGTGAAGGTTTTGCATTTGCAGTCTGATTCCTAAACTGTCTTGTCTGTCCCATATTTGTAGCATGTCTTGCCCTGAAGTTCTGGTTTTCTAACTTGAGGCAAAGGTGTAATGCTGATGGTAAGTCTACTGGTTCTTTGATTCCCAGTAGGCGAGGCAAGTCGCCTTGTAATCCTCGTACGAAGGTGTCTAGAGCTTTGTCTCTGTACATCTTCGTCATTAACAATTCTGCTTCTCTTCCTAACCCCATACAACCGATCTTGTTTAGGATTAGTGATAGGTGTTTATAAACCGTTTGATGGAATTCTTTCACTGATTGGTTAGCACCCTGTATAAGCATCATCATTTGATATTCTAATGTGTTAATGTCGGGTTTGTCCGCGTAATGAAGAGTCAGACACTTTGAAATCGCTAACCAGTTCAATGGGGTATTGTAAGATTCTAGTGCCATGTCAGCGTGTCCTACAATCTTATTACGTATGGTATGTAAGATACCATAGTATTTTGGGGTACCCTGGTAAGCACTGTACGCTTCTAAGATACGATCTACTCCCTTCTTCCATGAGCTGAACTCTGAAGGGTCACCTGAAAAGTCTCGGATAGTTTTTACTATATCCGGCACTCTGTCTAAGTCTCCTAAGTTCCCTGCATGTTCTGGGGCAATTACCTGATCTGTTACGTTCGCAAATTCTTCTGAAGAATTGTGACGTCTCAACAAACCTGGCTAGGATTTCACTCACTGTTGCTGCTAATGCAGCTCTCTCTATGTTTTCGACCATATGTCTATTAAGTTCTTGTTCTTCTTATCGTCTAATTCTTTGTCTACAAGCTTCTGCACTTAGTATTGAGGGCCTGATCAGATTGTTCACGTTAGCCATGAAACGCTTAGCGCATCTGAATTAAGAATGGGTCGAGTTTTAGATAAGTCAAGGGAGCAAATGATGGAGCTTATTATGTTTGAAGGGAGTTAGTAAGATGTGTTTTCTTAAAGATAATTGGTTTTGTGTGTGTGTGTTTGAGTTTGTTGCTTGTTTGTTTTATAACCAGAGGCTGGTTTTTTCCTTTTACTTTAGAGGGTCCCTTGGGAATCGTAAAGTTGGAATCAGTTATATCACTTTTGTGATCTTTTGTTTGATTTATCGTTTTACGGTTCTTTATATAAGTATCCGTGTTTGCTTAAGAGTCTATTTGTATTTTTAGTTTAGTGTTAGTTTTCTTGGTAATGGTTTTGTGTAATCTTACAGTACTATGGGTAATTTAATTGATGTGGCTCCTCCCTCCGACGATCCGGATTTCATCCTGTTTGTCCAACGACTACTGGGGATCCTGCGATGCGTACAGGGTTGTGGCCCTGCCTTCAGTCCTTGGAGTCCACCGATGGGCAAATGAACAAGTTAAGTTCGATTTGCCGGAGTCGATTTGAACGAACGAAAAAATTTCTTTTTCCGGAGTTGCACGTTCACTTCACTCGCGTTTTAGAACCGGTTGCGGCAAATGTAATTGCCAGCCGCGAACTTACAAGACGTTTTGCTGTTTCGTACGCGTACCGGTCCCTGCTCGGGCGCCAGTTAATTACTTGCAAGTTTGCAAAGTAAAAAATATAAGATTTTAATGTTCAATTAAGAACAATGACTTTATTACTTAAAATCCAATTTACAGCTAATCATCCTAAGCTGTCCCTAACAAGCTGTGAGTCTTGGCTGTGAGCTGCGCTGCCCTTGGTGGCAGAGGGTCGACGTCGGCTTCGCTGCTTCCAATACGCCACGACATCGGCTGATGTCTTGTTGGTCGAATTATTGCAGTCTTCTTGGAATTACATGCATTGGTGGGAGCGGAAGCAGTTGCCAAACAGATTCTTAGAATTCAGCTTGGCAGCTCGGCGCGTGCAGGAAATTATGCAGACGCTGAGCTTGCAGATTGGAACTTGCGTACTGGAGTTCATTATTCTACATTGCAGCATTTTAGTTGTTAACTTACATTATTGTACGATTGTATGTATATACATAAATATGTACAATTAGTTTTGCAGTTGCTGTTGTGTACCGACGAAAGAAAACTAAGTTCTAATTACATATATTGCGTAACTAAAACTTAAAAATCGCCTACCGCCGCCCCTTATTAATGTTTTTGAGCTTTTAATTTATTTAAAAAAAATTATGAAATACAAAAGAATTTCACATGTTGATCGCGGCAGCAATCGCGAACCTCGAACACACTTAGAGTCCGGGACATAGTCCACTCAGCCACTGAACATCTCTCGCAGCCGTCGAAAATGGTGAGACATTAGACAAAACCGCCAAAAAAATCAAAAAGAAGCACATGTAATGAAATTTGGTACGCGCTAGAAATGCATATGTTACATTGCACCTATTGCCTACGGTATATTTTGATAATCCATGGCCTTATACAGTCAGCTCCTGACTGTAGCGTTGCATTACCTTGTTTTCATATGAAAGACAATCAAATTATAATAGCAATCAAATCATAAGCCCTTGTAAAGTTATGAATGTGCGAGTGGGACGCCCATACATACATGTCTGCATATCCATATGTATGTATTGGCGTCCCACTTCAACACACGTTATTGTACGATTGTATATACATAAATATGTACAATTAGTTTTGCAGTTGCTGTTGTGTACCGACGAAAGAACACTAAGTTCTAATTGCATATATTGCGTAACTAAAACTTAAAAATCGCCTACCGCCGCCGCCCCTTATTAATGTTTTTGAGCTTTTAATTTATTTTAAAAAAATTATGAAATACAACTTGCGGGCAGCAATCGCGAACCTCGAACACGCTCAACATCATTGGCCTTAGAGTCCGGGACATAGTCCACTCAGCCATTGAACATCTGTGGCACTCGTCGAAAATGGTGAGACATTAGACAAGACGCAATATGCATTCTAAGTTCGTGCCAAAAGAATCAAGAAGAAGCACATGTAATGAAATTTGGTACGCGCTAGAAATGCATCCCTATACCTATTGCCTACGGTATACTATGATAATCCATGGCCTTATACAGTCAGCTCCTGACTGTAGCGTATGTATTTTTCTTACTTAACATAAAAATACGGGTCACAAACAGATTGTTTTTATTTAGAACATACCTTTTTCTAAATTTGTTTTACTTTGTTTCAATTAAAGGTCAAACAACAAACACGAAACCGTTACGCCAAATATTTGCAGACCACGCGCTGAAACATATGTTCACTTTGAAAGCTCACAGCTGATCATGTAAACAAACAAAAACTGTTATACAAACTCTTATATGCTCAGACGGATATTGTCAGTTACAAAAACCAAAAAAAAAAAAAATACTGTATTTAAATATTTAAAAATGTGATTTTTGTTCCACTAGAAAAATCATCTGTCCCACTGTAGCTACAGTCCGATTTTACTAGTGTGGAAGCTAAGTTTCAGTCCTTTGACTTTGATGAGCCCCTGGAGCCCCTTAATTTTTCGTCATCGACTTCTTCAGGCATAATTTCATGTAGAATATACAACGACTATCTTCAAGTATCTCGTACGACTCCTTCAACCACCCCAGCTAACTTGTGCGATCCACCAATTCTGGTCATTACCTTTCCTCCGCCTGAGTCTAATAAAACCCCAAGAACTACTTCCAATAAGAAAGCTGCTTCCAATAAATAAGCTACTTTCACAATAACACTTGTCGCTGTTAAACCAAAGAAACTGGTTTTCGTTTCTCGCCTTGCACCTGATACTTCGATTGAAGATGTAAAATCATATATGCAATCAAAAGTATCAGTAACAAATCTTGTTGTAGAGAAATTTAAATTTAATTATACAAGTACGCGAGGCATTGCGTCTTTTAAAATTAGTATCCCTACTGATAATTTTCAATCAGTTTGCAACGGAACCTTCTGGCCGCTAGACTTAATTGTAAAGAAGTACTCTCCAAAATAAAAGAGTCGTACGGCGGTATCACTTCCTTTAATACCCCGAGCTTCTTCTTTTAATGGGACATCAAAAAACCAGTAGAATTAACCTCTTTTTTTTCTTGCCTACCAAACCCTTAGAGGCGTTAACACTAAGCTTTTTAAGCTGTATGCTGATTCTGTATCCTTTGATTACCACTTACTAATATTTACTGAAATTTGCTTGAAACCTGCAGTAGAAAGTTGCTCGATTTTCCCAGACATGTACACCTGTTTCAGATTTGATCGTTTATCACGAACAGGAGGTGGTGTTCTAATAGCTGTAAAGTCAGACCTTTCTTCTGAATTGGTTTCAATTGACCATAGTGGAGTTATCTGTGCAAAAGTAACACTGTACCAAATTTCAATTTATATTACCTGTTCATATATTCCCCACTCATCTGATATTTCCGTTACTTGGACCATCTTTTATCTATCCAAACTGTTGCATCCAAACTATCTGATAGAGATTATTTTCTAGCTTTTGGTGATTTCAACTTACCAGAAGTTGGATGGTCATATTAATCTGATATTCTGGCGCCGTCTATTTATAATTATAGTCAAAGTCAAATTTAATTTAATTAATTTCTTTTTCTTGTCTTTTCTCACAGTCAAGATTTCACTTTTAATTTAAAGCAGATCAAGTTTATTTCAAATTTTAGGTGCCACGCCCCCGTAAATCAATAATTAAATTTTTAAACTCAATTTGTAAGCACTGTATAAAAGCTACAACTTTTTAACTTTAACATATACCAAGCTGAATGAATTATCTACGCAGTCTCCAAATCGCAATCCGATCGGACAACAATCACAGAAGATATTTAAGACAGAATAAGCATAAAACCAAATGCTTCTGTCAGCTAACAAGAGAGGCGGGCGAGAGCGAAGCCCGAGCGCCATCTGTCGGGATTAATTTCAAAGCATGTGCATATATGTGTATGAATTTAACAAATTAAACTACACGGGAACATATGTAGGTCGAAGGGTATCCCACTGTCGCGTTTTGCGCGACTGTTGCTTTTCTTACTGGTTTATTCCTCCATGAATTCATTTTTCGACCAATGTGTTTCTCTCGCTTTTCCCGTAAAGTCGAAAAGGGCACCTTGGTTCTCTCGTGAACTTATGAGGTTAAAAAATCTGAAATCTCGGTAAAAAATTTAAACTTCTCAAGATATATTGCTGTTAAAGCAACCTTAATTGCTCTAAATGCAAATTGTCACAACAAGTATTTGAGTCGTTGTCGTTTGCAGGACCCAAAGCAGTTTTACAACTTCGTCAATCTGAAACGTAGATCCAGTAGATTCCCTTCCTCTTTATTTTTTGGAAAAAATTGAAGCAACCACTAATCAGGCCGCAGCCGATTTGTTTGCAGACTTTTTGCAATCGACCTACTCAACTAAACCGTATAGATCTTCCATACAGCCTAAAAAAAAAGTTTAATGATCTGGGTAATATGCAGTTGTATTTTGGGTCGCTGAATTCGAATCCGAGGTCAGAATTTCGCCATCACGTCTGGACTTCGACATAACCTCACAAAACTGAAAAACCTTAAAATATCTCCCAAAAGATATAAAATCCTGATCTGAGCATGCGATATGTGTTTTAACATGTATTTTGTCCAAATTTCGGTCCAAATTTTTTTTATCTATTTCCTTTTTTATACCCTTCGACCATTGAAAATGGTCAAAAAAGGGTATACTAACTTTGTGCAAATGTATGTAACAGGCAGAAGGAGGCGTGGGAGACCCCATAAAGTATATATATTCTTGCTAAGGATCACAAGCCGAGTCGATTGAGCCATGTCCGTCTGTCTGTCTGTCTGTGTGAACGCACAGATCTCAGCTATTATAAAAGCTAGAGTTTCCAAATTTGGCAGGAAGATTCCTGTGTACTACAAGCAGATCAAGTTTATTTCAAATGTTAGGTGCCACGCCCACCGCCCCCGTAAATCAAAATTTTAATTTTTGAACTCAATTTGTAAGCGCTGTATAAAAGATACAACTTTCTGACTTTAACATATACTAAGCTGAATGAAATATCTACGTAGTCTCCAAATTACAATCCGATCGGACAATAAACACAGAAGTTATTTAAGAAAGTATGAACATAAAACCAAGTGCTTCTGTCAGCTAACAAGGGAGGGGAGCGAGCGCGAAGCGCGATCGCCATCTGTCGGGATTAATTTCAAACGTGCATATGCATATGTGTATGAATTTAATAAATTAAACTACACGGGAAAATAGGTCGAAGGGTATCCCACTGTCGCGTTTTGCGCGACTGTTGCTCTCGTTTTTATTTGATTCTACTTGGAATTTGCTCATTTTGTTATAAATCCAATCTGAGACCGAATGAATTTTGCAATTATTGTTGCGTCAAATATCGATTAAATCGCTATGCAAAAATTCGAAGTCGATGTGTTCTAAACGTAATTGAATAAATAGAAAAGGGGCATACACGGGCAGAAGTTATTACATTGTGCTTAAATTAGACAACTGAAAGTACAAACGGGCTCAATTAGTTTTTCTAAGTTTTCCTCAGTTTATTAGTTATACTCCACAGAACACAAGAAACACATGTTAATTTTCTGCAAAAATACACATAAATTTGACTTACACCTAAGTGGACACAATATATAAAGAGTAAGTTTCAACATAAAATGACTGTATACATTAGATAATACATACCGTGAACTTCTTTGTCCATTTTTTAAATAATTTTAGTGCAACAAATGACGAATTGACAACACAAACGCAAATAAATTGGCGCCAAAAAATCGCACAATCGATTTCGATTGCAATTGCCTGATCTATTGTTGAGGTTTGAAAGCTCATAAAAAGCTCTTTGGAAACTTTTGAAAAGCCTTACTTAGTTTTTTTATGTGTATGATAAATTCGCTTTAACTATTTAAAAGCAAAAATACCATATATTGAAATGAAAATGTATACTTTATGCCAGAAAAAAAAGAATTCTGGACAATAGTGCAACGGGTCAATCGTATGATCCAAGGTTTTAAAACCGGTGCATTGAATTGCCGAGATGGGGATGGAAACCTGGTTACGGATATACAGGATGCGATGAGACCATAGAGGGAGCATTTCGCCAACCTGCTCACCGGCAACGACATCGCTGGAGAAGACACAGTAGTCACACCAATCGCCGACGACGTGGATATCCCACCACCTATCCATGATGAGGTCCGAATTGCAACAATGCGGCTCAAAAAAATCATAGCAGCCGGAGCTTATGGCTTGCCTGCGGAATTGATTAAGGCTGGCAGCAACGAGCTGATAGCGTGCATGCATCAGCTCCTTTGCATAATATTGCTAAAGGACGGCATGCCCAATGATTGGAATCTCAGTGTTCTATGTCTCATAGTTAAGAAGGGTGACCCGACGATTTGTGCCAATTACCGGGGAATCAGTCTCATCGCCATGTCTGAGTTCGGTATTCCTGCGAAGCTGACTCGGCTGTGCAGAATGACGTTGAATAGCACAACAAGCTTCGTCAAGGTAGGAAAGAACCTCTCCGAATTTTTCAATACCGTGCGAGGTTTCAGACAAGGCGATCCTCTATCTTGCAACTTCTTCTACCTGGTGATGGAAGGGGTACTGCGGAATGCTGGGGTACACCAAAATGGCACTATTTTTTATAAAAGTGTCCAACTGCTTGCATACGCCGATGATATCGACATCATTGGACGTTGCAAGCGAGATGTTACAGAAGCATTATCCGCAATCGAAAACGAGTCAGCAAGAGTGGGTTTGGAGATAAATGAGGGTAAAACCAAGTATATGCTGTCCAGTAGCAAGGAATCCCAGCGCCTAGGATCCCAAGTAGATGCTGGCAGCTAAACTTTTGAAGTTGTCAAGGATTTTAAATACCTTGGCACCGCCGTCAACTCTTGCAACAACATAAGTATGGAGATCAAGCGGAGAATCACATCTGCTAACAGGTGTTACTATGGGCTCAGTAAGCAGATGCGTAGTGGAGCTCTCTCTCGACTTACAAAACTAACACTTTACAAGACTCTCATCCTACTCGTGCTCTTATACGGCGCAGAGGTAGGGGTACTGTCACAAACGGATGCTGCAGCGCTTGGAGTGATCGAGAGAAAAATACTCCGCAAGATCTTTAGTCCTCTTCGCACCAGGAACGACTTTCGCATTTGAATGAACCACGAACTGTTCGAGTTCTACGCCGACATTGACGTAGTCCGGCACATTAGAAAAAAACGTATACGCTGGCTGGGACATGTCGTGCGTATGAACGAAGTAGCTTCTGTAAAAAAGGTGTTTGAGGCAAGAGTGGACCTTGGACGGCGAAGGTAACGACCGCGGCTCCGATGGATGGACCCAGTGGAGGAGGACCTGGCAACGATTGGTTAGCCAATTGGAGGAGGCGCGCAAGGAGCAGAGGCTGCTGGCGCGAGACGTTGAGGTCGACCGTAACTCGATGACGGGTTGTAATGGCCATTTAAGAAGAAGGTGACACGCCCCCCGCCCCCGTAAATCAAAAATTTAATTTTTGAACTCAAATTGTAAGACAAGAACTGCTCATTCCGAACATACATCCACAAATATAAAACAGACCCAACAAAGTGGCATCGAAGCTATGATGCTATCCCTACAGCAAAGCATGAAAGACTTCATGACGTTCATGCAAAATACTTTGCAGGAGCTCATGAAAAACCAAAATATCCTGATACAACTTCTTGTATCTTCAAAATCCCCATAATGGCTTCCCTACGGATATCTCTGTGGAACGCAAATGGCGTTTCACGGCATACACAAGAACTCACACAGTTCATTAACGAAAAAAACAAGCACACCCATTGGGGATCTCGTCTTGTGACGCCAAAGGGTAAGCAGTTGTACAATGCGCTTACGAAGCCGAAAAACAAGCTAGCCTATGTATCCCCGGGCAGGCCTACATACTGGCCAGCAGATCCGAAAAAAAATCCCAGACCTGATCGATTTTGCAATTACTAAACAAGTCCCCCGCAGCATCGCCAAGCTTGGATACTTCCCTCAGAAATGGAAAAAGTCGACCATAGTAATGATTTTAAAGCCAGGAATAGATTAAACGCAGCCATTATCATATAGACCGATAAGCTTACTAACTTGTCTCTCAAAGTTGTTCGAAAAAATGCTGCTCCTGCGAATTAGTCCTCATCTTAAAATAAACAACACACTTCCAACACATCAATTTGGCTTTACAGAAAAACATGGAACCATCGAACAGGTCAATCGAATCACGTCAGAAATTACTGCTTTTGAACATCGAGAATATTGCACAGCCATTTTTCTAGACGTCGCCCAGGCATTTGACAGAGTGTGGCTGGATGGACCTTTTAAAATAAACAAGCTGTTGCCCCAAAACACACAAAAGCTACTGAAGTCGTACTTATATAATAGACTGTTTGCAATAAGATGCAAAACAAGCACCTCACGAGATTGCGCAATCGAAGCTGGAGTGCCACAAGCTAGTGTTCTGTGTCCAATCCTATACACCCGGTATAAGGCGGATTTCCCCACAGACTACAATCTAACAACCTCTACGTTCGCTGATGATACCGCGATACTCAGTCGTTCCAAATGCCCAACAAAAGCCACGGGACTCCTATCCCGACACTTAACATCTGCAGAACGATGGCTTGCCGACTGGAGAATTTCAATAAATGCACAAAAATTCAAGCAGGTTACCTTTACCTTAAAAAACAAACATGCCCACCACTGATCCTGAATAACATATACATTCCACAAGCCGACGAGGTAACATATCTGGGTGTTCATCTGGACAGGCGGCTCACTTGCGGCAAACATATAGAAGCTAAGACGATACATCTTAAACTTAAAGCAAGGAACCTTCACTGGCTCATAAATGCTCGCTCTCCACTTAGTCTGGAGTTCAAAGCTCTTCTATACAACTCCGTCTTAAAACCTATCTGGAGTTATGGCTGCGAGCTGTGGGGCAACGCATCCAGAAGTAACATAAACATTATTCAGCGAGCACAGTCATCAATTCTGAGAACTATCACTGGAGCGCCGTGGTACCTTCGGTACGAAGACACAAGAGACCTAAAAATCAAATTAGTAATCGAAGTAATAACTGAGAACAAAATGAAATACCAAGAAAAGCTGACCATCCATCCAAATCCCCTCGCAAAAAAACTAATCCGAGTATGTAGTCAAAGCCGGCTGTACCGCAACGACCTGCCAGCCAAGCAATAAACTTATTAGGGCATTAATCTCAAACCCTATCACTAAGTGAAAGTTAACTTAGTTAGATTAAGATTTGAATAATTTTTGTTAGTCTCTTAAAACAAAGGGAAGATTCAATAAATAATAGAAAGCAAAAAAAAAAAGGAAAAAAAAATTGTAAGCGCTGTATAAAAGATACAACTTTTTGACTTTAACATATACTAAGCTGAATGAAATATCTACGTATTCTCAAAATTACAATCCGATTGGACAACAAGCACAAAAGTTATTTAAGAAAGTAAGACCAAGTTCTTCTGTCAGCTAACAAGGGAGGCAGGCGAGCGCGATACGCGAGCGCCATCTCTCGGGAATAATTTCAAAGCATGTGCGTATATGCCTACATACATATGTACATAGGAACATAGGTCGAAGGGTATCTCACTGTCGCGTGTCGCGCGACTGTTGCATTCCTTACTGGTTTTTTAATTAATTTACACCATTTTAAAAATTATTAAATACATAAATAAAAAAAAAAATTTAATTTTGTTATTTTAAAAATTCAATTAAAAAAGAAACTGGAAGATTCCAAGACATAATTCGTTCACCTATACAATTTGGAGGATACGTAAATATTTCAATCAGATAAAGCGTGTCAAAGTAAGTGTGTAAAGCAAATCAAGTTGAAAAATAAAAATTGAATTATTGATTTGGGAAGGTTGTGGTCGTTGCATCCAATAATTAATATAAAATTGATTTGCGCATAGTGTACAGGAACCTTCTTGTCAAATTGAGTATCTCCATCTTTTATAACAGCTGAGATCCTTTTTGTTCATACTTCTCGGCATCAACAGAGGGCTCGAACTGTCCTTAGTTATCTTAATAAATGCACATGCTTGTAATTGTTGCACACTTTAAATAAGCCGAAACTGAACGGATGTATTATAAAGCTGCCCTTAAAAAAGATTATAATAGCATAAAGATATGTGTGTAAATGGCCAACGGAGGGTTAGCTGCGAACAATCATGGTTAAATTGACTCGGATGGTAATGCTGATCAAGATATACTTTGTAGCAGGGACCGTAACGGTTATAATTTTTATTAAAAAAATTGAAAAATAAGAGTAATAAACTAATTTTTTAATTTAAAAATTATTATATTAATTATTTAATTATTATATTTGATTTTTAAAAATAAAAATCAATTTATAACTTTTATATTTGATTTTTAAAATAAAAACCAAAAAATAAGAGTTATGAATTGATTTTTATTATAAAAATCAGAAATAAAAATCAAATTGAAATTGCTCATGAGCCGAGAGTCCTAGATCATATATTGGTAAATATATATGATCTACACTGCAATACCAACCAGTTTATATACATATATGTATATAAATTCACTTGTTTAGACACTGTATTTGACTTATTAGCCACCTAAGTTCAAGGGTAAAATAAATAACATACATACACACACACTTGCACTCGCTCAACTCGTGAAAATTTCAAGATTAATAGCGACGTGCCTCGAATAGCCCATTTTATCTAACATATAGAAGGAGGCGTTTTAGACCCCATAAAGTATATATTTATATTTTTCCCATTTTGGGATATAAAGCTAGTGAAATGGCACGCATTTTAAATTAAATTCAAAAAATTCCCGTACTTTTTAATCCCTTTTGCGGCGCATCTTGAAAAATCACAAATCACAATGCACTCAAATTATGTTTACTATATTTCCACAAAAATATTCCAACGCTTTACATGACCGATAAGCTCGTTTTATGAGCAATTTCAATTTGATGTTTTATTTCTGATTTTTATATTAAAAATCAATTTATAACTCTTACTATTGCTGTAAAATGAGCAAATTTTAGGAATATAAATATAACAATATAATACGAGTATAACAAAATATTGTTAAAGTTCTTTCTTATTTTTGAGTTTGATGGCTCCAACTCTTTTTTTAACACTTCCCATAGGTGCTCTATCCGAGTTAAGTCGGGGGATGGGGGTAGACCACTATAAGTTTTTAAATTGTATTTTTTATTTAGTAAATATATATGTTTTTGGAATAGATCAAACCATTATCACTAAGCATCGAACATATAGAGCAGAGGCGGACACCACTTATAAAAGCAAAATCGAAGTTGAGAGCACTAAAAAACATGCGACTCTCAAAAAATGTAAACATTTCAACCTTTATTTTCGAACAAAGGTACATACATACATACTCTCCAAATTAACTTAAAATTGTATATTAATATTTGTGTAATATATACGCATATACATATTACATACTTACGTTGCCCATTAAAGTACATTGCAAAAGTCCGAACCTCAAGCGGCAATTGTACGTCCAAATTTAACACCAAAAAAAGACTAGCCCCAAACCTGCTCGAAAAGGGCCTCCTACGAAGAAGGTCAACTCTTTGGAGACAAAAGTTTTAGGCAAACCACAAACCTGCAAACTTTGCTCAAAGGAGAACCATCCTATACGCAAACTTTGCAAGAGGACATATCCTTAAAGATTGCACGAGTCAACATAACTGTTTTACGTGCAAGGGTCGCCACAATACACTCCTGCATCGTGCCACCCCTCCTACCGCGCCCTCTTCAGCAGATTCTTTACCAACTCTCCAGAATTCTAATATACAGTCCCCTCCTTCAATGACTAATATTATATATATATATATATATATATGTATATATTAAATAAGCACTCCTACCAAGCCGTGCAAGTTCAAGTAGCTGGCTTAAATCAAGCCATTTTAGCCAATCCACAAAAGTTGTGCCACTTCCAGATTGGCTCCCCGATCATTCCCAAGTTACAGCTAAAAACTGAAGCCATTTTTCTCCCCCAATTGGCAGGTAACCTTCCATCCTACTCAATTTCCAAGAATCTTCTGAAGGATCTGCCAAACCTCCAACTCGCTGATCCGCATTTACAGTGGCGGGAAGGGGCGTGTCCAAATTTTAAAAAAACTTTGAGACACTGCAATATATATGTATGTTGTCACAAAATTTGATGACTCTAGCTCTTATAGTTTCTGAGATCCAGCTGTTCATACAGACAGACAGACAGACAGACGGACAGACAGACATGGCTCAACTACTACTACTGACTCGGCTACTGATACTGATTCAGAATATATATAGTTTATGGGGTCGGAGATGCCTCCTTCTGCCTGTTACGCACATTTCCGTTCCGACAAACACAATAGACCATGAATTTTTTTAAAATCCATGGCCTAAAAAGTGTCTCTGTGTCCATAATCTTTGGAACTCTGCTCGGTCAAGAGACCATATTCGGCTGGGTTCTCACAGGACCAGGAGCCAAGCCGAATCTTACGACCATTTCCTCCTTTACAGCGAGTATCAAGATCAGCACAGAACAAAGGCTTGATGATCTTCTCACCAAGTTTCCAGTTGTGGAAGATCTACTAGCCAAGCTGGTAAGATTTTTAAATCAGAGTGTGAAACCAACTTTCTTTCGCACCACTTCCAAAGAGGGCAGATATGTCGTTACACTCCCTTTCAAAAATTCTGAAACCTTCGAATTGGGACATTCAAGGTCCATCACACTCGCTCAGTTTTTTAGGAACGAATGTCGTTTAAAGAGGAACTTTCCTTTAAAAGAGCAGTATGACTCCATTATTCATGACTACGAGTATTTAGATTTAGGCCATTAGTAAGCACAGTCCGTCCTCCAATGGAAAGATCTTGAACGATTACCTACATTCAGAACCCCTTCTTCAATCCAATCTGACTATGCAGATTTTGCCACTCGGGTTCTTCATCAGCCTTCCCAGAATATTAGCACACATTTTCCTCTCGCCAGCAACATCACATCCAACTACATGTTTGTAGACGATGTTCTTGCTGGCGCGCACTCCATAAAGCGCGCCACAGTGTCCACTGAAGAGTTACGCAAAGCTCTTGAGACAGCTGGTTTTCCTTTAAGAAAGTGGACCTCCAACCACAAAGATGTGGTACCCAATATCCCCAAGGAACACCTAATGAATGCCGATTTCATCGAAGTAGAGGAAGCGACCCTAGCAAAGACTCTAGGTATTCGCTGGCAAGCGAATACGGACGAGTTTCTCTTTGCCCCCTCCCGAAATTATATATATATATGTTATATATTTATATCCAATTTATATATATTATATTCATATATATGTATACACATATACATATATATATTTTATATCCACCCTCTAATTTTAAGAATAGTGTGATGGCACCACGCAAGGCACAAATACCAGCCAAGCCCAAAGGAGTGAACTCCTTCAAATGCCGCGTCTGCAGAGGAGTCCATGCCTTGAAAGAGTGCCAACGGTTCCTGCATCTGGCTGCGGAGAAGCTTTTTGCGGCAGTTTCGAACAACAAATACTGCCCGAATATTCTAATGGTTCATGTAGCAGTGGTGGCAGCTGTCGCTCACGCGGCGAAGGCCACCATAAGCTTCTCTATCTCCCAACCACCACTCCAGCCGTGACGCAGAACGCTGTTCCATCCACGCCGCCTCCTCCACCTCCAGAGTCCCTGGCGACAATCCCCTTGGTGGCAATCGGCATGCTGCCGACGGCCATCGTGAACCTGGACGTTGACGGCAAAATTTTCAGTGTTGGTGTGTACAGCCTAGTATATTTTGATGGCTTTCAAGCTCAGGCTAAGGTGACTGATAGAAGCCTGAGCCCGTGGAGTTTTGGGTCCGGAGGATGTGCACTCTTGCTTTGCTCGGTCTAAGCTCGCCGGATTGGTCGGGGTTTTCCAGGCCAAACTCCCTAGTACATACTACGTCATATAATATAAGTGCACGGTTTAACTAGCATAGTGATAATATTTACAAGAATAACAAAATCGGTGCCGACACACCTTTTCAAATGAATACTGGAATTATTCATCAGAGGGAACTAGATGTTGTTGTCCCTCGTCTCTACCCACCCTACCATGGCAAAGTATCTGGCATTGCCCCTAATATTCAAAGAATACGATAATTAAGTTACTTCATGTTGTCTCAGCGAAGATCCAGATAGACCCATAACAATGTTTAGTTATCCATATTTAATTCTATTTTTATACCCTTCGACCATTGAAAATGGTCAAAAAGGGTATACTAACTTTGTGCAAAATGCAAATGTATGTAACAGGCAGAAGGAGGCGTGGCAGACCCCACAAAGTATATATATTCTTGCTCAGGATCACTAGCCGAGTCGATTGAGCCATGTCTGTCTGTCTGTCCGTCTGTCCGTCTGTAGGCACAGATCTCAGCTATTATAAAAGCTAGAGTTACCAAATTTGGCAGGAAGACTCCTGTGTGGATCAAGCAGATCAAGTTTATTTCAAATGTTAGGTGCCACGCCCACCGCCCCCACAAATCATAATTTAATTTTTGAACTCAATTTGTAAGCGCTGTTTAAAAGATAGAACTTTCTGACTTAACATATACTAAGCTTAATGAAATATCTACGTAGTCTCCAAATTTCAGTCCGATCGGACAATAAACACAAAAGTTATTTAAGAAAGTATGAGCAACCAAGTGCTTCTGTCAGCTAACAAGGGAGGCGGGCGAGCGCGAAGCGCGAGCGCCATCTGTCGGGATTAATTTCAAAGCATGTGCATATGTACATATATGAGTACATACATAAGAACATACATACATAGGTCGAAGGGTATCCCACTGTCGCGTGCTGCGCGACTGTTGCTTTTCTTACTGGTTTTTTTCATATAAATTCATTTACAATTTTTAAATACATTATTCCTTTCTGTGAGAGGAAGTAAATCAAAATAAATGCAGTTAACATACAATTACTGCTTAAAGAAAGTAGGCCTTAGGCTGAGACAAACACGTGGCATTTATATATATACTAATTAATCATCAAACTACTGTGTAGACTCACTCATTTTTGAATTTTACTTTTATACATTTTTTTAATCCGCAACTCTCTCGAACGATGGGCCCATTGTACGGTTGTTGGGTAAAGTTGGAAGCTGTGCATGTGTACATGCTCGTCCAATCAAAATCAAATTAATCGGCCATAAAATAGAGATTCATATATAAGAAGATTACGTTACTTAGCTAGTTGTAATATAAATTTAATTTAGATTTATAAAGATTTCATTTCATTGAATCCATTTAAATTTGCATATATAGTAAGAACGGTTTGAATAACTTTAACTCATTGAAGTTGATTGAAACAATTTTAATTTAATTTCTATTTTTGCTCTCGAGTTATAGAACTCATCAGCTGTGCTAATTTTAATTAATTTCTGGCTGTCCGTGCGTGTGTGACTTTCGCTTAGGCAGTTTGAGAAACATAGGTGACTTTCAAACTGTGCCTTGGAAAACAGTTGAACTTCGCGCGTTCTCTTGCAACCAAAGATGAAATTGGGTTTGGAGCCGAAAACTGGGTGATTATGAAAATTGTTGCACCAGCATCGTACACAGAAATGTCATGACTTATCTTATACACTGATCAGATATTATCTAAGATCAGGCCCACACAACAGAACCAGTGAGAACTTTTATCGACCTATGACCTTGTCTGGATTTAACCAAGGTCGGCCGAGGTGGTTCGACAGCCAGTGGGCTCCAGATCAGTTGAAGAAAGCGTGGCCAGGCCTTCTAGACTTCAAAAGAAATACCGCCTGCCACACGGCTGAAAGAAAATCTTCACTTTAGCGAGTTGCACAATTATAGCACTTGAAAAATATCACCTTTTGAAGAATAAAACACTACTGGCACAATTATTGGAATTAATCCGATTTCTTCGGTCGCGCCAGAAAATTGCTGGTGATATAACCAGGTTCAGATTGCAGCGTAAGCTGTATTTGCTTTTTTTTTTTATATATTAAGACTTTTTATTTAAATTTATCAGATCACAAAGACAATGCGTCTGTTTAACAAAAGAGCCGATCAGAAAGTGCGAGATAGATGAGGTAAAAGCTCTTTTTATAACTTCGAAAAAAAAAGCTTTAAGCTGGAGTTACGGTTGAATCATACGATCAGCCAAATCGCGTGGGCGGCTTAAGAGAGATAAGAGATAAGCTTTATGCTGTGCTAACCGAGTTCAGAGAGATAAGAGATAAGCTTTATGCTGTGCTAACCGAGTTCAGTGCAAAAAGAGATAAGCTTTATGCTGTGCTAACCGAGTTCAGTGCAAAAAGAGGGACAATTTCGAATTTCGAATTTATATTCGAAAGCATTCTGCTTGGGATACTACAGCGCAGATAATGGAACAAGACCTGTTCGAAGATGCATTATCTGAAGACCATTATATCTTTTTGCTTACTTGTATGTCTTTTAAGTGGAATACTCCGAGAGGTTTCTCTTTCTCGTCTACTAACTCGTAATAATACGGGCTTCGTTTTTTCTTTACCGACGCTGAAATAAACACAGGTGCGAGTTTTGAACTAAACTTTTTAATAGCATTACTCTGTGTGAGATTTCTAGCATATACTTTATCTCCTTCGTTTAATTGAGCTTGTCGACAACGTAAATTATATCTATTTGCATTTTCTTGATGTACTCGATCTATGGTTTCTTTGGCTATTTGTCGGGCCACTTTCAGATTGTCAGTTCTCTCTAATCGAGTGTCATCTTCCAACAAATCTAAGCGGCGTAACAATTCGTAATCTTGACCGTTTAGAATCATATTCTGGCCGAAGGTCAGAAAATAAGGTGAATATCCGGTACTTCTATGAAGAGTAGCTCTTAGTGCGCCACTAATGGCATTCAAATTCAAGTCCCAATTCGAGTGTTCAGTCCCAATGTAAGCTCGTATTGCCGCCAATACCGATCGATTTAATCGCTCACTGGCATTAGCCTGCGGTGAATAAATCGCGGTGCATTTATGGAAAACACGAAAAGTATCAAGGAATTTCCGGAAATGGCTGGATTTAAACTGCGAGCCATTGTCTGTTAAGACTGTTTCGGGCACCCCAAAGGTATAGAAAATTGATTGTTCTAAATATTCACAAATCTTAGGTGCTGTAAACTTTTTTAAAGGGCATAGAAAATGAAACTTTGTGTTATGGTCAACTATTATCAACAAACCAATATTGCCACTTTTCGAACGCTGATAAGGTCCTAAAAGATCAATATACAATTTCTGAAAGGGTCGTTCCGAAGTGAGTGGTCTGCCCATCGGTGGTTTTAGGACTGTGTTTGGACTCTTGGTAGTTCTACAGACATCACATTCTGATATGTATTGCCGAATTTCGCTGACCATACGCGGCCAAAAGAAATGTCTTTTTTATTTTGTCAACAGTCTTACTCATTCCACAGTGTGCAGAACTTGGCATATTATGTGCTTGATTAAGTACATCTTCCACTAAGCCAGAGGGTACCCAAAGCTTCCATGAAAAATCTTCTTGACTCGGGTCGCCAGATGCGAATTGAGTCCTCTTATACACATAATTGTCAACGACTTTTAAATCAGGTGTTTTCGACTGATTTAATTTAATCTTTTCAATAAGAGATTGATATTCAGGCGAATTGAATTCTTTTGATTCTAAATCAATTGTTGGACCTTCTTTAAAAAAGGTTATGGATTCGATTGTAGGTTCATCTCTACGTGACAAGGTGTCAGCCACAACATTTTGCGAACCGCTTCTATGTAAAATGTCAAAAGTAAATGATCGTAACTTCATTGACCATCTAACTAATCTGCCAGATAAATCCTTTTGTCGCATGAGCCATTGAGAGAAAAATTATAACCGCTAAGCATTCTAGCTCCGTAACTGAATAGTTACGCTGTGCTTTAGATAATTTTTCGGACATATATGCTATTGGTAATTCGACTCCGTCTCGTTTTTGCGCTAATACACAACCGATTCCATAGGTGCTAGCGTCACAAAGTAAGACAAATGGTTCAGAAAAATTAGGAGTTATTAGAATGGGTGCGACTGTTAAACAGGATTTCAATTTTTCGAAGGATTCCTGGGCGTGCTCATTCCATGTAAAACCTTTTTTTCTGTTTTAACAATTCGGTCAGGCCAAAACTAACTGTGGCGTAATTATCCACAAACCGCCTATACCATCCCGCTAAACCTAAAAATCTACGCAATTGCTTAATTGTGGTTGGAACTGGAAAGTCGGTTATGGCTTTTATTTTATCTGGGTTGGTTTTTATTTGTCCGTTGCCTATTGTAAACCCGAGATATGAAATTTCCTTCATGCAAAAATTTGATTTACCAACATTAATGGTCAGATTAGCCTTCCTCAAGCACAGGGCGATTTCCTGAAGAAGAACTAAATGCGAATTAAAATCATCAGATAGAACCAGGAGATCGTCAAGATAAACGAACACACGTGTTCTTAGATGCGGTGGAATGACTGTATCCATCAAGCGACATAGAGTTTGAGCGGCATTACATAAACCGAATGGCATCATTTTGTACTGATATAGCGGTCTGTTCGGTATAGTAAAAGCCGTATATTGTCGTGATTTCTCCTCTAAGGGTATCTGCCAGTACGCATGTTTCATATCTAGACCAGTGATGAAACGTGCAGGTGGTAATCTACTTAAAATTCCGTCGATATGAGGGAGTGGATACGCGTCACGTTTTGTAACTTTATTCACCTCTCTCGAATCGAGACATAGACGGTATTTTTCGCCTTTCTTCACTAAGACACAATTACTACTCCACGGGCTAGTGGACTCTTCTACGACGTCGAGTGCCAGCATATTATCAACCTCAGCGAACATTATTTTTTCTATGGCTGGTGAAACAGGCCAATGGCGCTGTTTAACGGGACTTGCTGTACCTACGTCGATAGCATGTGTTGTTAATCTAGTTCTCCCTAAACCTTCTGCAGCAAAAGATGGAAATGTTGCCATTACAGTTTGGAGGCGTTGTTTTTGCTCAGGTGTTAAAATATGTAATTTCGGAGTATCTTCATTTACCTCGGACGTTCCTATATCTAATTCGGAAATTAAAGGGGAATCCGAAATTTTATTAGCCAAACCAGCTTTCTTCCAAAAATCCATTCCTAGTATAATATTTTGTTTAATTTCAGGGATTATAAATATTTCTAATTCAAAAATTTTATTATTATATTTAATTGGTGTTGATATTTTTCCTACTACTTTGCTTTCGGTTCCGTTTGCGCTTTTTATGACTCCTGAACACTTGCGAGTCTTATAATTGGACAAAAGCTCTTGAGCTGCCGAACTGCCACTGCAACTTATTGTAGCGCCGGAATCCAATAATGCAACATACTCTTTTTCGTCAATGTGTACATTGGTGTAAATTCTATTATCAGACTCTAAAAATATAGCACTAATAATTTTTTTCCGATCATTCTGGATTCGTTTCCAGAAATTACGTAACCGTTTGGTTGACCTTTTGGGTTCTATTAATAGTTGGGTACTAGTATCTATTTCATTAAAAATCTTTTCTCGAAGAGAGTTATATTTTTCTATTCTTTTATGTAAGGGAATAAAAGAATAATGAATTTGATTTTCTGGACTGAGCTGGGTTGTTTGTGTTTCAGCATCGCGAATTATATGATTGTTTATTAATTCGGATGCTGAGTTTTCCGAAGTCATAATTTGAATTGTTATGGATGTATCTGGCTGTTGCGGCTGGACACATCCTTCGTCATGTTTCCCGCTTGGGTACATTTAGGACAGACAGGCTTATAGATGTTCTTAGCTCCACAGCCGTAACAGAAAATACTACGGGGTCCTACAAAATCGACAAATTTGTGATGTCACAATTCCAACATGTTGGTATTAAAGGAGTTGAACGACGCTGAATGGCTGCGACTTCTTCTGTTCTTTCTTCAAAAATAGGTTGGTCCTCGTTATTTTCAGAACAATTAATCTCGGAAATCTGAGGACGTATAGCTCTTGGTTTAAAGAATTTCAAATTAGAATAAAATTGTTCATGTTTTCGAATTGCTTGTCTGAGCCGTGAACGATTCGGAATATTTAAATGAAGTAATTCATGTTGAAAATTTGGCTTAGCTTAAATGAACTCTTCCATTCTCATACAATTTCTAGAGCCATCAAACTTGATGTGCCAACTTTGTAAAATATTTGGGACTTTTTCTGGAGATACACGAGAATTTACGCTTCCATTTAGAACGCTATTTCTTGGTGATACTCCAGGTAAAACTGACTGGTTCATTTGAGATCTATCGTTGTTTCTACATGCTTGATTATTATCGTTGAATATGTCTGGTGGTCTTAAGTCTGTTCTTTCATTAATTTTTAACAAAGCTAATTGTTCTTGTATGGTCGTCTCAATTGATTTATTCAAATATGAGGTTAGATTTTCGACCATCGTTGCTTGATGTGCACTAATTGTAGATTGAACAAAGTTTGCAATATCTACAGGAGTTTTAAGAGACAAGTTAAAGTTTGTTTGTGTTGGTTCTGCTAGAACATAATCTAATCTACCACGAGTATTTGATCTAGTGGTCATCTTAGATTTGGGAATAGTACCGCGGGCTCGACCTGCTTTATGGCCTCTCGTGGGCTGCGAATTGCTTATACTACGAATTGAATCATTCCTGCTACCAGGTCTTTCTGAATCTTGTAGTTCGGCAAAAAGGGTATTATTCGAAAATCGTAATGCCATTTGTGTACAATCACTAGAACAAGTGGGACATAAAGTGTTTGATTTAAGATGTTCAGTGATGCAGTCTTTATGAAAGTTATGTAAACATGATGTTTTTGCTATTAGATGTGTGGCAGTCATTACTTCATTGCAAATCCCACAAAAAGGGTCTGCTGTAGCTAAAGCCGCCACAATGTCATCATTGCTATGTCTTACCGACATTTTGATAATACAATTTCCAAAATTAGGTAAAATCAATTCAGGAGTAAATAGAATATTATTTACCACAAAATGTCTAAATATACGAATTTAAATTTTTTTATTTCATGCAAAAAATAGGTCTATCTTTCTCTTCTCTTCAACAACACAAAATAATGATAAATAATTTCCAGTAACACTTGCTATTTCAATTTAATAAGTATGTAAAACTGTTGCAGATTCCTTCGAAATATTGGACAAAATCCGTACAATAAAACAGAGTTTTGTAATCCAAATATATACGAAGTGAATTTTAATTTAAATTTCATATAAATTCCTCAGAATTGTCTAGTCTCATCCTGGTCGTCCAATCCCATTTAAAGAATTGCAAACGCAAAATCCAAGGATAGATTTAGAACTTTTCTTTAAAAAAAAAATATGAAATAATTATGTAACCAAAACAAAATTTGCTGAGTGATGTAAAGTCTAGCCGAGAAGTAGAGCGACGCAAGCTAAAATTTCTTCTGGGAAACTGAAAATAGTTTAAAATCATTATTTTAAACTAACTAGTTTATTCCTTTTTTAAGCTATTTCGGCCTCATACGTTGGGCGCCATTTATATGTGTAGTGTCCAGCCTAGTATATTTTGATGGCTTTCAAGCTCAGGCTAAGGTGACTGATAGAAGCCTGAGCCCGTGGAGTTTTGGGTCCGGAGGATGTGCACTCTTGCTTTGCTCGGTCTAATCTCGCCGGATTGGTCGGGGTTTTCCAGGCCAAACTCCCTAGTACATACTACGTCATATAATATAAGTGCACGGTTTAACTAGCATAGTGATAATATTTACAAGAATAACAAAATCGGTGCCGACACACCTTTTCAAATGAATACTGGAATTATTCATCAGAGGGAACTAGATGTTGTTGTCCCTCGTCTCTACCCACCCTACCATGGCAAAGTATCTGGCATTGCCCCTAATATTCAAAGAATACGATAATTAAGTTACTTCATGTTGTCTCAGCGAAGATCCAGATAGACCCATAACAATGTTTAGTTATCCATATTTAATTCTATTTTTTTTTTTCATATAAATTCATTTACAATTTTTAAATACATTATTCCTTTCTGTGAGAGGAAGTAAATCAAAATAAATGCAGTTAACATACAATTACTGCTTAAAGAAAGTAGGCCTTAGGCTGAGACAAACACGTGGCATTTATATATATACTAATTAATCATCAAACTACTGTGTAGACTCACTCATTTTTGAATTTTACTTTTATACATTTTTTTAATCCGCAACTCCCTCGAACGATGGGCCCATTGTACGGTTGTTGGGTAAAGTTGGAAGCTGTATTAAAGATACTCAGAAGAAATTAGATATATATGCCTACCATGTGTACATGCTCGTCCAATCAAAATCAAATTAATCGGCCATAAAATAGAGATTCATATATAAGAAGATTACGTTACTTAAGCTAGTTGTAATATAAATTTAATTTAGATTTATAAAGATTTCATTTCATTGAATCCATTTAAATTTGCATATATAGTAAGAACGGTTTGAATAACTTTAACTCATTGAAGTTGATTGAAACAATTTTAATTTAATTTCTATTTTTGCTCTCGAGTTATAGAACTCATCAGCTGTGCTAATTTTAATTAATTTCTGGCTGTCCGTGCGTGTGTGACTTTCGCTTAGGCAGTTTGAGAAACATAGGTGACTTTCAAACTGTGCCTTGGAAAACAGTTGAACTTCGCGCGTTCTCTTGCAACCAAAGATGAAATTGGGTTTGGAGCCGAAAACTGGGTGATTATGAAAATTGTTGCACCAGCATCGTACACAGAAATGTCATGACTTATCTTATACACTGATCAGATATTATCTAAGATCAGGCCCACACAACAGAACCAGTGAGAACTTTTATCGACCTATGACCTTGTCTGGATTTAACCAAGGTCGGCCGAGGTGGTTCGACAGCCAGTGGGCTCCAGATCAGTTGAAGAAAGCGTGGCCAGGCCTTCTAGACTTCAAAAGAAATACCGCCTGCCACACGGCTGAAAGAAAATCTTCACTTTAGCGAGTTGCACAATTATAGCACTTGAAAAATATCACCTTTTGAAGAATAAAACACTACTGGCACAATTATTGGAATTAATCCGATTTCTTCGGTCGCGCCAGAAAATTGCTGGTGATATAACCAGGTTCAGATTGCAGCGTAAGCTGTATTTGCTTTTTTTTTTATATATTAAGACTTTTTATTTAAATTTATCAGATCACAAAGACAATGCGTCTGTTTAACAAAAGAGCCGATCAGAAAGTGCGAGATAGATGAGGTAAAAGCTCTTTTTATAACTTCGAAAAAAAAAGCTTTAAGCTGGAGTTACGGTTGAATCATACGATCAGCCAAATCGCGTGGGCGGCTTAAGAGAGATAAGAGATAAGCTTTATGCTGTGCTAACCGAGTTCAGAGAGATAAGAGATAAGCTTTATGCTGTGCTAACCGAGTTCAGTGCAAAAAAGAGATAAGCTTTTATGCTGTGCTAACCGAGTTCAGTGCAAAAAGAGGGACAATTTCGAATTTCGAATTTATATTCGAAAGCATTCTGCTTGGGATACTACAGTGTGCTGTTGGACGCTTGCAGTCCTGCCGTCCTGGACTGCCGTTGGCCCAGAATAATCTGTTTGGCTGGGTGTCTTCAAGACGTAGTCCGCCAGCACCCCTAAAGCCTCTCCAGCAGCATCCAAAAGATCCCCTCTCCATCCTAGTATTTTGCAATAGTATTGCAAGGGAGACGGGATGTTTCCGTCGAAATTTGCCG
Organism: Zaprionus nigranus; assembly: GCA_018903425.1. Lineage (NCBI taxonomy): Eukaryota > Metazoa > Arthropoda > Insecta > Diptera > Drosophilidae > Zaprionus > Zaprionus nigranus. The sequence goes on along the minus strand of JAEIGD010000036.1, from coordinate 891,030 downwards.
TTGAAAAGTAGGCAGCATTTTGCAGTAAACAGTGCGATTATTCCAGATAGATAGCGCTCGCGCCTCGCTTCTAGCCCGGCGCTCTTGTTAGCTGACAGAAGCATTTACTTCTATGCTCATACTTTCTTAAATAACTTCTGTGATTATTGTCTGATCGGATTACAATTTGGAGGATACGTAGATAATTCATTCAGCTTAGTATATGTATGTCAAAGTCAGAAAGTTGTAGCTTTTATACAGCCCTTACAAATTGAGTTCAGGAATTAAATTATTGATTTGCGGGGGCGGTGGGCGTGGTACCTAACATTTGAAATAAGCTTGATCAGCTTATAGTATACAGGAGTCTTTCTGCCAAATTTGGTAACTCTAGCTTTTATAATAGCTGAGATCTGTGCGTTCACACAGGCAGACAGACAGACAGACATATTTCAATCGACTCGGCTTGATTCTGAGCAAGAATATATATACTTTATGGGGTCTCCCACGCCTCACTCTGCCTGTTACATACATTTACACAAAGTTAGTATACCCTTTTTTGACCATTTTCAATGGTCGAAGGGTATAAATACACAGTGAACTGAGCGCCACGCGCCCCTAATTATATCCTTTATTTCGAATTGTTTTCGTGTCGGTTTTCAATCAGCACCCCCAACTACGATCCCCTCAGAAGGAATGAAGATCTAACTTGCGCTCGCTTTCGCTATGCGTATGTCGACAGCTCTGCGGTAGTATTTGTGTGCCCTACACTCGCAAGTTATGAACAGCGAGTTTCAACTCGTCTCTGATACAGAGTACTTAAACAGCGGATTGTCCTCGGCCGATGTTTTCGGGTCATCATGACCCCAGAGCCCGAAAGGTTTCACGAGTGAGCGACCGGATCTCTTTGGTGGCTCGTTGCAATGTGTGCGTGTTTGTATACACAAGCTCAGATATGAGTGTATGCATTACTTGTGAAGTTTGATAAGTGCTTGCTTAGTGCTATTTTCTTCCACCCTGCAAATGTTAACTTAACAGTCCAATGTTAAATTAACAGCTGTACATGTCAGCTTTTGCAAGTGAATACAAGGTGGCTGCATTGCGCTCAATTTTGAGGTGGCACTTTAAATTCCTGACTTTTCAAAAAGCCAAAGCAAAACATTCAAAATTTAAATGGATTTTAATTTGTAGGTTTAACTATTCGTTGTTATTAATATGGTGCTTGTTTAGTGCGTGTTTTTCTAAAATTTTTTGTACACTTAGCAAGTGGTGTTTAAATGTAGTTTAAGAAAAAAATTTTAATTTTGAAAAGATATACAAAATCGATCAAAATTGATGAGCGAGTATCTATATCAGTGATGCCCATACAGTTGCGTTTTTAAATTACGTTTGTGTGGTGCAAGCAAGCATTAAGTCTACTACGTTTTCTTGCTTTGCACTAAGTTAAAAACAACATTATTTCCCGGCCTACGAGCTTTTGTCGTTGCTAAGCGTCAACAAATTGTACGAACTTATGAAGTTTAAAAATTAATTCTCATGTTTAATTAAATATCGGTTTTAAAATGAGTTTTGCATGAAATAATAGACAGTAATGTCATTTGTATTAGGTATTCGCTTAGAATATTCTAACATGGTGAACACATCATCTCTGACTCTATAAGGTGTATTAGATTCACCATGGGATCATTACTGTACAAAATCGGATTCGAACGTTGTAACGGCGCCTGAAGCAACAGAGGAAGGTAAAATGAAGTTTGCCTGAAAATATGCTTACATACATAATTTTCTGATTCCTAAAGTCACTCAACAGATGCTGCAGGCCAGAATTGGAAAGCGCATGCGATTTAGCTGGTAAGCCTGACGTCGATCTCGCTCTGTTCAGTTTAAGACCATCCCGTGGACAGCATGGGCCCGATATTGCCAGAAAGTTTTTTTTGAAAGAGGAACGGAAACCACGAAAGTCGTGAGTGACACAAAAATAATCGCCGTTATTCACTTTCTGTTTGGCTACTCATGAGAGTACTTCTCTGACGTTCGTCGCTGTAGCAGAGCCCATTCTGGAAGTCAGAGAAGCGCCCTTTCGACGCCGCAGCAGCTGCGCACATTCTTGCGGCAAGAGGACCACGCTACGACATCGCAGCAGCCGCGCCCATTCTGGAGACCAGAGAAGCCCCCCTCTGACATTTCAGTAGCTACGCACTTACTGTACAAATGTATGTATTGTACATACGAGTATGTGAGTCAGAAACAACAGAGAACGAAATTATTATCAGCAATACCTCACGTATTGTTAGCTGGTGTTTTTATGTAATATTAGATACTAAATTAGTTTAGGAAGAATAAGAGTCAGCACAAAAATAGATTAAAACAATCAACATTTTATTATTTATTTATTATACAAAAGTGAGATTTATATTTCAACATTGTCAGCTGCATCATATTTAAATATTTTGATTACACTATTTTTTATGTCTAAATCTAGGGTCCCTTTATACTAGGCCGATATACTTTCGATGTTCTCAAAGGTTTCATATACCTTGGCACAGCCGTCAACTCCAGCAACAGCATCAGCATGGAGATCAAGCGGATAGTCACATCTGCCAACAGGTGCTGCAATGGAATCAGTAAGCAGATGTGTAGCAGTGCCCTCTCTCTGACAGACAAAAATAACACTCTAGAAGACGCTCATCCTACCCGTGCACTTATACGGAGCTGAACTATGGGAACTTGTAATATGTATATATATTTATATACTAGGAGCTTTTTAAATAAGTTAACATGTTGCATACATATGTTTAGAATTGCAGATTTTAAAACGTGGGGTATTTGATGTTTAAATACAAACAAACCGATGTTATGTGTACATAAGGGCTATACATACGTATGTAATATACATACGTATACACAATCCTCATACAGACATCTGCTATGCAACTGCTAGTGTCTCTTTCTCTAGTCAGAGGGGACCCTGGATGCGGCTGGTCATCATTCGGTTGGTGTGTTTCGATGACTAGAAAAGTTGGTAAGATAAGTAAAGAACAATTTGTAGCTTTAAAAAAAAAAAATTTAGTCCTGTTGCCTTTTCCAGATCTATGATACAAGTCATAAATGTACTGACATCATTTAAATGATGACGAGGCTGCTATAGGTGTTGGTGCAGCCCGCCTTCTTTACCCGCCCTTCCTTGATTTCCGTTCGGCGACGTTATTAGGAAATCCCTTAACAAGTCAGCTGGTCTGCAAGCTCATTTCCCATTGCTCATCCCATCATTGCCCATTTTCATCCAAAGAAACATATTATTGAATTTAGTTAAACATTATAAACATCATTCATTTATTTATAATTAGAAAAAATAGAGTTAACTGTCTTACCATGATACTATAAAAATTAGTGCAATAGTGTTGCAACAATTTATTCTTTCTTTTTTCTATTTATTAGGTGTACAACTTTGCTTCCGCCGTTTTCCGATAGGTGGCTGTACCGGCTGAAGCTGGTTGAAATACATAGATGATAATGCCTTTAAAGTGAGTGTGGACAGTGCCTAACAAATTGTCATTACCCTTTCAGTGACAGTTGTTCTTGTTTTTGTATTATTCACGCTCGAAAATGTCCGTTTATGTGCCCAATTCTCGCCATTTGCGGGAAGCTTTAGTTTTCTGTTACAATTCGAAAAAAAAATGCAGCTAAAGCGCATCGAATGCTCTCAGAAACTTACGATGATGCTGCTCTGAGTGAAAGAACGTGTCGGGAGTGGTTTCAACGTTTCGAAAATGTCGAAGACAAACTGGTGGTGGAAGAGAAAAAAACCTTAAAAACGGCCTCACGTCGCAAAAGTGGTCAAAATGTACCTGAAAACACTGAAATGGGAAGTCTTGTCCCCCCCGCCGTATTCCCCAGATGTCGCGTCTTCTGACTTCCACCTATTCCGTTCGATGGCACACGTCCTGGCAGATCTACATTTTCAATCCTTCGAAGAATTGGAAAAATGGATTGCTTCATGGATAGCGTCAAAAGAGGACTCCTTTTTTCGAGCCGGGATTCGAAAATTGCCGGAAAGATAGGAGAAAGTTGTCGCTAGCGAAGGACAATACTTTGAATAATATACCTGTAAGCACTTTTTCGCAATAAAGCTTTTAATTTTGGAAAAACACGGCGGAAGCAAAGTTGTACACCTAATAATTCAGATATTTACTTTTCATTTCAGATATTAAATTTTGATTTAAATATTACGAGTGCAGATTTTTGTTTCATTTTCAAAGATAACGTTTCAAAAAATAGGTTAATAAATTTCTAATAGTGCAATTCTTCTTCATTAGTTTGTACTTTTCTTTTTAGGTTCACGATTCAACATTTTCTTTCTTTATTTTAATAGATATACAGTTGCGGTTAAAATAATAGCACCATTGGTACGATTTTTGTTCGTTACAGTTTTTCTTTTTTATCTGACGCTTTTTGATTATTTTCTTTACTAAAATTTAATGATACAATGTTTTTCAATGAATTAACGAAAAAAGTTAGCAGATCTTATTGGTAGTTTTTAAAATAATTGCAAAAACAAACGAAAACCTTCAAATTGCGGCGGTAACAAAAATAGCACTATTGTTCAAAGTTGGTTAAAACTAAATAATAAAACAAAATATTTATTCAGGAAATTAATTATAGCTATGGTAATATGTTTTAGTAATATAAATATTTTGTTATTTTTAGTGGATGCCGAACATAAGAACGAGAGCCTTTACCGCCAAACATAACTATTTTGCTCACATCTGACCACAATATGTTGCGCCATTTCTCCACGGGTCAATCCAGGTGTGACTTGCCGAACTGAATGCATTTTGACACATGCTTCGCTGTAAAAAGTGGGTCTTTTCTTGGGCTGCAGACATTCAAGTTATTTAGTCTCAAATGTTTTTGGACTGTTTCCACGCTTGCAGCTATCTGAAGCTCCTTTTTTAGCTCCGTAGTCGGCTTTAACGGCTCCTTCTTGCATTGCCGAACCAAGCGATTGACCTTCAATTTGGTCAGTGCAGGCTTTCTTCCACGTGGTTCTTCCTTTTTTTCGAATAATATTGCATTGTGGATCATTTTATTTCAACATCCGACAATTTCAGTATAAGTTTTCCTTCAGAGATCATGTTTTTGATCAAACTTAGTTTTTCGTCGGTATAATGCTTTCCGCGACCCATACTGCGAAAATTTATCCTTTTCCTTTCGAAAAAACTCAATCAAAATCTTTAATACAACTCGCTTTTTTAAAATTAGGGCGCAACAAACCCAGAGTAAGCACTTCTAACAATTTTATTCAGCAAAAACGTGATTAGTGCTATTTTTGTTACCGCTTGATTTCGTGCATTTCTGCACTGATTACCCAGAAACAAAAAGAACCGTTACATTGAGATGGTAAAAATCGGTATCTTATATAGACAACATATTGTACATATTAATCGAGAAGTCAAACTTTAAAAAAAGTTGACAAAAAATACATTTTTTAAGGAAGACAAATTTTCACCTGCAGTAGTGCTATTATTTTAACCGCAAGTTACTAATGTTTGGGCCAGTGAATTGTATAATTAACTTAGCAAATCATATTGTGTGTAATAAAATTTTCATTCACTTACTACGACAAGATCCTTGATACCAAGTTGATGTACGGTGTGTGTTGCTGTATTGTTACAAGATAATAATATTTGTGGCACACACATAATTATCAATTCACTGTTAAGGAACAAAAATAACTTTTATATAACTTTTCTCTATATTCGTATTTCTTTAAACATTATCAGTTAAGCACACTGCATTGGCCTAGTTGCCAAAGAAAGTGTTGAGAGAAACTTGATCAAAAGTGAAGAAGCCAAATTATTCCGCCTATTTTAGAAATCAATTTAAATAACCTTTTTATACCCTTCGACCATTGAAAATGGTCAAAAAGGGTATACTAACTTTGTGCAAAATGCAAATGTATGTAACAGGCAGAAGGAGGCGTCGGAGACCCCATAAAGTATATATATTCTTGCTCAGGATCACAAGCCGAGTCGATTGAGCCATGTCTGTCTGTCTGTCTGTCTGTCTGTCTGTCTGTCTGTCTGTCTGTATGAACGCACAGATCTCAGCTATTATAAAAGCTAGAGTTACCAAATTTGGCAGGAAGACTCCTGTGTGGATCAAGCAGATCAAGTTTATTTCAAATGTTAAGTGCCACGCCCACCGCCCCCACAAATCAATAATTTAATTTTTGAACTCAATTTTTTAAGCGCTGTTTAAAAGATAGAACTTTCTGACTTAACATATACTAAGCTTAATAAAATATCTACGTAGTCTCCAAATTTCAGTCCGATCGGACAATAAACACAAAAGTTATTTAAGAAAGTATGAGCATAAAACCAAGTGCGTCAGCTAACAAGGGAGGCGGGCGAGCGCGTAGCACGAGCGCCATCTGTCGGGATTAATTTCAAAGCATGTGCATATGCATATGTGTATGAATTTAAGAAATTAAACTACACGGGAACATACTAGGTCGAAGGGTATCCCACTGTCGCGTGTTGCGCGACTGTTGCTTTTCTTACTGGTTAGTTTTCTTTTTTATACCCTTCGACCATTGAAAATGGTCAAAAAAGGGTATACTAACTTTGTGCAAATGTATGTAACAGGCAGAAGGAGGCGTGGGAGACACCACAAAGTATATATATTCTTACTCAGGATCACTAGCCGAGTCGATTGAGCCATGTCCGTCTGTCTGTCCGGATGTACTGATGTCCGGATGTCCGTCTGACCAGATGAACACACAGAACTCAGCTATTATAAATGCTAGAGACACCAAATTTGGAATGAAGGTTTCTATGTACTCGGCGCAGATCAAGTTTATTTCAAATGTTAAGTGCCACGCCCACCGCCCCCGCAAATCAAATTAATTTTTGAACTCAATTTGTAAGCGCTGTATAAAAGATACAACTTTCTGTCACTAACGTATACTAAGCTGAATGAAATATCTACGTAGTCTCCCAATTACAATCCGATCGGACAATAAACACAGAAGTTATTTAAGAAAGTATGAACATAAAACCAAGTGCTTCTGTCAGCTAACAAGGGAGGCGGGCGAGCGCAAAGCGCGAGCGCCATCTGTCGAGATTAATTTCAAAGCATGTTCATATGTATATGTGTACATACATAGGAACATACCTACATACATAGGTCGAAGGGTATCCCACTGTCGCGTGCTGCGCGACTGTTGCTTTTCTTACTGGTTTTCATATATATAATATGAATGCTTAGAAATTAAAAACTAGATTTAATTCATTTTAACTTTTTACGTATTCAATAAGGATGTATGTTTAACAATTGGTAGATTAGTGTGTTTGTGATTGATTAATTTTTACATGGTTTTATATGTGTGTGTGTCATGTGTGTATTATTTCATTTTTAAATTTTTCTTTTCACGATTCACTTTCACTATTCTGCGCCCCCAAAGTTGTCGATGAAACTATAGATGATGGATTAAAGATGAGTGGCACCTCCGCCCCAACAATGTATGTTTGTGTGTACTGGCGAAACACAATTCTTTAATTTCACCAAGGGAAACAACCTGAGAATGGTGTAACGAATAATTATTATATGCACAAATGGCATATGAAATTATATTGCTACTTACGATAGTTTAGCGCAAGGCCGCTTGACCGAGAGGTTATGTGTATGTGTGGCGTGCTTGCACACCTCATGCAAAGTGCAGCGTCACCATACACAAATATATGTAACTGACTAATAAGTCAGAATTACAATATTCATCCGATTAATGCATCAGAGCGCACGAGCCCGACTCAAGTACGCCTTGTCTTGAGCCAGTGGCTGTGTCGAAAATAATTGGAGCGCCTCTAGGGTGCTACTGAGGGCTATGCAAACAAGTGTCTAGAGAAAAACAAGGAAATTATTAGAGCTTGTCCAGCAATAAGTATCTGCTGTTAACACAGTACTTACTTGGTAAAACCAGCAAAACTCGCTAAATTTCCGTGGATGATGCCTTTCAAAAGTCGAGAATATACATTTTTCTCACTTTGAATTAGATAGAGGCAGGTCACGTTGGCTTGGCGTCAGATGAGAAAAAGACATGGACCAAGGGCTTAGATATGGCAAAGCTCAACTTTTTCTTTGATCGATATTAATGGTGCGATAGTTTGTTGAAAAGGGCTAAGCTAGTCCCTATAGACGTAACCAACACCAATATCGATATCTTAACGAGGGGTCAGGGATGTACACTACATACTGTCACACACGAATGCATCAACGCATGGAGTGTTCGAGAAGAAAATTCCACGCAAGATCTTTGGTCCTGTTCGTACCGGGGACGACTTTCGAATGATCCACGAACTGTATGAACTTTACGACGACATTGACGTAGTCCGGTGCATTACAATACAACGTATGCGCTGGCTCGGATATCTCGTACGTATGGATAAAGCAGCTCCAGTGAAGAAGGTGTTTGAGACGAGAGTCAATTGGTGGAGGCGCGCAAAAAGCAGAGGCTCCTGGCGCGAAATGCTGAGGTTGGGCGTATCCCGATGACGGGTTGTAATGGCCACCAAAGAAGAAGAAGATATATATTTATAATAGCTTCTGTTACAAGCTGATTACAAGTCGGTCATTTTAGTGGGGTTCCAGTTGCTTGTGCTTTCTGTAACATGCAATCCCAACACTGATTGCAAACGTTCAGATGGTTGCAAGGCCGTAACAAAACAGATTTTGTACATGGATTCTGTTGGACTAATCCCACTCTGATATTTGACAGAGATTTGAATCATTTGAGGTAACAGGGCAGCCAAGTCATCCAATCGGATTCCTTCATTTTCGTATGCAACATCATCAGATTCTGATTTTTATACCCTTCGACCATTGAAAATGGTCAAAAAAGGGTATACTAACTTTGTGCAAATGTATGTAACAGGCATAAGGAGGCGTCGGAGACCCCATAAAGTATATATATTCTTGCTCAGGATCACAAGCCGAGTCGATTGAGCCATGTCTGTCTGTCTGTCTGTCTGTCTGTATGAACGCACAGATCTCAGTTATTATAAAAGCTAGAGTTACCAAATTTGGCAGGAAGACTCCTGTGTACTTCAAGCAGATCAAGTTTATTTCAAATGTTAGGTGCCACGCCCATCGCCCCCACAAATCAATAATTTAATTTTTGAACTCAATTTGTAAGCGCTGTATAAAAGATAAAACTTTCTGACTTTAACATATACTAAGCTGCATGAAATATCTACGTAGTCTCCAAATTACAATCCGATCGGACAATAATTACAAAAATTATTTAAGAAAGTATGAGCATAAAACCAAGTGCTTCTGTCAGCTAAGAACGGAGACGGGCGAGCGCGAAGCGCAAGCGCCATCTGTCGGGATTAATTTCAAAGCATGTGCATATGCATATGTGTATGAATTTAACAAATTAAACTACACGGGAAGATAGGTCGAAGGGTATCCCACTGTCGCGTTTTGCGCGACTGTTGCTCTCGTTAAATCGATCATTTAAGGCAAGGATTCGATCCATTATTTTCTGAGAACGATCCTGTAAAAATGAAATAAATTAGAAATATGTACTTATGGTTTTGGTTACTTACCCTTCAATAACGCTTTGTGGGTCATTTTCAAGTCCTCCTTTTTTGAAATGAAAGCTCGTCGAAAGTTCGTCCTTTTTTTTATAGTCTGCATCAATTAGACATTTTATAAATTTGAAGAAATATCCTTTGGTGTGAATTTTATTCCCTAAATTTTTCATAAATTGTATGCCTCAACAGAACTTGTCGTTCTGGGGACTCTCCTAAAAACGGAACTCCGGTCAGGTCCTTCCAGTTTTAAGAATAAAAGTGTAAGTTGTCAATCGATTTGAGCATTATATAAGTTATCATCGTTTAATAGTAAGTTTTAGAAATTATTTATATTTTTATTAAATATTGTATCCAGTTATAGTATCAGTTTTAATTGTAAGTATTTTAATTATTAATTAGCAAATAAATTTGTATCAAATATTGTATCCAGTAATAGTATCAGTTTTAATTGTAACGATCCTGTCGACAAGCATGTGAATAAATTTAACACATTAAACCAGACCGAAGGGTATCCTATTTTCGAGTGCGCTCGACTGTTGCTCTCGTTACTTGTGCGTTTTTATCTTCTAGTTTTTGTTTTTGTTTTTGTTTTATTTAATACTCCAACGCTCTCTCTTTTTGTATTATGTTATAGTTGTAATTGTTAACTTTGAGAGCTCTTTAATTTTGTTGTTGTTCTATTTTTCGTACATGCTTGCCACTCTTTTCGCTGCAACTCTGGATTACCAGAGTATAAAACTTCTAGTTGTGATTGAGCACAAAAAATTTGAGTTTGTCCAGAGACTTCTAACGAGAAACAGTCTCCCAGCTAAATATTTTAAAGCCCTTAAATTAAATTAAAGCCTTCAATTCTTTTGGCCGCTCGATCTAATTGTTATAAAGTTTATTCCAGTGTGCTGGCTGTGAAATACCCGCTACGCGCCTGACCAAAACAATTTCATAAACATAAAAAATTTTGTGTATTTTGTGTTGGATACTTTCAGGGAGGGGTTTCGAAGTCAGTGCATATAAAATGTCTTAAATAATTTTCTAATCTGAATAATCCAACATGGCAATATCGACTAAGCTGTTAATGCTGAATAACAATATATGTAGTTTGTGGGGTCTGCCACGCCTCATTCTGCCTGTTACATACGTTTCCGGTTGGCACAAAGTTATAATACATAGTATTCTGCTCTATGGAAACTTTTAACTTTGATGCTTTTATCGCCAAGCGAAACAGCAAACCAGAAAGGAAAGATACCTTCGGCACGCCAAAGGTTCTATACTCTTACAGGTTCATATATTGTACGGTCATTCCAATTGAAGTGATCGTTCCAATAATAGTGGTTGTTAAGTATTTTGAACGTGTTCAGGAACGCCTGGTAAATCAAACGAATTCAAGAATTCAGTTGCATAGTTGACAACTTCGCTTTCATTCGCCAAATTTTCGATAGACTCATGATTTCGTTTCGCCGGATACTGTTTTCCGAATGCTATTTTAAATCATAAATTATATTTGTGTTTTGCACAAATTACTTAGACTCACGTGTTACACCTTACAACAACGTTGATAGTGGTTAGAGTAATGGATGTTATTCTGGTTATTTGACCCCTTTACTACCGAAAAAGATTTCTAGTGATTTGTTTTGCAAATTCAATGTGTGTTTATCAAAACGTCGTTTGGATAAAGACCGGTAATCATAATTACTGTTATAATGTCAAGCACCAAGAATTTAATCAACGCGTCGTATTCGTATTGATCAAACGGTGCTTTTTCGATCATTTTGCAGCCAGTTTTCGCATTATTCAATTGTCTCAGACGAACGGATCCGAGTAGTGCGAATTCGAACAGATTCTTACCTGACTTCTCGTTGTACAGGTGATTCAAACGAACTGGTCTCAGCGACATTTACTCGAACTTTTCCAGCCTGAATCCTCGTTGCTCGTGTGACTGTGAGGATACATATGCTCTTCTAGCTCGTCTATTAGGTATTATTCTGTCAACTGCTTGCTTTAGGAGGCATAATTGTAAAGGAACCACGTACAAAATTTGTAATAGTCAAAATTTACGAGGTTCGGGATGAGTTGACAGAAACGATTTCGGGAAACAGAAAAATAGTTTATTAAAATTTCATGAAATTCCATATAGCCGTTATAGCGTCTATAGGGTTATTAATAAATACTACAGCCAGCATGCTTCTACGATTAGCTAGAGAAGGTAAATTAAGTTACAGACGTCTACTGTTATAAGAAGGAATCCTTAAATTTACAGTTAAGGTCTCTTAAGGCGTACAGATTCAATGCGATTTTTATTATGAGATGTGTACTGGGGACGCTTGATCCGTATTCCACAATTGGACGAACAAGTGAGGTATAGAGGGTCTTTGTTACATAAGATAGACCACCTCTTTAAGTATAGATGACAAGCAAACAATCATTTTTATATATAAAGATTTATTTATTATTTATTAGAAATGTATTTCAACACAGATTTGACGGAAATAATAAAAAATCATTTTAAAAATTTAGTTAATCATCGGCTGATCGGCCATTTCGATCACTCTGCGCTCGGGAACATTGTTCTACAGTACACTTTATCACCATATTTAACTTATCAGAGTATTTAATTTTGTTTCAATTGGGTACACTTTATCATCATATTAATTCATCAGAGTATTTAATTTTGTTTCAATTGATTTATGATTCCCTGCAATCAAAACTCGTAGCTGACAAGTCATGCGAAAAAAACTGGAAATTAACAATGGGACCTGTAGCCTAGTGAAAAGATAGTTTGGTTAGCAATACTTAGTATGACAAGCTGCCATAGCTATCATATCACAACAGGCAGGTGCAAGTTGAAGCATACCGAGAAAGATATCTAAATGAGTTCTATATATAAAGATGTCGTTGGAAACGCGTTATTAGTAAACAAATTGACTTAGCGGACAAATAAACCGATCACGACATCAGATGCCGAAATTAGTCTAGGGTTTTATAGATCGGACAGGCAGGTGTGACGTCCATCACAAATCCATCTGTAAATTTGTTAGCTAAATGTACACGAGCTTTATGCGTGACGTGTACTTAATTGATCTTCAGGGCAATAATGTTCAAATTAAATGTACGTAAATGAAATTGAAAAAAGAACTATGAGTCTGAATGAATTGAAACGCATCTTGCACGAGTATTTTCGGTTAAGGTTGTTCTGGTTGTGGTTCTGCCCGCTGATCACACACATCTCGCGCATGACTCGTAATTGGACTTTGGCATCACGCAGACAGAAAAGAGAAAATAAAGCAACTGACGCTTCTCTCACCCTCTCACTTCAATTAACACAATAAAGTCGGTTGTCTCTCAGACGTCTAGCAGTGCATCGCAACTATGTAGCTACAAAGTCCAAATGTCAGTCTTAATATCGTTCCCTGCGTCATACACAAACACACACACACACACACACACACAGTTCTACACACACGCCGATTAATCTCGATTTCAATAATAACTCGCTGTTTCACAGAGTTGTGGAAAATTTCAGTGCCCTAGCCAGTTGAATCCGATTGATAATCATGTGCGCGTTGTCTTAGCGTCAGTTCTTCTCGCACTGTAATTTTTCAAAGTTTGTTTATCTTTTGTGGTTTTGAGGATTCACGCCAAGTTCACATGCACACCCAACCAATGCGAAGCCTTGTCCACTCTCCGATTCATTGGATCTGGGGCCACTCATACATGGGCACTCGCTAAATACATTTGAATGCCGGTCCATTGCTTAGACTCGGGCGCGTGTGACCGTGTTGACCATGATCCGTTTGGTAAAGCAGTATACTGGAAACTGAATGTGATAATTATTATTTACTTGTTTACCCTTGCAAAGAGAATATTAGCTATGATCAAAAGTTCGCAACATATAAAGGGAGAAAGTATATGTGTGTATTTGTATTATCTTTTATTCGTTCCAAACGTATCTTGAAAAAAAGGTTTGTGTAAATAAAATTTGTGTATAAGAACTTACGTTGATTAAGTTTAATAGTAAATGTTTTAGTTTCTAGACTTAAAGATTTTCTAGCTTGCAAAGGAACAATCAATAAACTGAGATTTAAATATCCCTAACAATTATATTTTCTTTAAGGCCGAAAGGGTATTGGGTCTTTGGTATAAAATATTGTATATGTATGTTCTCTCACTCCAAAAGTTTTCCTAAGTAAATTATATTCAATTTTTGTAAGCATATTCGTTGATGATCAATTTAAATATGTGTTCTTTTGTTTTGTTTTTAATTTGAATGTCGTGGGTGTTATCAATGGTTATCATTTCATTTGAGGTATGTATGTATATTCGTTTGTCTGGCCACTTTCCGGTTGCCAACAAAGAAATTTCTATAATCGCACAATCCCAGCGTATTATTATTCTCAAACCCACCATCATTCACGCATTATTCTGGTAATGTTAATATGAATACAGCATCTTTTAACATCAGGACTATCTATCAATTCAAAAAATTAATATATTTGCTAAGGACTTTTATATTTATGATAACAGAAATATGAAAACCACAGAAATTAGAAAGCTCACTATTCTATTCTATTGAAAGTCATCTAAAAATAACGTTTGATATAACTTCAACCCGAAATAAAAATTCCAATATTGCGAAAATCAAAAGGGGAAAGCCAAGAAGCGGTCGTATGGTCTTATTATTATTTTAAGCCTCATCAAAATCTGTAAAGTTTTTAAATTAGTTGAGTAAATTATAATCTGTCATAGCAATCGAGCACGCATGGCAGACACGCATGGCGGACGTGCAAATGAGTCAAACGAAAAAGCTAATCAATCATGATTAGTGATAAAGCAAGTTCGAGCAGTAAGATACCCTTTGCCCAATTTTAAAAAGCACACTAACAATCTCCAACACAATTTTAGTCTGAACATTCTCTTGTCTCTTATTATTTTGCCACTCTCTCACATACACACACAGGCAACAGTGTATAAAAACAAAATTGTGAAAAATAAGTTAAATATCTTGTGTGTTTCTTATTTGGTTAGATTGCCATTTCAGGACTTGCTTGTATCTATGGTTTTTTAATTATAATTATTATTATTTTATTATTAATATCCTAGCGCGACTAGTTTAAACTTATTTGTATGGCGGTAGTCACTATGATTTTAAACGAAAATAATATTTGTTTTAATTACTGAAGACAATTTCAATTATGTAAACGTATAATGCAAATGAAAACATTAAATCAACAATAATTATTACTATTATTATTATTATAATATCTGACTTCTAACAAATGCTTTAAATCAATATAAGCTGGGTGACTCTCCTTACAGTTTTAATAAATAATTGGTTCTAATAAATTTATGCTTTGCGTACATAGATGGTGGGCGTGGCGTCATAAATATAAATTGGACTTGAGAAGCCCATGGTATACATAACCATCCGCTAAATTTGGTGTCTTTAGGTCTTATTCAATATCCGTGTGTTCAAACAGACGGCATAACATACATTAGATAAGAATACTTCTCATACGAATAGAAGAGAGTAAATGCAATGCTCATAAAAAAACCTCAATTAGTCATTTTATCAAGGCAAATCCGACCTATCTTAAACAAAAAACCGAAAACACTTCTTATTGGTCAATAAGTAAAAGATCTGACGGTCGACATCGACAGCGGCGTCGACATCGACGAAGTTTGATCTTTGGACCTGTTCTAGGGGCATACACAGAAATGCCCGTTTGAGGCAGTGCGACTACGTCAGTGTACTGTGTGTTGAGTGTCGTGTTGACAGCTCACGTTCGGTATGAGTTTGATTGCAACGCAGCACAACGCAACATGAATGCTGGCCGGAACATCAGTTTGAACGTGTGCCGACGCAATCGACGCGTCGTTGGGGAAATAGAGAAGTACAAATAATAAGCAGCGAAGTCTTATCTGTCCACAAATGTACTCTCTCTTTCTTATTTTGTAGTCGACAATCTCTCTCTCTTTATGCCTCTTTCTTTCATTTGTCAATCGGCATTTAAAATTGCGCATCAACTATGATATTTTGCATGCTTAACTTCGTTATCGCCGTTATCAAACACAACACTCCCGAAAACTAGCGGCGGCATGCCACACTGCGCGACTACCAACTGGTACCCCCAACCCTCAACATAATGCTTGATCAAAAGAACCCACAACGAGCCAAGGCAGTCTTTGCGGTAGCTGTCTGCTCGGGCTGGAATTATTCACACGCAGACGTTCTGCCTGCTCGCATCGAATACGGGAAGTTCGCTTAATCAATTTGTTATTATTTTATTATTGCTCGCGTTAATTTGAACAAATTTATGCTTGTGAAAACTGTGTTGAATCACGCAGAGACAATTGTCGTGTGCCACGTCTGATAAAACAGAAAATACCAATTATAGGTCATACTCTTGTGAGAAATTCAAATAGTGTGAAGCGAGAATACGAGATCTTACTTATCAGCAATGATTAATTATACGAGTGATTTGCACATTACGAAAAATAAAACAGTCATTGTATTTAAAATTCATTTGAGCACTGCATAAACAGAGTCTAAAAGCAAAAGCAAATCTTTGGCAGTTTGTGAAAGAAGGTGAGCTAACATATATATTGTATAAGCATATAAAGGATCATTAGAACTTGGCATACATGTAAATATAAAAGGAAATGACACTGCGGGGATTTATTGTCAGCATTATTACAACATCAGCAAGAAATGTTTTCTGTGTAAACCACTTAAAAACTTATTAAGTTTAAAACAAATTTTTAAAGAGAAAATTCAGATATAAAATAAAATGTTAAATGAGCTTAAAAAATATAATTAAATTACATTTTTCTGCTTTTATATTGTATAAAAAAAAAGTAAATTAATTAGCATTTATTTCTTAGTTATATAAATTAAATATTTTATAATATTGTATAAAATATACAATCTAATTATGTTATTCGATTAGCTGGCAAGTGAGGACTGACTGCAAAGAGTTCATACTTTATTTAAAACTGAGATCCGACAACGCATCGACATTGAGGCAAACCTAACTCCAACACGGGAATAACCTAAGTAAACACTCTTAAAAAACCTGGCGAGTCGAAAGATTTTGGGATTAACCCGAATAGATCGACAAATTGTTGGCATGTGGCAAGTAGAAACGTATGTACATACATATATACATATATATGTACATGTACGTCTATAGCCTCGCAAATGGAAGCTATCTGCGCGAACGGTTCCAAAGTTCAAAGCGAGGCATGCTTTAATACGCTGATCACTGCACATCACAGCATGTACGAGATAGATAGATAGATAGAGAGGTGGGAATGGCAGAAATAAGGAATGGAAGAGAGTGGGTGACTTAAAAAGCCGAAAATAAAGCAAACACTGATTGAACTGCAACAAGAAAACTGTTGCAGTGTATTCAACTGTAATGTGAACTACTGCACCATTATTATTATCTGAGAGTGCCCTGCCATATAGACTATTTGACGATTTATGGCAATTTATTTTTATGATTCCCTTTTATCATGATAGAAGCACGAAAATCCGCAGTCTGGCGTACACCGACGGGAATGTACCCTTCGACAAATGTTAATCACATCACACTAATAATCCGCAACGTAAAATTCGGCACAAATTCTTCTGCTATCTATTACTTTTCCGCTCTCACGCACTGTTAGGGCAATTGCCTGGCGAAATATAATAATATATATGTATGTATATACAGAGAGTCAAGAAACTTTTTACACATATGTATGTACATGTTAATCTTATATATGTATGTTATCCGGCTCGAACAACTTGTTGATGTATTGACAATGCAACAAAATTCCAGGTCCACCGTCATTATGTAATGCGTCGTTGCATTTTGCACTCAAGGTCACGATCAGAGATGAACAAAACATTAGATTGAATTCATATCGATATTAATTAAAGACAACTTATTCAAATAATTTTAACGATATTTATACGATATATCGATTGAGCCATGTCTGTCTGTCAGTCCGTCTGACCAGTGTGAACACACAGATCTCAGTCAGCTATTATAAAAGCTAGAGACACCAAATTTGGCATGTAGGTTACTGTATACTATTTCAAATTTGGACGGTGGGCGTGGTATCTAAAATTCGTAATAAAATTGCACCTGTGTGTTGGTACACATAAATATTCGTGTCTTGTCTCTTTTATAATGGATAAGATCTGTTTGTTCATGCAGGGACACATGGCTAAATCAAATAGGTTAGTGATCCAGATGACCAAGGATAGTTGACAATGGTATAAAGCACAAGGTCAATCGAATCAAATTAGATAATATTTTGCCTACGTGCCAATATTTTAATTCAGTTTCATTTCCTGTTTCCGTTTGTAATCACAGCATAATCAGCACGATTAGCTGTTCAAAACAAAAAGACTAGCTACCGCGCATATAACTAGCCATGATCGGGGCTAAATAGCGTGAATAGAGTGTATGCGTTCATGCACAGTGCTGCTCTCATTAATCAGATGATGTGCATATTAAATCAAAGAAAATGTGTCAGATCTCATGTACAAGCAGCAAACTGTTCTGCTATATACATAGAGCGGTCCGAGCGATTTGCTTATCAACAACGTGTTCGCAGTTAAGTAATTACCTCATTGGGCGATTGACAAGGTTTAGTGTGGAAATGCGAATGTGATTTATTATTCGCCAACATCTAACGATGTCATTTAAGGGGAGGTTCTTTTACGGTTAGCCTTTAATCTAGCAGATTTAAAAAAATATATAAAACAATCGACACACGATCTTCCGGTTTTAAAAGGGTAAATTTTTTTTTAAAACAATACTTGAAAAATTTGTATTTTTAAGAAAAAACAGGCCGACAAATACAACACCTTAGCATGTTTTAGTAAGCCGATTTGATGATTCCTAAAATGTAATAAGACCCTTTACCTTTCAAAACTAAATTCACAGCAGTTCGGTAAAAAGTTATGTGCGTTATGAACGTTAGAAATCAAGTTTTAACCAACTTTTTCACTTTAAACTCACCTTTAAATTAAAAATAAATGACTTTAATTATTTAGATTCGGGACGTAAAAAAAATATTTTATTTCTATAGCATTTTCGATGAAGTAAATCGGATCATTAGATCAACCCTTATTCTTGTATTAAACATGTTACTAAAATAATCGTTTTTCAAGTGTTTAGAATTGATACATTTGCAATGTAGCATGTGCGTGCAAGACATTTCCATGCACTATGCATCCTCCTAAAACTATAACTATGCATCCTATGCAAATATTCTTTTGAACACGTATTCTGCAAATGTATACATACTTAGCTTCGACTTAGCGCAAATAGTTACATATGTATGTATATCTGAGGAATTAACGTTGTGTTTAACTTTACAAGATGTAAAGACGAAAACGTCTAAAATTAACCGAGAACTTACGAAATTTTAATTTAGTTTGCAGTTGGCAGCTGCCGCAGTAATGCCGACGCCGGCGTTGGCATCGACGCCGGCTTCTTTTTAGCTGATGCAATGAACCAGAATATTTGCATATGAATTGTCTTGTCTGCAGCGTCGAGCTCTCCCAGACGGGGCGACGTAGGGGTCTTTGTATGTGTGTATGTATGTGTTATATACACTTATGATAATAATAATAGGTACACTTTAAAAGATCACTTCCAAGAATATCAGCGGTAATTTCCCCCCTCCATTTATTTGTGCACCTCTTTTTCCATCCCATTGAATCCCAGGCAATCTTTGTAAAAGTCAATTTTTGTAAAATTAATTATTGTGTTTAACTGTATGCTCAGCTCATATTTTTAAAAATAACTTTATGAGGCGTGGTTTCCCATGTTTAATTTTTTAAGCCACGACGGCATGTTCACAATACAAAATATGGAATAGTAAGTTTGTTTTAAGCAATTAAAGTATGGTAAAATTGACTCTAAGTTTAAATGTGTACCTATTATTTTAATCAGAGGTGTATGTCTGTACTTAATCGCCCAAGGGGGTGCCCCCGAAGTTCATTGTGGAAAAACGAGCACAAAACGAGCTCGGCTGCATTCGTGCGCCGTCAAAGAGCGCAATTACTTTTTCTTTCTCTCTCTCTGGGTTTGTGTGCGATCAATCAATTTACAAGACGATTGCGCACACATAAATTGTTCTATTAATCAGGCAGGTGTCTCATTCATTCACAACTCGTTTGCTCCGTCGCACGCTGTCACGGCACTTGCTAAAGATCACTAATATACTATAAAACCAATTAATTCGTGTGCAATTTCGTGCTTCGTGTGTCGTCAGACGTTCGTCGTCCGTCGTCGTGTAGTGTCCGGGTTCACTGAGTGACCCGCTTCAGCTCAAGTTCGGATTGTGATTCGTGTCGAGTCATCAAATTGGGATTTATATGCGCAACGGTACGTGTTTGTTCCTGCCTAATTAGCCGCCCTTTGAGATTACCCCCTCTTTGGTCTTGTCGCCACGCGCTTAATTGACAGGCGCTGCTTCTCTTTCGGGTTTGTGGTGCGCAGTTTCCGTACCGAGAGGCACTGATAATGTCAATTAAATAGTAAAGTATTTAATTAATTGCATCGTTTTTGAATATCACTTTACATGCACATGTATGTGTGTATATATATATAATATAAGCATCAACTGAAATTTCACTGCCCTTAGCCACGTGTTCAATTAAACAAATGGCACCGTCCATTTTAAATTATAATACTGACACAAATTCGAATTTACAGTAGATTCCAAATAGATTGCGCAAAAGTCGAAATTTCATCAGTTTGTATAAGACAGAAGCGAAATATTAACGATACATATTCTCAACTGTATTATAAGTAGTTTAAAACAAATAAAAATAGGAACAAAAGCAGAGTTGAAACGAACACATCTATTAAGATCCAATACCGGACATTATGTAGATACGTACTACAATGTCTCGGGCTCCAACTTGCAGAATCTGCAGAGCTCAATACTGATTATTCCTGCGTTAGTTTGGTATGGTGACCTGAAAGTAGCCCTGTGAGAATTTTGACTGGATTCTTACTAAGCTTTATTATCTGCTTAAGCCTCTTAAGGTTATAGCAACCTAAGAGGGTCATCGATTGCCGCAAGATTCATAATAAGTACAGTATAAGTTGTAAACAATTTCCAAATACATATTGTAATCGTGCATTATTTCTGTTTTTTAGAATATCAGACAGTTATCGAATAAAAGTGGAAGCCATGCAATAATACTTCAAATTTTAGATCAGTAAAACAAAGTGCGACAAGTATAAATAGAGAATACAGAAAAGATACG
The DNA here is from genome assembly GCA_018903425.1 of Zaprionus nigranus. Classification (NCBI taxonomy): domain Eukaryota; kingdom Metazoa; phylum Arthropoda; class Insecta; order Diptera; family Drosophilidae; genus Zaprionus; species Zaprionus nigranus. The sequence continues at coordinate 870,186 of JAEIGD010000036.1, read as the reverse complement.
TACAAAGAGCTGCGTATCTATGTGTTTTATAAGCCAAAAGACAACAAATATCGAGTTTCTTTTGCTACCGAACCGCTAACAATTAGCATCAGAGCCAGACCCAAACCCAAGAGAGAAAATATAATAACATCGATTCAAAGAAAATAAAAAAGGTTAAAAAGATCTAAAGGGTAATAAGAGTCTGCTATAATGACCAGATACTTAATGACACTGGTGCCACTTCTGTGCCTGGTGCTGGCACAGAAGAGCAACATATATGCGCGCTCGCATCCTGACTCGAACGATGGGGAGAACTTGCCACTGATGAACACGCACTTGCAATCGCAGCCGCGGAGTCCGGGGCTGCAACATGTGCAGCACACGTCGCAGCAGCATCACACGCGCCAGCATCGAGACCGTCAGCCCAAGCACCTCGCGCCGGATCCCACTGGCAGCGAGGAGGAAGAGGAATTTGCATCCAGTAGGCAAGATCAACGTGAATACTATCAACGTTTGCGGCGTCACTTGCAGCGCCAGAGGGAGCACATGCTGCAACAGGAGCGCAGCTATCACCGAGCTTCAGCTCAAGCACTGAAGAATAGCCCCAATCTGTGGCAGCTGTTGAGCCAGGGATATCAGATCGCTGAGGAACAGGAACAGGAACAGAGCGCAGAGGGGCAGTCGGCATCGGACAAAATGTTTAATGACGCACCAGCCACACCCCCGATGGCTGACGGGGATGACATCGAAGATTATCTGAATTATAGCGAAGGTGAGCAGTACGGTGACTATACTAAGGAACTGCAACAGCTGCACCACGAACTGACAAAGCCTGAGGAAGCTAAAGCTGCCACTGCGATCAACTACACCACAGTTAACCCAAAGATCGCCTCCGGCGGTTGCACTAAATGCGAGAGCAGCCGCCATGTGGAGCACATCACGGAAGAGGAGCTGCGGCGACTGCGCATTGAGTTCGTCAAGCAGCAAATACTGGAAAAACTGCGCCTCAAGGAGAGTCCCAATGTTTCAGCAATGGAGCTGCCGCTTCCAATTTTTGAGGGCATCACCCTGCCTCAGACAACGGAAGCTAACAAAAACAAAGACTTGGATGACTACTACGCACGTACAAACCAAAAGTTTATATTGCTGCAGCGCGGTGAGTTAAGCAAGTTAATTCGAACTGGAGCTGTCCAATCAACGCTTCATCTTTTATTCCTTTTGCCTTTAGAGGAGACCGAATGCAATCGCTTGGGAGTGCATCCCTCCATGTGCTTCAGCTTCAAGATCGACGACGCCGACGCCGACGGCTTTGATGTGAACAGTGCCGTATTGTGGCTTTATAAGAATAATCAAAACTACACGAAGGCCTCCAACGGCGCAACCCATTCGAACGAAAAGCTTAGGAAACAGACCCTGGTAGTGTCTGAAGTGGAGCAGCAACAGATGGACTCCAAATACTTGCCGCTGGCGAAGACCATAGCAATCCAGTCGGTCGATGTGCAAGGTAAGCTGGCAGCTCCAAGAACCGATCCATAACAGCGCTTGTCCCAAGCAATATCTAGTATATTTTCCATCATATTTACTATATAACACCATTGCATCTGTGGCGATAAGTGAGTTGAAAGATCGATGCCTGTTTACGCGATAGCAACCACGAGCCGCTGTTTGCCGTCGTTAGTCGAATTGTGGGTGAATAACTTTACGACGTTCTAATAAATAATTTGTGTGCGCGAAAGGCGAACTTTGGTCACACAAGACGAGCAGTCCCCGAGAACGCCGATGGCATTCAAGTTACGTGGGTCACCCGCCTTCGATAAGCGAAATGTGCAAAAAATAATTCCAATGAAAAGAAAGAAAAGACGCTTACAGGGTCCAGTTCGTATATAAATTCACAAACAATTTCATATTTTTTGTCGTTTTAGACGAGTGGATGAAAATAAACATCGAGTGGCCGATCAAGCGCTGGTTTGGCAACCACGATCTTAGTCACCTTTTGCAGATCACATGTGAGTCTTGCGACATTAGCGGAATCGAGGAGATCATTTCTGTGAACAAGAACTACAGGCCGTTTATTATGATCGACACACAGAACCGGCAAACAAAATCACGCCAAAAGCGCAACATCAATTGTTCCAGTGGCGTGACCGAATGCTGCCGTGAAAAATTGTACATTTCGTTTGCGGACATCGGATGGGACAACTGGATCCTGCAGCCGAAAGGTTACGATGCCTACTTCTGTCGTGGATCGTGCAGCTCTGTAGCGAGTGTAGCTCAGGCGGCATCGCATCATAGCTCTTTGCTGGTAAGTTCAAGTGACATCTTTTCCGATTGTAATTCCTCAATTCTACAATTTTTTTATTTTTATTTTAGAAAATACTTTCCTCGAATGGTACACGAAAGCCCCTCGATCTAGTACCCTGCTGTACTGCCAAACAGTATTCCTCGTTGCAGTTGGTTGTTGTGGATTCAAACAACACGGCAACCGTCAAGACGCTGCCCAACATGATCGTTGAGTCCTGCGGCTGCAGATAGATATAAATGTATATATTCATTTCTAGGATGTAGCTAATTAAATTAATGCAATTCATTAGTTATCGAACAAATTAGACTATGGGCTTATTTAGCCAAATCATTATCATTCGAATTCCAATAATTTAAATGCACCGCAATGTATTCATATTCAAACGAACACAAAACCAACAATTATCGACTAAGTTGTAAGCTGTGTTCTTACTCTTCTACTAAAGTCGCTGCCATTACTTCTAGTTGAGTTCGGTTTAATTAGTCGAAACTAAAGCTTATGCCAAAGACAAAGGCGAAACTGAAACCGCATCTGAAGCTGAAATAAATGTACTTAAGCAACCAAAGTACGTTTACTTTTTTAAGTTAGTCAATAAGTACACCCTAATGAAAGTAACCTTAGTTGTAGTTTGTGTTACCTAGCTGTCTTTCGTCCTAAAATGGTAACTTATTGAAAATAAAGAATAACAAGTAACGAAATCCCTTTGTCAAATTTTTGAATACTAAGCTGAAGCACAGCATAGCGCCCACAAAAAAAAGTCATGATCTGGGCATATGTGGTATACACAGTTATATGCATTTTGTTCGAATCCGGTGTCAAGATTTCGCTCTCCATCATTTAAATATCCCTCAAAGGATTTAGAATCCTGATCTGGGCATGTGATACAGGCATGTCAACAGACGTGCAGAGTAAAGTTTGACTTTAGATTTGGGTTAAGAAGTTCAAAATAAATGTTAAAATATAAATCCCATACCCTGATTAATTTAATTTATTTAATTTATAGTTAAACTATGATCAGTGGACAGTTCGCAAACAAAAACCATTAAATAATCGTATTTGTTTGTAAATTTTAATCTGAAATGTTAAACTAGAAATAATTTTTTATTAAATGTAAGACCTTAACTGAGAATAAAAGAAATGTATGGTAGTGTAATTGTGTATGAAGTGAGATACAAAAGAAAAAGCGAATTTAACATTTGCTGCAGGGAATTGGGGACCCAGAAAACTCTAAATCGATCAGGAGAGTTAGTGTTACTAACCAAAGGCAAATCAAAATCGCGAATAGAATGTTTGAACATGCAGTTTGTTCGTTAATAAGTACTACTGTCACTAAAAAGAAGATAAGTATATAGGAGTATTCTGCATACCTAAGTCATGACACTTGGACCATTGAAATTGATCAAAAAAGGGTATACTAACTTTGTGTAAATGTATGTAATAGGCAGTCCCACAAAGTATATATATTCATACTCAGTATATCTAGACGAGTGGATTGAGCCATGCCCGCCTGTCTGTCTGGATGTGTATAAAAACAACAAATTAAACTACACCGAAACATTGGTCAATGGGTTTCCCACTGTGGCGTGTCGCTCGACTGTTGCTCTCGTTTTTTGTGGGCCTGTGTAATCAAAAGGAGAAGGCAGCGCGGCTCGGAATTAGGGACAAGGATGCAATACTTGTGTATATTCTCCGATAAGATTATAATTGGCAGGACAGGTACATATTGTAGTTAGCTCTATCTTTAATACGTCGATTTTAATTTGAATTTTAAAATTGTATTATTTATTGTGACCTTTTTCATTTCCATAAACTTGGCATAGCCTCATTTGTATATTATTTAATAACTGGAAGTGTCAAAAGTTGTTCACAATTCTGAGTGAATCAACTTAAGGCTTAAATATATCGGTTACAGTTTATAGATTTAACTGATACATTCAATTCAATTTCAAGTGTATATTGAAATGGTAATGATAGATTTCGTAACTAAGCGCATAAGCATTGTTGGACTTATTCATTGGCCTCTTAGACTTAAGAGCTTCGGCAGAAACCATATGAGTGCCATGGAATGCAGTGTGTTTCGCGTAAATTCATAGGCTAGAAAAGCAAGGCGTCCGTGCTGTTTGGGTGTGTTCACACACAAAATATAGTTAAACAGCACTAGAACGGAAATACCTTCCAGACGACGCCGCAGGGACGTACAAGCATCCGGTTTTCTGAAAAAATATACAATCTATTAAAGCGAAGTTTTAAAGCTGCATCGAGAGCTCGTAATTAACATACAATTGCAGAAATCGTGTTGATAGAGCCACGCCCACTATAATTCCCAGATCACGAGTTAGGAGAAATATTGGACTACTCTCATGTCGCATATAGGTGGGTTCTGGGCACCACTTGAAGGCCTGCCGCACAGAGTAGTGCGGATCAAAGCCGAAACGCAACTTGAAGAAGTAAATGGCCACGGCCAGAGAGATTAACAAGAAAACAAACGAAAGCATCGGGCGAAGAGCGCGCGAATACAAGTAATCCGAAAGTGGCTTCAAGTGGCGCCCAATGCTGATGGCTTGGAAGGTGCCCAGCAGGCACTGATGCAGAAACTCTGTGGCTAGATAGAGACGACTCAGCCACATGCAGAACGTGCAACATGCGAAGATGCCATGCAAAAATAAATGCATGCGCCGACCAAATCGGAATTTCTCGGCCAGTTTCGACCAGACAACTATTAGGAAGACAGTCAACGACATCGAATGGGAGCAGGGCATGCCACCGCTTGTCTCACAGCTCAAATCATATGTTTGCAGCGCCACACGCGGCCTGTGGGCGTGCTCACTGGCGTAAAGCTCACGTAGCCACCAAAGTGGCCGCATTTCCGGATAGACCCTGCGAAGATTGTAATAGTAAAAGTTTTTTAAAATTACATACAGAACATTTTTTAACTCAAATACAAACCATTTTTCAAAGGAGCTCATTACATTGGCCACACTCATCACGCTGAGGAGACTGACGAGCAAGTCTTGGCCATAGATGCCTACCACAGGTATCACAATATTCAACAGACTCCCGGAGTCCAGGTATTCGCCAAATATACGAAAGAGAGGCTCCATAGGCGCAAGGCTACAGGAATCTTATTAGGAACTACTCCTTTGGGGTGTCAGCGATTTTCACTTACCGTTCCTGCACCCATTCGTTTATGTGGATCTCCGCGTTGAGCATACTGTGATAATAATTCGTCGTTAGACGAAACATCTCTCCGTACATTGCAGTATAGTTTATGTTTTCCCATCAAGATTTTAATAATAACAATAATATTACCGAGATAACAAAAATGGGGTTATAAACAAAGCTGTAAGCTCGCGCAAGCGCCATGCTAACAGTGTTAACAGCGTAAAAGCTCATGTTAAGACATAACATAACAGTAACAAGGCAATCTGCCTTGCCGACAGAGTTGCATCCGCAACAATATCGTTTAGTTAAGTTACAACTGCTGCAAAATAATCGTTAAGATAAAATGTAAGAAAAGGATAATCTACAGTAGTTATCCTTCTCTATGGCACCTCCGAAAAAACGGACGCACAAAATAGTGTAACTAAGAAAACTTAAAATATATAAAAAGTATTTTATACTCATTGTAGCTGGCTCGAGGTCAAGGTTGAAAAAATGTAATATAATAAAAACAATTTGTTTTTAATTTATATTTTTCCGATATATTTCGGTTACACTTCGGTAACCGTCTTCAGGGCTAAAAACAAAATTACAAAATGGAAAAACGTTTAACAATGTTTATAAAACTAAAAACTAAACTGAAAAATACTAAATTACATACATTAATTTGACACGTCTGCTCTTGCGGGCGCGGAGTTCCTAACTAGCTTAGGAAGTAAATGTCTGTATATATGAGCGCAATTTTCTGTGTCCGTTTTGTAGTTTAATCTATCCTGTGTAGGTGTGTTAATTATGTGTAGCATTTCGAGAGTGTAACGTATAGCATAGTGTTGTTCTTGGTATAGTATTGTTGTTGCGTCAAAATTGGGAGAGTGGTGCTTGTTTGCACAGTGGGTCATGAGAGCTGTTTTTTGTGTTGTACCTTGGTGGCGTAATTTGAAATCAAATTTGTGTTGCGTTAATCTTGTTTTTAATTTTAATTTTGTCGTTCCTACATACACTCCATTGCATGTTTCAGTAGTGTTGCCACTGCAAGGAATTTTATATATTACATTATTTTTGTCTAGTGCAGTTATTTTTGACTTTGTGTTACTGTAAAGATGCCTCAGTGTATGGAAAGGTTTATGTGCTATTTGTACTTCTGCACTATTGTAACAGTCAGATCTCATGAATCTTTCGGATAGTGTAGGTACATAGATGAGAGATTTATATAATTTTAATTGTCTATTTTTGTTGTCCCTTGGTGTTTCCTGATATTTATACCCTTCGACCATTGAAAATGGTCAAAAAGGGTATACTAACTTTGTGCAAATGTATGTAACAGGATGAAGGAGGCGTCGGAGACCCCATAAAGTATATATATTCTTGCTCAGGATTACAAGCCGAGTCGATTGAGCCATGTCTGTCTGTCTGTCTGTCCGTCTGTCCGTCTGTCTGTGTGAACGCACAGATCTCAGCTATTATAAAAGCTGGAGTTACCAAATTTGGCAGGAAGACTCCTGTGTACTATAAGCAGATCAAGTTTATTTCAAATGTTAGGTGCCACGCCCACCGCCCCCACAAATCAATAATTTAATTTTTGAACTCAATTTGTAAGCGCTGTATAAAAAATACAACTTTCTGACATTAACATATACTAAGCTGAATGAAATATCCACGTATTCCCCAAATTACAATCCGATCGGACAATAAACACAAAAGTTATTTAAGAAAGTATGAGCATAAAAACAAATGCTTCTGTCAGCTAACAAGGGAGGCGGGCGAGCGCGAAGCGCGAGCGTCATCTGTCGGGATTAATTTCAAAGCATGTGTATATGCACATGTTTATGAATTTAACAAATTAAACTACACCGGAACATAGGTCGAAGGGTATCCCACTGTCGCGTGTAGCGCGACTGTTGCTTTTCTTACTGGTTTTGTATAAGTTTATTGATTAATCATTTTGGAAAGTGGTTGTCCGTAAGTATTTTTGTTACTTCTTTCTTAATTTCTTTGTGGTACAATTTGTCAGAAATGTCAAACATTCGTTTGATACAGCCTCTTGCTGTATTAATTATCATCGTCCTTGGATGTTTCGAATTGTGGTTAATTAGCCTTCCAGATGCCATCGGTTTTTTGTACCATTTTAATTTTAATTTACCTCCTACTCTATTTATTATTGAATCCAAGTATGGTAGCTTATTGTTTTGTTCTTTCTCAATTGTGAATTTTATGTTTTTATGGTACGAATTAAGTTCGAGGAGTATGTTTTCTGTTTCGTTGGACTTTGTAATTGCAAACAGGTCATCGACATATTTTGTTACTAGTCGGGGACTACTAACAACTACTACTAACAAAAACATCCAAGGACGATGATAATTAATACAGCAAGAGGCTTATTGAAAACACCGAGGGACAACAAAAATAGACAATTAAAATTATATAAATCTCTCATCTATGTACCTACACTTTCCGAAAGAATAATGAGATCTGACTGTTACAATAGTACAGAAGTACAAATAGCACATAAACCTTTCCATACACTGAGGCATCTTTACAGTAACACAAAGTCAAAAATAACTGCACTAGACAAAAATAATGTAATATATAAAATTCCTTGCAGTGGCAACACTACTGAAACATGCAATGGAGTGTATGTAGGAACGACAAAATTAAAATTAAAAACAAGATTAACGCAACACAAATTTGATTTCAAATTACGCCACCAAGGTACAACACAAAAAACAGCTCTCATGACCCACTGTGCAAACAAGCACCACTCTCCCAATTTTGACGCAACAACAATACTACACCAAGAACAACACTATGCTATACGTTACACTCTCGAAATGCTACACATAATTAACACACCTACACAGGATAGATTAAACTACAAAACGGACACAGAAAATTGCGCTCATATATACAGACATTTACTTCCTAAGCTAGTTAGGAACTCCGCGCCCGCAACAGCAGACGTGTCAAATTAATGTATGTAATTTAGTATTTTTCAGTTTAGTTTTTAGTTTTATAAACATTGTTAAACGTTTTTCCATTTTGTAATTTTGTTTTTAGCCCTGAAGACGGTTACCGAAGTGTAACCGAAATATATCGGAAAAATATAAATTAAAAACAAATTGTTTTTATTATATTAAATTTTTTCAACCTTGACCTCGAGCCAGCTACAATGAGTATAAAAAATAAAGGTCGCCAAAACTCTACAATAAAAAGTATTTTTTTATTTTTTACAACATCAGAACAAATTATTTCCGATTATATCTTTATACCCTTCGATCATTAAAAATTGTCTAAAAAGGGTACACTAACTTTGTGCAAATATATGTAACAGGCAGAAGGAGATGTGGGATATGTATTCTTGCTCAGGGTCATTAGCCGTGTCGATTGAGTCATGTCTGTCTGCCTGTGTGAACACACAGATCTCAGCTATTATAAAAGCTAGAGATTCCAAATCTGGAAGGAATATTCCTGTCTACTATACGCTGATCAAGTTGATCTCAACATACATTAAGCTGATTGAAATACCTGCGTATTCTCCAAATTTTGATCAGAGAATAAACACAAAAGTTATTCAAGAAAGTATGAGCATAACACTAAGTGCTTGTACCAGCTAACAAGGGAGCCAGACGAGCGCAATCCGCGAATAAGATGTAAATATTTTAGTCAATGAAGTCTATATCAACATCAGCATATAACATATTTTACACATCGACTGTACAAGTATAAGCCAGTGCACTATGGGGACTTTGACCTGTTTTCTTTACAATAATGTGTTTTTCACAAGTATGCAAATTTGCAGTATTTTAGTATTAACGAATAAGGAATACATCAAACTATCATCACTAAGCAATGAACACATAGAGACGTCAAACAGCCCAGAAGCAGTTTGAGAGTCATTTTTCAAAACGGCTGCCCCACAGAAGAAGAAGAACAGAAGCAGACTTCGGCAGAACGCTCGACCGGGTCACCTCGCTGATCGGCTCTCAGTACAAACAGTGCATAGCATCAAAACTGCTTCAGTCGCACAACGACAGCGGAACGATAAGCATGAGCGTACTTCTTTGCGCTGTACGATCGTTTCCATGTGTGCGTGTATGCATGTACGGCCCGCGTATGAATGTATGCGGTGCTTGTGAAGTTTGGCAATAGGCAAATGCTTCGGCCAGCGCGCTGGCCGCCTGAAGTCAATTTTGTGTTTCGGTGACGAGAGCCTAGAGACAGGTACAGTGGGCAAAAATGGTTATCTTGCGGCGAAAATGTTAAAACCTCCTCTGTTCTATAAGGATAAATTTATTTAGTAATTACATATTTATGTATTCCGAATTTTTTATTTTAATTCACAAATTTTGTCAATATTGGTAAAGTCATATACAAAAAATTTATAATGATCAAAACTTATTTTTGATATTATCATTTTGCTCTACAAAATATAATATAAATATGAATATTCAATCCATATTCTCAAAAATTAAACATAAATACACATGTTTTCAGATGCTAAAATAATTGCCGCCAAATAACCATTTTGGCTCACTGTAATTCGGTCTCTTAGCTCTCGATGACAAAGACAAAAACAAACACACAGTTGATTTTACGCTGGCCAGGCCCGTAGCTAAAAGTGCGCAGGGTGTGCGGTACAGAAGGGCTCTCAACAGTCAGGGGCTCACTGTTACCAAACATAAAAATGTTATTAATGGGGATATATTTGTACAATTTAATTCCTTTGGTAATCACAAATATATTTATTAATAATTAAGGTAATTTAAGTAGAAGTCCCTGATAAGTATTGCACAGGGGCCCGTAAAACCCTCACTACGGCCCTGTGCCTCGGTCTCTAGGCTCTCGACGCCGAGCTGACCCGGTCGAGCGTTCAGCCGAAGTCTGCTTCTGTTCTTCTTCTTCTGTGGGGCAGCCGTTTTGAAAAATGACTCTCAAACTTCTTCAGGGCTGTTTGACGTCTCTATGTGTTCATTGCTTAGTGCTATCATCTTACATTCTGCAAATGTTAACTTAACAGTCCAATGTTAAAATATCAGCTGTTAAAGTCAGCGTTTGCAAGCGAACAGAACTTGGCGACATTGCGCTCAATTTTGAAGTGGAACTTTAAATTCTTCAGTTTTCAAAGAGTCAATGTAAAACGTTTTAAATTGAAAGGGATATTCATTTTCAGGGTTTTTACTATGCGTTGCTATTAATATTTTGATTATTTAGTGCGTGTATTTCTAATAATTTGTACATTTAGTGAGTGGTGTTGACATGTAGTTTTAGGAAAGAAATTTCAACTTTGAAAAGAGCTACAAAAAAATGTTCAAATTTGTTCAGCGAGCGTCTATATACATATTGTAGAGCTATTATTTCCTTATTCAGAACATCTAGTCCCTATCTGCGTTTTTTGCGGGTTTTTGAGAAATTTCATTTTTAAGGAAGCAACATCACGATAAAAATGCGCGATTGTGGCGTATACAATGGTGTTTTCGTGAGAAACAATATCCAATATTCACATTCATTAGAGAGATATCAAAATGAAACTTAGCATACATACTTTTTTATTATTCATTACTTATAAATAAGCCGGAACAAGGCGGATAGGGCCGATATATCGTATAGCTGCCATACAATCTATCGGCCGATTTTTGTTATATTTCAAGATATAGCTTTCAAACTTATCTCATCTTATTTTTCTTTGATCCTTAAAATGATCTTGAAATTTCATGAAGATCGGACTACTATTACTTATAGCTATCATACAAATTATTTTTTTAAATGACGGATTTTGGACTAAACAGGAAGGATTGGACCACGCCCACTTTTTTTAAATATTTCTAAGGGCTCTCATTATAATATAAAAGAAATTCCATCAACAAATTTTACTTAGATCAAGAGTTATTAATTAATGTAAAAAAAAAAACAGGGCAAAGTCCCCATAGTGCAGTGGTGCCCATAGCTCTATGCGCAGCGTAAAAGTAGTGCCTCTGCCGACATACGTATGAGTGTAAACATATTCGTGTGACTTCGGGATTGCTGTTCGGACTGTGCCCTATCTTTTCTTTGGTATTATATGTATATTGGATAAAAAAAAATAATTTCAATCATCGCATGTTAAAAGCGAGTGTTAACTAGAGCAACAGTCGAGCACACTCGACAGCAGGATACCCTTCGGCCTAGTTTAATATGATAAATTTATTCACATGTTTGTCGACAGATAGAGATCTACCCTCCCTTGTTAAACCTTTTTAAAAAAATTATGATCCTAAAATTATTAAATTATTATCTTAAAATAGCATAAATTAAAGTCTTTTCTAGTTCTCGAAAATCGTAAAGCATGTAGAAACCAATACAAACACAAAATTCAAGTGAAGGCAGCTAGAAAAATAATAATACGAACGCTACAGTCAGGTGCTGAGTGTATAAGACCATGGATTATCATAGTATACCTTAAAAAAAAGTTTGTAAACAACAGAATCGCCTGTCGAATTTTCCACCAATTATCAAAAATAAGTAGTACCTAGGGAATACCAAGGGAAGGCTAGTGCAAATGTTCCTAAAAAGTTAAATTTTGGTGACCTACGAGTCGACTTGAGATGTTCTGTGCAAGTTCAATGTTCCCTAAATTAATTATTTTTTGCAATCTGCAATCACTGATAGATTCTTTCTGTCCAATTTATTTTCGCATATTTATAAAAACTCGCAATGCAAATTGCGCTTTATTTGGATTAATATTAAAAATTTAGATGAGATAAATTTTATACGGTGTTCGAACGTCACGCTCAATTTGAATCAACGAACTGAAGAACAAGAACTCATAGACAATGCAGAAGCAAAGTGTCGTAACCATTAGACTGAGCGAGAGGGCAATAGGTATATGTAAGTTAACAAGCTTGAGTTTGCTGACAACGCTGTTGCGCCGGATGCCGTCGCGACAAAGTTGCAGCCGAAATCCGAAACTCGCACACGCAAGCAGCCTGATCGTCCGTTGGAGATGCCGACTCAGAACTCAGCCGGCAGCGACGGCTTAACGGTTCGATGCAGTTTGCCCTAAAAAACAGTTTAGAATTTGTTCTCCTAAGGTTCAAACGAACTTAGAAAAAAACGAATTAAAATAATAAAGATTCTTCTTTAACATAATAACGGGAAATAACCCAGTTATCAGCGATCATACAATCTCCTTCGTTTAGACCAACCGTAATTACTCTCTAGTTAAAGCCAAGAGTCGCGGAATTATAAAGTGATTAATACTCACAAACTCTTTTTTTTTTTTTTTTGTGACTTAAACGGCAAAAAAAAAAGTGAAAAACACAGCAATAATTAAATGTTACAACAAAACGAAGTGACTTAAAAGCCACAAAACAAAATTAAACCCCAGCCAAGAGAGTTAAAACAAACCAACAAATACGAGCGGCCGGCGGAGTCCAACGGAATTTCTACTGGAGAACTACATTCCTCAGCGGCCACCATACCATTGAATTGAAGCTCATATTTCATATTCCAAAATGTAAGTGAGATGTCAATTTATTTAAAATTCAAATAAAATATTTAAAGAATACTCAGGGCTGTTTAGTGTGAGATTGCATTGTTACAGAAAAAACTTAAGCATAATTCTGCCTGTTGCAATAAAGTGTTAAGGAACCTTTACGTGCATAAGTTAAAATTAAAATTAATTTCGTAGCGGTCTAAAGTTTTTATGTTGCGCCCATTGCAAAACCACACCAACGCGGACAGTAGTGGCGACGAACTGATAACTTCGTTCTTAGAGGAGCGGTCTTTAAAAAAAAACAAAATAAGTGAATGAGGAACAACTTTCCCAGCTAGAGGCAAAGGTTCAGGCAGCCCTTGACAAACAAGCCCGTTTACTTGAGGAAAAGATTGCCTCCCTGACAAACCAGCTTAGTAGAACCACAGTTTCTGTTCCACAGATACAAATTTTCAGTGAAATAGAAATCGTGCCAGAAGCCCTTTGCAACGAGCCCCTAGACATTATAAAATCCATCCCCGAGTTCGACGGAAAAATAGAAAACTATGTGTTGTGAAGGCAAGCTGCTTGCGCAGCCTACAAAGTGCTCGAGCCATACAACAGCAGTTCAAGACACTATCAGGCAGTTGCTATAATCAGAAATAAAGTAAGGGGATCAGCAGATGCTGTGCTGGCCTCATTCAATACAGTGTTGAATTTTAAAGCCATTATTGCTAGGCTAGATTTTACATACGCCGACAAAACACCGGTACATGTAATACAACAGCAACTAAGCACGCTTCAGCAGGGCAACCTGCCGCTGCTACAATACTTCGACGAGGTCGATAAAAAACTCAACTTATTAACAAATAAAACACTAATGACGCACGATTTCGTCGCAGCATCTGTATAGTATTAAATGAAAAATTTAAAAGCGACGAGCTTCACGTTTTCGTCTCAGGATTAAAAATTCCCTGAAGTGGGCAGTCTTCCCGGCACAACGAGGACGATTTGTGCGGAGCCGAAAGTTTTCATTTTTTAGCGGAAGCTCCCTGCTTCCGTTCATAAAACGAATGGTTGCAGGGCGACAGATAGACAAGGGGCCTCAAAAAATTACATAAAACGCCTTCCCGAATTGACACATTGGAAGCCAGTTGGCAACCCTTTTCAAGTCAAATCAATTCATGGGCACACTAAGATTGAGCAGAAATGCCTCATACACCTTTTCGACATAAAGTTCTACTTTTTCGTGCTGGAGTCATTTAATAACTTCGATGGCATAATTGGCCTTGACCTGTTAAAACAGATTAATGCCCAAATAGATCTGACAAACAACGTCATTAAACATGACTCTGGGATAGAAAAAATCGAGTTCACTAAATGTCAACAGGTAAACAATATTCGGATTAATGACACAGATGTCCCTCATGCTGTAAGATCCAGCTTTGGTAGTATGATCAACAAAATGATAAAAGCATTCGCGGACGTTAACGAGTCCCTACCGTACAACATAAATACATAAATACCACTATACCAACGGACGACGAACCAGTTTACTCAAAACTTTATCCGTATCCGAAGGGCGTGTCTGATTTTGTCAATACCGAGGTTAAACAACTTCTACGAAAAGGGGCACAAGCAAAAGCGTATGGTTATTGATTTTTGGAAACTAAATCATAAGACAACCGATGACAAATACCCTATCCCATCAATTTCGACTATATTATCAAACTTGGGAGAGGCTCAGTATTTCACAACGATGGACCTCAAGTCAGGGTTTCACCAAATAGAATTGGCTGAAAGAGATAGGAAAAAGACAGCGTTCTCTGTGAACAACGGGAAGTAAGAGTTTTGTAGACTGCCCTTTGGGCTGAAAAATGCCCCAAGTATTTTTCAACGAGCCATTGATCATGTGCTCCGCGAACAAATTGGTAGGATATGTTTTGTTTACGTCGATGACGTAATAATCTTCTCCAAGTCCAAAGGAGACCATATCGGAGACATTGAGTGGGTCTTGAAAAACCTTAGGGACGCAAAAAGAGTGGAATATCTGAGGCGGGATTCAGTCCTCGCCCGATATAGTGAAAGCTATTAGGGACTTTTTCCCACCGAAAACACTATTCGCTCTTAGGTCATTTTTAGGTCTAGCACGCTACTATAGCTACTACATAACGGGTTTTGCCAGCATCGCAAGGCCCCTAACAGATATCTTGAAAGGCGAAAATGGCAAAGTAAGTGCCAATTACTCAAGAAAGGTGATAATCGAATTGTCACCAGAGCAAAATGAGGCTTAAAATAGGCTTAAAAATATACTGGCCTCAGAAGATATAATATTGTCCTAGCCAAATTACAAAACGCCTTTTGACCTCACAACAGATGCGCCTGGCTACGGACTGGGAGCGGTACTGTCACAAAGCGGCCGCCCGATAACAATGATCTCACGAACATTGCGAGGTAACGAGGTAAATTTTGCCACAAATGAGCGTGAGCTTCTCGGCACTCAAAAACCTCAGAAATTACTTGTATGGTGTTAAGAATCTTAACATTCATACAAACCACCAGCCATTAACTTTATCAGTATCGGACAAAAACCCGAATGCCAAAATAAAGCGTTGGAAAGCCTTTATTGATGAGCACAACGCAAAAAAAATAATTTATAAACTCGGTTAGGAGAATTTGGTAGCAGACGCTCTGTCTCGCCAAAATGTCAATGCGTTAGAGGATTCAGCAGACTCGGATGCTGCCACTACCCACAGTGAACAATCCCTCACATATACCATTGAAGCCACAGACAAGCCGGTGAATTGCTTTCGGAACCAGATTATTTTGGAAGAACGGACTATCGCCCAACAAAAGACGTATATTTTGTTCAAGACAAAAACTCGACACGTAATTAATTTTTCTGATCGCAGCACATTACTGCAAAGCATTAAAGATGCAGTAAATGCTAACGTAACCAACGCAATTCAATGCGAGTTACCCATACTGGCTTTCATCCAATACGGATTATTTGAGGCATTCCCTTCTACCACCTTTAGATATTGTAAGAACTTGGTTACAGATGTTGGAAACCCAACGGATCAAAGGGAAATTGCGACAACTGAACAACCGTGCGCACAGAGCAGCGCAAGAAAATGCGAAACAAATACTTAGAGACTATTTTTTTCCAAAGATAGGTCGCTTAACGTCGGAAATAGCTACAAACTATAGAATTTGTGCTATGAGTAAACATGATCGGCACCCAAAAAAACAAGAAATAGGGAAAACCCCGATACTATCGCATGCCGGAGAAATGTTGCATATAGATGTTTACTCTACTGCCGGGAAATAATTTTCTTTTAATTTCATTTCTAACTTGCATCGACAAGTTTTCCAAGTTTGCAGTAGGACAGCCTACACGGTCTCGCGCAATCGTAGATATAAAAGCTTAATTTTTGCAACTTCTCAACCTATTTTCCAAAACAAAAGCGATTTACTGCGACAACGAGAAATCCTTGAACTCAGAAACAATTAAATCAATGCTCAGCAATAACTTTGGCATTGAGATTTCAAACGCCCCACCCCTGCATAGCTCCTCTAATGGACAAGTCGAGCGATTCCATGGTTTTCCGATTAACTATATCAACCATGACCTTGACGCGACATTGCGACTCAACGACTACTCCCACGCGGACTACATACCCATAGTTGACGGAGACGTAGCAATCTGGGACTCGTAAACTTACATGGGACACACGAAGAACTTGACATCTTTTGAAACCTACATCGACGAGACGTTGAAATGATAGATAAACTACCACATGAAACAGGTACTGAAAATTGACGTACAACACATAGCCACCTTAATAGTTTCTTTGACCGTTCACCACCGACAAGCACGTATCATTAACATGATAGGTAGTGCCCTTAAGGCAATTGCAGGAACCCCAGATTTTGATGACTGGAAACAAATAAAGTTCAAACAAGGTCAGTTAATAGATTCCGAGAGCAAGCAGATAGAGATCAACAGTAAATTCCAGGGGAGACTTAATGCCGTTTCAAGGGCACTCAACGAAATTCTGAAACCAGATGCAGATGTCGAACATTTTTAAGCAACAATATTGGCAAAAAAAAGAATGATAATTACAAACCTTGAGGACTTAATCCTCACTGTTACACTTGCAAAAATTAATTTAATCAGCCCCCTTATACTAGACAGCATCGACATAAAAGAATTATTAAATGAACAACTCACAAATACTACAATAGTATAACAGACCTATTAGAAGTTTCTCATATAAAAGCTTTTCAAAATTCTGAATTATTGTACTTTCTGATTAAATATCCCAAACCTTTGATAAATTGTAAAAAAATAGATATTCTTCCTGTTCAACATAATATTAGATCTAGAAGAAATGGCACCCGTTACGTGAACCACCGAGGCATCCTGAAGAAGAAACCTGCTGTATCCATCACTGTCAACGTCACCCTCTTCAGAAAACATCTGAGCCTCCCATTCTTGCATGATCTAACCATGAAGAATCTCCAGCATATCGGGGATCTTATTAATTATTTACAAATAAAGTTTACTATTTTTTTTATTGAGCACGCATCAAAAAGAGACAAAAAATGCGTTCTTCAATGCGTTCTTTTTCCGTATTTTGTTATGACTTTGCAAGTTCAATATGATTCTTATTGGATGTTGTTATTCTGTTTTGATCTCAATATTTTGCAATTAGAATGCTAGAACATAACAGTGATCATAAACCCTTTTAAAGTTATGCATGCCTGCATATCCACATGTATGTATTGACATCCCACTTTAATACACATTATTGCACGCATGCATGTACATTAGGGTTCGGCTTATTTGCGAAAGTGCGAATTCTCAGGGTCTCATGGTCTCAAATTGTTCGTTTTGGTGTAAAACTTAAATTTGTAAAGTTTTAGCCCGATCGGATAATGTTTAGAGGTGCCTTTCTCAACCAAAAGTTTGATATAGGTATTTTTTGGCTAAAGTGTTGTATTTTTTGGTTAAAATTCTGTTTTCTTTGTGAGCATTTACGATTTTAGGTCGCAAATTGCTCTAATCAACTTTATTTGAAGTAGTTCGTTTAATTTTCTTTTCAAAATGCTTTCAACTATTCAAATTGGTTAAGAATTGGCGGTTTTACCGCATTTCATTGAGTATTTTCCAATCGATATATCGATAACTCCAATCATTGTGTGGACACAAAATCTGTGCAACTCTTTTACAATTTTAACCGGGACTTAACGTGTATAGCGTGTGCGAATCAAAATGTCCAAATCGCGTTCAAGTGATGTAATATTTTTACTTGGCCACGACTCTCCTCATATTCTGGGATCGCAGTTACCAAGCATAAGGCAAGTTATGCGTGTTTTCTTTTACAACCATAAGAAATTGAAGTTAACTGTGCGCAAAAGCGCGGGACTCGCAGTGAAAGAAGCAGCCAAGTTTTGGTCGAAAGCCCGAATCCCTATCCGCCAAGAATACCATTGTATTATTAAGTTGGAAAAACTTTTTGAAGAGTGGAAAAATCTCAGCAAGAATAAAAAGAAAACAAGAGCCAAAGAAGCGGCTTTCATTGACAATTTGGACAACCTTATGCAAATGCAATGGATATTATGTCAATTGAAGAGGATAAGAAGAAGACAGAATGGACGTCAGGGTCATTTAGGTGGCTTAGATGAATCACTGGCAGGCAAAGAAAGGCGGAAGGAAGCACGTGAAGAAAAGGAACGAGCTCGCAAGTGCAGAGAAACCATTCGTGTTGGTAATAGTGCAGACAAAGGTAGTCATGTTGATTTATTTTACGGAATCTTAAAATAATAACAAAGATTGTATTATAGATTGTATTAGATCTTCAGAAAGTGACAACAACAGTGATGCTATGTCTGCTGTTCAAGAAGATATGGACATTTCAAGTTCAGATTTAGAATAAAAAAGAGGCAGGAAAAGCTTTTTAACATCCCGAGTTCTTTCATCGTTGGACAAATGGCAGATTTCCAATAATGCAGCTATGCATTTGATTTCTGCGGTTGTTGAAGCTTTGGGTCATGATGTCAACGAATACGCATTCAATACCAGAACTTTGCAGCGGCTGAAGATAATAGAGAAGATAATAGGGAAAAAATATCTGAGTCAGCGAAGAAAAGCTGTAAAGACTTGGTAATTACCTTGCAACTGTTCACATCATTTTGGAAAAAGTTGATTTTGGCATTTTAACTGTTAATTTTAGATGACTGCAGTGGTACATTGGGATGGAAAAATGCTCCCAGAATTGACTGGTCGAGAAAAAGTCGAAAGAATACCAATTATAATATCATATTCTGATGGTGAACAACTTTTGGGAGTACCAAAAGTAGTTGCATCCACTGGTGTTGAAATATCTCGTGCATCCTTCAACATGCTAACAGAGTGGGGAATTTCGGATAATTGGGAATAGTTCCGGAAGGCCATAATTTCCGACCGCCTGGCCCTATGCATCATGCTCGCTGGATGTCTAAGGCAATTTATACACTGAAGCTATACCTTTTTAGAGAAGTCTTACGTTTAACTAAACACGAAGAAAAGTATTTGCGTGATGTGTCTGTATTTATAGTGAAATTTTATGTGCAATTGTGGTTTGGATCCCCGTTGGCTGCTGAAGCTCCTAATAGAGACTTTCAATTTATTCGGGCTATGTACAACTACAGAGAAGTGGACGAGAGGATTTCAATGGCAGTGCTCAAAAAAGACATGTAATCATTTATGGTACCTGCCAGACGAAAATATCACATTGGCCCTATTCGATAATAACGTTACTGTCGCAGAAAAACGAGAAATGGCGCAGCGCTTATTAGCCTTTGCGGATGATACAGACAAGGATGAACATTCCGTTAAGCGCATTAATTTAAAAGTACGAGATTTGTCAACTTTTATTTCAAAAAAATTATCTGATTTCATTACAACAAATAGTATTAAGTTTTTTGACCGGTTGAATGTATCGAAATCTTTTTTAGTCATAGATCCATCGAAGTGGCATGATCACGAAGACTTTAAAAATGCAGTTGAGATTGTACGAAATTTAAAAGATGTTAATGATATTGCAGAGCGTGGCGTAAAACTAATGCAAGATTATAACAAGAAATTATGAACTAAAGAGCTCGAATATCAAAAATTATTACAAGTTGTCAAAGAGTATACAAAGAAGTACCCATTTAGCAGTAAGAAATCGCTTAAAAATTAATTAAAAATAAATTCTTATATATTTTAAATATATTTTATCATATAAAACTAAAATAAAGTTGATTAGAGAAATTTGCGACCTAAAATCGTAAATGCTCACAAAGAAAACAGAATTTTAACCAAAAAATACAACATTTTAGCCAAAAAATGCCTATATCCAAATTTTTGTTGAGAAAGGCACCTCTAAACATTATCCGATCGGGCTAAAACTTTACAAATTTAAGTTTTACACGAAAACGAACAATTGGAGACTATGACCCCTTTAATTTTCGAATTTTTTTTTTCCTCCATACAAATAAGCCGAACCCTAATGTACATACATATGACAATTAGATTTGGAGTTGCTGTTGTGTACCAACGAAAGAAACCTAAATTCTCATTACATATATTACGTACCAAAATCTTAAAATGTTATTGAGCTTTTAAAGTATTTAATGAAAAATAATGACAAACAAAAAAAATCCACATGTCCTCATTGCGGCAGCAATCGAACTTCAAACACGGTCAGTCAACATCATTGGCCTTATAGTCCGAGACATTGTCCACTCAGCCGCTGAACAAATCTTAGCTCGTGCCAAAACTTCAAGATACAGCACATGTAATAAATTTTGTTACGCGCTAGAAATGCATACATATACCTATTGCCCTCTCGCTCAGTCTAATGGTTACGACACTTCGCTTCTGCTTGTCTATGCGTTCTTCTTCTTCTGTTCGTTAATTCAAATTGCGCGTATCGTTCGAACACCGTAAAAAATTTATCTCATCTAAAATTTTAATATTAATCAAAAAGAAGCGCAATTTTCAGTGCGAGTTTTATTATATATGCGAAAATAAGTTAGACAGAAAGAATCTATCTATGATTGCAGATTGCAAAAAATAATTAATTTAGGAAACATTGAACTAGCACAGAACATCTTAAGTCGACTCGTAGGTCACCAAAATTTAACTTTTAAAGAACATTTGCAGTAGCCTTCCCTTGGTGTTCCCTAGGTACTGATTATTTTTGATAATCGCTGGAAAATTCGACAGGGGATTCTGTTATTTGCAACCTTTTTTTTACGGTATACTATGATAACATAGGCCCACAATCTGGGTATGCGGCATATGCAGTTATATGTATTTTGGCTCGCTGAATCCGAAGCCGGGGTCAGAAATTCTCCATCACGTCTGGATTTAGACCTAGCCTCAAGAAACTGAAAAACTTTTGGATATCCCCCAAATGATATAGAATCATGATCTGGGCATGCGATATATGTTTCAACATGTATTTTGTCCTTCCAAGTCCGAATCTAAAGTCAAAATTTACGTAACACGTCTGAGTTTCGACTTACGAATACGTAGGTGTAACAATCAGCTTAGTATATGTTGAAGTCAGAAAGTTATATATTTTACACGACGCTTTGGGCATGGCATCAAACATTTGAAATTTACTTGATCTGCACATAGTATATAGAAAGCTTCATTCCGAGTAAGGAGTCTCTAGCGCTTATAATAGCTGCGATCTGTGTGTTCATCTAGTCAGAAGGACATCCGGACAGACAGACGAACATGGCTCAATCTACTCGGCTAGTGATCCTAAGTAAGAATATATATACTTTGTGAGGTCTGCCACGCCTTCTGCCTGTTACATACATGAGTACAATCTTGGTACACGCTTTTTTGACAATTTTTAATGGTCGAAGGGTAAACCAATAAGAAAAGCAACAGTCACGCACACGCGACAGTGGGATACCCTTCGACCTATGTTCCGGTGTGGTTTAATTTGTTAAATTCATACACACATGCATATGCACATGCTTTAAAACTATTCCCGACAGATGGCGCTCGAGGTTCGCGCTCGCCTGCCTCCCTTTTTAGCTGACACAAGCAATTGGTTTTATGCTCATACTTTCTTAAATAACTTCTGTGTTTATTGTCCGAT
Source organism: Zaprionus nigranus (assembly GCA_018903425.1). NCBI lineage: Eukaryota > Metazoa > Arthropoda > Insecta > Diptera > Drosophilidae > Zaprionus > Zaprionus nigranus. The sequence continues at coordinate 848,150 of JAEIGD010000036.1, read as the reverse complement.
CGGATTTGGAGAATACTTTGGTAATTTGTTCAGCTAAGTATACTTTCAAGTCAGAAAGTTAGATCTTTTATACAGCACTTACAAAGTGTGTTCAAACATTAAATTATTGACTACGTGGGCGAGGCACCTAATAGTTGAAATAAACTTGATCAGCGAAAAGTACACAAGAATCTTCCTGCCAAATTTATTTACTCTAGCTTTTATAATAGTTGAGAACTGTGCGTTCACACAGACCGACAGACATGGGTCAATCGACTCGGCTTGTGATCCTGAGCAAGAATATATATACTTTATGGGGTCTCTCACGCCTCCTTCTGCCTGTTACATACATTTGCACAAAGTTAGTATACCCTTTTTGACCATTTTCAATGGTCGAAGGGGTATAAAAAAAATTTATCTCACAAACCGTCGATTGTAGGATTTGAACCCCCGTGTTGCAACTTCACGTACATATTTCTGTTAAACATTTGAGTTTTTGTTTGGCTGCATCTTTTAGCCCACCATTAGCATGATCGATACTTGTATCAATACCGATAAAAGAGAAGCGGCACCTCTAGAAGAGGATGGACAAGTTGGAAGGTCTCGACAACCAACGGCGGCAAAAACACATAAAAAATACTTAAATACTTAAATACTTTATACTTCATACTTCGTATATGTTTTTTGCCATTCTAATTTTACGCCATAACGACTCGAAATAGTCAATAAATAGTTATAAAGTTTTAGTGTCTTGTTTGATATTCATCACCATATGAACTCGTAACATCTTTAATTTTATGTGTAGCTTAATAATTTATGTACTGCATATTAATAGCGAGCTTTATTGATGTGTGTGTGTGGTGAAATTGTGAAAAACGACGTTGCAACTTCTTGTGAAATAGACACACACATAGACATATAGACATGTGGCAATGGCGGAGTATGATGAAATTACGCAGCGGTAAGCAAATAAAAAAGCAGAACATGGAATTTAATTCGAACGACATGACTGGAAAAGGAAATCCGAGGTCAAGAAGTGAGTCAAATTCTACTGACGTGATGGAACTCCGTGAGGAACATGGAGGATCGGAAAAATAAATTGGCCATCTTTGTGGAAAATGTCAACGTTACTCAATCGGAGCTGGCTAAGCAAGTAGTCAGCATAAAGAACACAATGCTTCATGTCACTGGAGGCACTGCTGGAGGTATATGTGGACAATTGGGCGCCTTGGATAGCGCAGAATCTGTGAGCATTCCTGGAAGTTCACAGAAACAACTTGATGCTGTTAGAAATTCACGTCTATTGGGCACTAATCGATGTGCGCGTGATGATCGTGGCGCTTCTGGAGGTGCGTAGTATTCAGAAGATAACAGAAGTGAGATTGGAAATGTCGGCACTACTGGCGGTGCAGATAACTTTAGGGTCGTGGGATCTTGTGTCGGTAAATACGAACAAATGAAAGACGTATTCAACATGGACGCTAATGAAAGCTCACATAATCTTGGCATAAATGGTTCTGGCGGCTTAGGAGACGCTGCAGATGGTATTGGTATGTACGGGGTCGATGGTGTTGGTGGTGGTGTTGGTTTATTGGGTTCAGCCAGATTGAACAGTAGCAGAAATGTGTTGCAAAATCCTCCACTCGTATACCCTCGAAAATTCATTGATTTGCTTGACTTTAATGGAAACCCAGAGGATTGGCCCGTGTTTTCAACAATGTTTTGGGAATCGTCGAACGTTTTTTATATTCTAAGCTGGAAAATCTGTTGAGGCTACAAGAAAGCATAAAGGGAGCGGCCAGAGATGAAGTTAAAGGTTTGCTTATAAATCCTATGAATGTTGAACATGTTATGAATCATTTAGAGTTCACTTATGGGAGGCCGGAGTTATTGATAAGGAGTAAAATGGACATGGTCAACAAAATTACCGCTGTATCAGAGGATAATTTGCAATTGTTGGTCCCATTTGAAACGAATGTTGAAAATTTGGTTATATTCTTGCAATCGGCTAATGCAACTCAATATTTACAGAATCCTTCCCTGATTGAACAGTTGGTGTGTAAGATACCAATGACGAAACGTATTAAATGGATAGAGTATACAACGACTCTTCGAAATTACCCAAATTTAAAGGACTTTAGTACATGGATCAGCACTATGGCGAGAAGCATTGCAAGGGCGATGATTGTATTCTCAGCAGACGAATCAGAGAAGAAGAACAAACATCAAAGTGTTGTTATGCATACCACCAAGGTTGAGGAATCCAACAAAGAAACGAAATATAAACCTGAATGCCATGAGTGTCACGGATATCATTATTTTGACAGATGCAGCGTATTTTCTAAAGCGAAAATAGAAGACAAATGGTCTATGGTAAAGAAACATCAACTATGTTTTGGATGCTTGCGAAGAAGACATTGACAAAATGTTTGCAAAAATAAGAAGGAATGTAAAGAGGATGGATGCAAGAAACAGCATCATTCATTGTTGCATTCAAAAGAAAAACCACGTAAAGAGAACGCTGCAACACAAGTTTCGGTAAATACTACAAAACCATCAAAATCTAAAATAATTTTGAAAGTAGTACCTGTTGAAATCATCGGACCAAACAGAAAAATTTTAAGGACATTTGCATTCTTAGATGAAGGTTCCTCTGCTTCGTTAGTTAATGAACAGTTTGCAGTAAATTTGGGACTACAGCAGCAGAAAGATAAACTTACATTGAATTGGATAGAAAATAGTACTACTGTGGTTAGCTCGATGGAGTGTAACTTGCGAATAAGGAGACAAGGTCGAAACAGCAAATGGTTGAGGTTTTCTAGAAACAGGGTTCCTAATCTGCAGTTACACCATTACAATCGTTGGACATAAACGATCTAAAGGATAAATATAAAAGATTGAGAAATGTCCCCATTGAAGGATACACTGATGCGAATCCAATGCTTTTGATTGGAATAAATAATTGTCACCTGACCGCAACACTGAAAAGCATGATACTTGATAATAACTTGTTGGAACCAAAGACGTCATTCGGCTGGAGTATCTACGGAAGTTCTGGCGATTGTAAAGAGAAATCTTTAATTTCAACGATATTCTATGTACGAGAACAGGAAGAAAACGAAATGCACAAATTAATTGCGGATTATTTCACGACTGAAAATTTTGGGGTCAATGCAGCTAAGGAACCACTGCATCTGCTGATGATTTAAGAGCCAGGAGTATTTTAAAGAACACTACTAAATGATTGGAGAACTCATATGAAACTGGTCTATTATGGAAACACGATGATATACACTTGCCAGACAGTTATGACATGGCTTTTAGTAGATTGTAAGGAGTTGAAAAGAGGATGATGTGCATGGGAAAAATGAACGATTATGGTGAAGAAAGGATATGCCACAAAAATGTCTAAAGAAAGAACTGCAAAAGTTGGTGCCCAAACGTGGTATTTACCTTATTTTGGTGTTTACAATATAAACAAGCCAAAGAAAATGAGATTGGTCTTTGATGCAGCTGCGACTATCGATGGAGTATCCCTGAACACAGAACTTTTGAAAGGGCAAGATGAAAACCCACCTTTGACACAAATTCTTTTTAAATTCTGACAAGCAATTGATGCGGGATGTGCAGACATAAAGGAAATGTTTCTGCAGGTGGAGGTTCATAAAGAGGATCAAGATTCATTGAGATTTATTTGGAGACATGGCATAAGTTGGACACCTAAAGAATAAACATTATTTGGACGACTTCGTAGCTAGCTTCACATCTGAGGAAGAAGCTTTTAAAATTAGCGCAGAAGTAAAAAGGGTGCACCAAATGGGTCATTTTGAGCTACGAGGATTTATTTCGAACTCCATATCCTATGATAAAATCTTAGGTATGCATTGGAACAGTCAAAACGACCTTTTTGTTTTTGACTTTAAATTAAATCGCGTAGATAAACAAATAGTAGAAGGTCTTCAATGTCCAACGAAGCGTCAGCTATTAAGCATGATGATGTCTGTCTACGATCCCTTCGGCATGCTCGCGGATTGAATGATATACGGAAAAGTCTTATTTCAGGATGTATGGCGAACAGGAATCCATTTTAACGATTTATTGCCTGAAAACATATTTACTGCATTTAAACAATGGGCTCATCAGTTCAAAAAGGTCAAGGAATGTTATTCCCAGAATTTCCTATTGTCAGACTACGTTGAGTTACATGTCTTTGTTGATGCAAGTCAGCAAGCATTTGCGGCAGTGGCATATTGGCGAATAACTTATGGTGCCAGGGTACAATTAATGTTTATATGTGGAAAAACGAAATGTGCACCTCTAAAGTTATTCCCACGCTAGAGCTGCAGGCTGCCGTACGTGGTACTCTACTATTCACTACTATTCAGGCTTAAAACGTAAAGTACGATGGATTTGGGAAGGTCTCGACAACCAACGGAGGGGCGTAGCAATTTAACTTCTTACAAGGAATACGAGTCTTGTTACAACATTTGGTGTAGCTTTTGTAATTTCTGAGAAAAAGGCGTTCATACAGACAGACGGCTCGGCTGTAAATGCTGATTCAAAATATACACACAGTTAATGGAGTCGAAGATGCGTTCAATTCGAAGCACACATAAATTACACATATTTCTGCATAATTAGTTTCTGGCTGAACCCAGCAGCAAATAATTTTACAAAAAATAGACAAGAACAATTTTTATTTCGGAATCTCCATTTCAAAAATATTAAAACCTTACGGCTCTAGGAAAATAAATCGTTAGGAATTGTTGCGCAAAATACTGTTGATTATATAAAGAAACATTCAATTCAAAAATGCGTAAACATAAGTTATTTAAGTCATCGATCTTATGCGCATCTATCTTAACTATATATGGTATAGGATACATGCTTTACCATATATTATTGTACGTCGTAAATATGTTGAAACAGGATCGGACCTTAAGTAAAGTAACTATTAAAAAACTTTTATAAGAACTTGTACAAAATTATATTTTGAATAAATATAAATATAACATAGATTAATAGATACATTTTCATTTGCATATTCATAATAATTCATATATTCACTTTTAGAAAATAGAATGAACGGAGCTTTATTGGTTTAGCTAATTACGATATCATTATAACAAATTATTGATGCGCGGATACATTAATACACCTTCGTTATTATAATACAGATATAGGAGATTGAGATGTTTGTGGACTACAGCTGTATATGAAGAATTAAGATTTGCTTAAATGCTGTTTAGTATGAACTTAATAAATATACAAAGTATGTATTTACATATGTATATGCGTGTATTTCTATTAGCACGTTGGGATTCGAAGCTGGTTAAAGAGAGTAAGTGATTTTAAGAACATAAATCCAAAATGATTACACGGCTTAACCAAAGTTTTCGAAGTGGTGTATAAAATAAGGCAACTTTCGCGTTTTATTTACTTCATCACAGGCGGACATGACACTTTTCGTAAGCGGTCTAGGGCCGCATGAAAATACTCCTATTTTGGAAACCTATAAATGGACGGGAGGGAAGGGTGTCATGAAACATCAAGGGTGTAAATTAAAATATATCTAAATGGAAACTTACGTAAGAATGCTTCTTTTGTACGAACTTAAGAAAACTGGACATATCTGGGCGTCCAAAGTGATTGACCGCCTTGAGTCCCGTGAATATGGAAGTCTTCGAGAGGCGTTGGAAGTGATTTTCACATATGTACTGCAAAAAAATGATAGAAACGAGGTCGAAATGAAATACTCAGGCATTATTTTATTTTAAAGATATGCTTCACTCACCAGCATGGTAGTTCTCAAATCAAATTTGTGAAAGAATTGTGTAATAAAGATATGTATTTCCAAAACATTGGTTACATCCTTTTTCTCCACGTCGCGTAGCACATCAATGAACCATTCAAAATGTTTGTGTGATGGGCAGATCCACAGGAAGTAAACCTTTTTACAGGCTACACCCGAGTAGCGATTGGTGCTGGTTCCAAAAACCAAATCATTCAGTATAGAGGCGTAGGGTGTAACACCAATACCACCTCCTACCATAACTGCAACCTCAAATTTATACCAGTCCTGATTGCCGCCTCCGAAAGGACCCTCTATTCGCAACTTCGGCTGATCTTCTGGATTATAGTTGCATGGATCGAAATAGTTTCGCAGCTTCCACGTCCATGGACCCTGTGCCTTAATATGACAGCTGAGGAAGTTCTCATGTGGTGCTGATGTCAGCGTGAAGCTATGCATCTCATGGGGCCTAAAAGCTGTACAGGATAAACGCACCCACTGACCAGACAGATACTTTAAATTGGGCGGTCTGTAGAACTTAATCTTGATCACATCAGATGGCAGAAGATCTGTCTCAATCACATCCAGTGCCATATACTTGGTACGCAATGAAACAATCTTGTCAAGGGTATAGACAATACCAGGTCCTAGAAAGAACATCCAAAAGCGCGGAGGTCCCGTCAGACGCGCCAGTCCATGGATCAGGCTAAGCAAATAGAGCCCAATATATAGGGAATGCATGTTCCAGAAGAAGTTGTATGCCCTCTTCCGTATGGTCGGATGGGCGAAAACAAATATTATGCACATTATGATAAATAGAAGTACTCCCGTGGTTCCCGTGACTGTCTGGAAAAGCCAGAAAGTAATATCTGGCTTATAGTCGGAGGCAAAGTGCACCTCTCTCGTCAAACATCGTAGGTTCTCGTGCGACTGAGTCGACACATGATAGAAGTTCACAATATGTCCCACGGTGTGCAACACCGAGAAGAAAAAGCGCCGTGCAGGCGGCAATCTTGTGGAACTGTATGTGCGAGTCCAAGGGGATGTATTGTTGTATAGGAAACTCTTTAAGCTTCGTGATGAGGTTTCTGTCGAGATTAAAATATAAGATAAAGTTAGAGTTAAAATTCTAGAAGCATTTCTAAAGACTTTCACCAGAAATGATTTCTTTGATTCCGCATTTTTATGTCTGATTCGTGATAAATTAGTGGCTTATATTAAAAAAAAAGTTGTCTTACAAGTCTCAGATTCTATTAGATCATCATTAATCATCGTACAGGTTTTTTTCTACCCTTCAACAATTGAAAATGGTCAAAAAAGGGTATATTAACTCTCTAACTATGTATGTAACAAGCAGAAGGAGGCGTGGGAGACCCCATAAAGTATATATATTCTTGCTCAGGATCACAAGCCGACTCGATTGAGCCATGTCTGTCTGTCTGGATGTTCGGATGTCCGGATGACCAGATGAACACACACATCTCAGCTATTATAAAAGCTACAGACACCAAATTTGGCAGGAAGGTTTCTGTTTACCAGACGCAGATCAAGTTTATTTCAAATGTTGGGTGCCACGCCCACCTCCCCCGCAAATCAATAATTTAATTTTTTAAACCCAATTTTTAAGCGCTGTATAAAAGATACCTTTTGACTTTAACACATACTAGGCTGAATATATGTCTGCGTATTCTCCAAGTTGCAATCCAATCGGACAACAAACACAGAAGAAAGTATGAGTATAAAACCAAGTGCTAGTGTCAGCTAACAAAGGCGGCGGGCGAGAGCAAAGCGCGAGCGCCATCTGTCGAGAATAATTTTAAAGCATGTGCATGTGTATGAATTTAACAAATTAAACTACACCGAAACATAGGTCGAAGGGTATCCCACTGTCGCGTGCCGCGCAACTGGCTTTTCTAACTGGTTTATTTTTTTTTTCTCGCTGCCTTCACTTGAATTTTATGTTTGTAATGGTTTCCACATGCTTTACGATCTTTGAGAACTAGAAAAGACTTTAATTTATTATATTTTAAGATAATAATTTAATTATTTTAGGATCATAAAAGGTTTAATAAGGGAGGCTAGAGCTCTATTTGTCGACAAGCATGTGCATAAAATTAACATATTAAACCAAGCCGAAGAGTATTCTACTGTCGAGTGCGCTCGACTGTTGCTGTCATTTCCACATGATATTAATGTAAACCTAACTCACAATACTAACCGTCAAAAAATTATAATAATATAATATTTATTATATAATATAATAATGATTATTTGTTTTTTTTTTTAAATGAAAATGAAACTTAGAAAGGTCGGAAAAAGAAAAAAATTTAACCAGAAGGTTTTTACTGCAAGGTTTTTTCGCTCAAGAAATAATGATATCCATTTTAATTATTTTCGTATTCTTTAACCTTTGATTTTAACTAATAAACCCCATTTTATTGCATTTTATGGTATACTATTTAGTCAATTTTTGCCGACAACATAATTTTGAGCTTTGAGTTTGCGATATAATCAGAGTTTTTAAAAGTCGTCTATATGAAATAACAGATATGATATAGTATCTGTAGTTTTTGCGTGGCCTTTCACTGCGCATCGGTTTTGAAATTTTATAAGAAACTAGAAAAAAACCTATAGTCAAGCATGCCTTTGAGTGGTATACTTGCTACTCTATTTGTTAAATTAAAAGTGAAATTTAATTTTAACCATACGAACGCTACAAGCGAGCGCACCCGACATTAAGATACATTTCGACCAGTATAAAATAAACATTACAAATACTCTAACAATTACCAAAGATTACACTGGCCCACAAAAAAACAAGTTTCATGATCTGGGTAAGCGGCATATGCAGTTATATGTATTTTGGGTCGCTGAATCCGAATCCGAGGTCAGAATTTCGCCATCAGGTCTGGACTTCGAAATAACCTCACAAAACTGAAAAGCCTTAAAATATCCCCCAAAAAGATATAGAATCCTGATCTGAGCATGCGATATATGTTTTATCATGTATTTTGTCCTTCTAAGTCCGAATCCGAAGTTTAAATTTACGTAGCACGTCTGAGTTTTGACTTAACCTCAAGAAACTCCAAAAATTTTTGAGATCTGTATGTTCATACTGGACAGACGGACATGACTCCGTCGACTCGGCTAGTGATGTTGATTAAGAATATATTTATTGTTGAGTCTGCTTTGCCTCCCTTTGCCTAAATTTATTTGACAGGAAGACTCCTATGTACTATAAGCTGATCAAGTTTGTTTCAAATGTTAGGTGTCATGCCCACCACTTCCGTAAATCAATAATTTAATTTTTGATTTCAATTTGTAAGTGCTGTATAAAAGCTACAACTTTCTGACTGTAACATATCTACGTATGTAATTGTAATCCGATTGGGCAATAATCACAGAAGTTATTTAAAAAAAGTATGAGCATAAACCCAAATACTTCTGTCAGCTAACAAGAGCGGCGGGCTAGCGCGAGGCGCGAGCCCTATCTATCGGGAATAATTATAAAGCATGTGCATATGCATATGTGTATGAATTTATCAAATTAAACTACACCGAAACATAGGTCGAAGGGTATCCCACTATCGCGTGCTGTGCGACTGTTGCTTTTCTTACTGGTTTTGTTTCGTTATGTTGGTACACTCTTCCCGAACATCTGTACCAAGTTTCAAGTATACTCGTATAGCATTTTTTGTTTGGTTGTGAGAGGCGTAATGGTTATAAGTGTTTTGCGTGATTGGCGATTTTTTGCTATCGAAAAATATGGATCAAAGGATTTGAATGAAATATAAAATAAAATAAAGTGCTCCAAAACACTTGTTGAGAGTGACATACGGTGAAACTGTTCTGAGTAAAAAAATGTTTACAAGTGGTACAAACTCTTCCAAGATGGCCGAGAAGATGCCAATGACGAGCCTCGCTCTGGACGCCAAAACACGTCAACAACTGATGAAAACGTTCAATCAGTGAAGAAAATTGCTTTGGAAAATCGTCGAATCACTATCAGAGAAGTTGCTGACGATGTCGGTATATCGCTTGGCTCGTGCCATGAAATTTTTTCTATCGTTTTCGGCATGAGACGTGTGTCAGCGAAGTTTGTTCCAAAATTGCTAAATTTTGACCAAAAGAACGGTCGCATGAGCATCGCTCAAGAAGTGTTGAATGACTCAGAAAATTCAAAATTCGCGATATTTTTTTAACACACCTCGTACATGAACAACTTTAAATTTCGTACCACTAATACTCTGTTAGACCTAAGCGACCAATATACAGACATAGGCATATCAGTTCAGCAGTTCACGCTGATTAAAATGCTTCATTCTTCTTACAAACATACATTTTCGGAAGATGATTGTTATTGTTATTGGTTGTTATTTATCAAAGTCGTATAATATTCTAATGTTAGTTCAAGGAGAATAAAAGTATTTGCTTCATAAGAAGTAATTGTTAACTTACCGAGACATTGTTAGTAGAAGAAGCGAATAGCAGAAGGACAAAGAAGCTGCTGACCCTCGAGTGATGGCGATTCCTACGCCCATAATATGGCGCAGATCCGTGTGCTCCGCCATAAAGGAGTAGTGTATAAAACGTTCGACGAACAGCACAATAGTCACCACATAAAAAAGAAATAAGTAGAAAATATTCTGACGATTTTCTTCGAGAAATGTGATATACGCATCCCATTTGGCCAGAAACCAATGACGCGGCTTGTCCTGCATGGGTTCTATGTTGAACGAGGTCATTCGAGCAACATTTGTGGATGTGTCCAGGAAATTTTGTTTGGCACCTTTGCAATCCAATCCAATAGCAACAAAATCACCTTTGTATTCCTTCATCATGAGTTTAAAGTCCTGGTAGGTTAAATGATTTTTGTGCTCGAGACCTACGTCTTGGAACATGCCGTCGATTAGTTCGGTGACCTGATCATCACCTAGGCTAGTTGTGCGCGCAATCTCCACCAAGGAGCGCATCATCTCACTTAGTTCGCCCTTGTCGATGACCCCGTTACGGTCGTTGTCGCACATATCGAATATAATGCGCAGCTTGTCATCCGTTTTGCCCCGAGAGAAGAGTACAACAGTCTCCAGAAACTCTTGGAAACTGATTCGGCCATCCTGATCCTTGTCCACAATATTAAACATCTTGCGAACAAACATATCATTAGGCTTCATTCCAAGTGCCGCAGCAAACTCCGCCTTGGACAGGCTGGTTCGCATCACAGTCATTACTTCGCCGTCACTAGACGCATCCGAGCGACGTCGCCTTTCGCCTGGCCTCAGACCGAAGGTCAGAGCATAAGCCTCTCTGAAAAAATACTCCAGCCGCTTTTGGCGTCGCTCTCGAGTCTCTGCTCTGGCCAGCATAATGTCGCGATTGACCTCCATAAGCGTCAGTTCCTTTTTGTGCAGCAGCAGAAAATCCTCTAGCTTCTTGACGAACTTTCGTCGCGCCCCGTACGATTCAAGTTCCAGAACTAGATCATGATCGCTGTGTACCCGTAGTAGAATATAGGGCTTCTTTTTGATGTGATTGGTGGCCGACTCCTCTACACTGACCACGTCTACGTGCTGCAGATTGAAAGTTCGCAGCTTCTCGCCCTTGCGATCTACCGTGTAAATAGCTGCCTCAGGACCAAACTTGACCGTCACTAGGCGCTTATGGTTGGCATGCAGCCACTCACGGGCTAACATCTTATCGACCGAACCCTTTTGCTGCGGTGCACGTAGAGCCTCTTGCCGTATCTTGAGCCTGCGCCGTTTGCTATTCTGCAATTTGACTACGCAGTAGCCCGCTCCAGCACACAGAATGGGCACAAAGCCAAGAAACACGCACACATAGATGAACATGAGCTCCGAGCCAGAGAAGTAATCATAGCCCTCCAAGTAATTGCATGGCTCGAGCTCTGTGGCATTCAGTTGCATTGGCTGTGGACAGGGATCGCCTGCGTGCCATATGAACACATCCTTCTGTATCTCACTTTCTTCAATGTCAGTACTGTTTACAATGATATCCCACAGCGTTATCTTTCTTAGTTCAGCTATTTCGTCAGCCGTGAAAATTCCGTTACGCTCGTTCTCGAACCAGAAACGATCCGCATCACGCAGGCGTTGGAACTGCTCTTTAATCACGTTGGTGAAAAGTTCTCCCGGCTGGCCATAGGATTCTAACATGCCACCTACGTAAACATCCACGTCATCCAGTTGATTGTCGTAGGCATCCTTAAGCATGCTGTAGATAATTAAGAAATGTATTAACAACGGAAAACAAAAATGTCTATTTTAAAAACACTATTTTAAACAGTTCTTTTTAAGCTAACACTGTACGATTAAACTTACTTTTATAATACAAATTAAATATAATAATTATTTTACAATTTTTATTTCAACGAGAGCAACAGTCGAGAGAGTAGAATACCCTTGGACGTATGTCCAAGTTCATATATACATATACATATACGCTTTCAATTTATGCTCGACAGATGGCCAATTCTTAATCGCCCTGCCTCAATCAAACAGATGTTATTCCCATACATTCTTGATGTCTGTGTTATTACCCGATCGGATTAAAATTTAGACGATACGTAAATATTTCAATTAGCTAACAAAAGGGTGATTTTTTAGCTATTATCTTTTTGGCAACACTGGTTTAAACAGCTGATGCACTTTTTGTGTTTTGTATTGTAATATAACTGTCAAACATCATCAGTTTGGTTTATAATTTAACCATGAATCGTCTTAAAAACGAACAACGCTTACAAATTATTGAATTTTATTATCAAAATGCGTGCTCTGTTAAGAAAGTTCATGGCGCGCTTCCTCCAATTTATGCTCAGTTACTGTACTGAAGCGGCTGAATTTTGCACCAAATTTACGTTGTTGGACATTAAACCAGCAACAGTGCGAACTGAAGAAAATATCTTAGCTGTATCGGAATAGTGTTTATGATGCTCATCAGTTATCGAAAATGATGCGAATCGTAACGTAACTGTAAATGGTAAACGCTACCGTGAGATATCAAATTTTTTCTTTTCCAAAATGCAAGAGCTTGCCTTACATGACATTTGTTTTCAACAAGAAGGTGCTACATGCCACACAGCACGCGTAACATTGAACTTATTGCGGGTCAATTTCGGTGAACATTTTATTTTACGTTCGGGACCGGTCTATTGGCCGCCTAGATCGTGAGATCTAACCCTTTAGACTATTTTGTGTGGGGCTATGTTAAATCTAATGTCTATACAAGCCCGCTTCAATTGACGCATTGGAGGAACAACATTGAAACATTTATTCGTGGGATACCAGCCGAAATGTTGGAAAGAGTATGCCAAAATTTGACTAAGCGGATGGACCATTTAAGGCGCAGTAACGGTCAATATTTGCATTAAATAATCTTCAAACATTAAATAATATAGATCGTACTATTGATTAAAATACAGATTTCATGCATGTCTCTGAATTTTGTGTTTTTTTTTTTGAAAAACTTTTGTATAACTCTTAAAAAATCACCCTTTATATGTCAAAGTCAGGAGTTGTACATTTTGAATTTGGGAGGCGTGTCATCCAAAATGTTAAATCGACTTGATCTGCGCACAGTTTATGACAGCGTTCATGACAAATTTAAAGTCTCTTATAATAGCGTATATCTTGACGTTCAAGCAGACGGTCATGGATGGGGTCTTCTACGCCTTCTTATACCATTTCTGACCACATTCAATAGTCGAAGCAAATAAAACTAACTAATATTCACTTCCCTGTTAATAAGGATTTTGATATTGAGATAAGACTGAATGAATATCCACGCGGCTGTTGCCGCTGATCATGAATAGAATAAAACAAAACAACTAACAATAGTAGTTTGCGAGTAGCCCTCCCGACAGAAACTTACTCCAAAAGTTCCGGCTGCGCTTCAAAGAGCTGTGGATTAATCTCCCTCCAGGTGTTTTTTCTCTGCAAGCCGTAAGATTCTCTAGCCGTGTTATAGTCAGGCAAACCATTATCACGGCCCCGCATTATGTTCAGGGCCCCCAAATCACGACGTGTAAACTCCATGGGTCCAAAAAGTTTATCGCGTACATCCGAGCAGAGAACTGGATCCTCGCGCTCTGAAATCTGCGACGATAGTCCCATTAGCACCTCCTCAACGCTGGTGTCGCTAAAGAAACCCTGTCAATGTGGATCAACTGTGATATGCGAGTCTCCAGAAACATGTAATCTACTCACGCTAGAATCCCACCAAGTGGAGCAGAGACGAATGGCCGGATATCCCATTGGTGTTTGCTTATAGTTACATTTGCCATCGCGTCGGTAAATACCAGGTGGAATCATGGTGTGTCCAAATCGAAAGGCAGCTGCCTGAAAAATATGTCCAATACCCGGATGAACATCTTGTTTGTAGCCATCATACGGCGGCAAAGCAGAGCCGAGGAATGCCGGCAAATATTCGTAGACTATCACATTCTGAAGACTAGCGATCACCGTATGCCGTGCCCTCTGAAAAATGTCCTCGTCGCACCAGGTGGGATTCAATCGTTTTATCCGCTGCGCCAAGATATTGTGCCAGCGGAGGAATAGTATTGCGAATGACAGCAATGCCGGATTTTGATTTGTTCGTGGATCACCCAGAACTATAAAATGTGCAACAAGATATGCATGTTTTTAGAAGGACAAACAGATTTTAGATTTTCGAATATATATAGTATATATGTTATGGCGAACACTTACGAAATAGCCGCTCCGGGCTGAGCATTTTCATGACATTAGGAACTGGATTGTTAAAGAGCGGCACTCGCATTGTGTTGCGCACCGGCAGCTTGCCATCTTTCTGGGTGAGCAGGGTGCCATTGTGAAAGGAGCGCATGGCAGTGAGCCACGCCTCGGAGGTGCTGTAAATGAAACTGCCATCAATCCATGCAGTCATTTGATTTATCTGCGGAGTAGTTTTTATTGTGACATTTTACACCAGCTGGGATGCATACCCACCTGTTCTCTGGGGGCATTGGGGCTCTGCCCAGTACTTCGGTCATAAGCGGCCCTGTGAAAGGGAATGTATTTGCCGCCCCGGCATTCCCGATCGTACATCTCGTCGCACTTCTCAATCTCAATGCGATGCATCTCGATGGGGCAACCAGACTCTGAGGCCATTACAATCTCATTGGCGACTACCTGCCCGAAGAAAGCCAACAACGCAGTGCGATTGAACTTCGAGCCGAGCCCATCGCGTCCACGCATGAAAAGTCGGCTCAGTCGACGTGTCGAAGGCCTATTGGCACCCGCCATAGCGTACACCCCATCCGAGTATGATGGCGCCGCCTTCCGCACAAGATGACTATCTAAAATTTGTTGTCCAAACACATTAACTCACATTTTAGTTGCACATTTATATGTTTAATCGTTTACATACCTACAGAGCCCCAGTCGGGATGGGCTAGATTGTTGTACCACCCATCGTATCGCTGCTTCTCAGTTTGACTAAAAATTTTCTCTACAAATAAAATGACATAATACATTTGATTTCGAAAAATAACATAGTTACATATATATCAATTATTGGAAAACGATAAACTAATTTTCTACAGGGTGTATTATTAATAATACATTTAATATATCGTTATATGGAACGCAGGTAATTTTTAATGATTTTTTTGAAGCGCTTTAAGAAGTGGTAAATTTTTCTATTAAAAGGTGATTTTCATATGTATTTTCCAAATTAAAATCCTTTAAATCAATTTCTTGCTGATTGTTGTTACTGTATAAAAAGCTGCAACTAGCAGTTCTTTACAAAGGCACAAATTTATATATCCGATTCCGTCTTGAGTCTTTTGTTTTTGTGTTTAATGCGCATGAATTAATCATAATCAATTATGAACAAAGTCAAGTTTATTAAAAAATACAATGAAGAAGGTTTAATCTTTAAAGGAACAAAGGCGCACTTAATCAATTTCGCTAAAAAGTGGATACTTTCAAAAAAACGCGTCGGTATGATTATATTGATTATAATGATAACAGGCAAAAGATGAATATGTAAAATTTATAATTTATAATTCAAATTTAAATTGCGTTAAAGTTTCATTGAGAAATAGCGAATATTAAAAGTATAATTTTAGAAGCAGAAAATGAATAGAAATCCAGTCTCTGGAATTTACATATTTGAAAACAACGTTCGCTTTTATTTAGATTAGTGTAGGTATCAGTTTGTAATTGTCTGCTAATAATGTATGGCAACAGAGACAAAAACAGGCCCGAGACTATACTCAATCCGGTAATCAAAAGTGCAGTTAGCAAGCAACAACAGTTTCTAAAGTTTATACATACAAATCAAAAATGTGTACTTATGTACACATGTACATTCTCTATTGCGGATATCACGTTAGGGTCTTTGGAATTCCACCAGCACCTGCTGCAAAGTTCGGAATCGACTGGGGGAATGTAAAAGTAACGATGATGTGAATAGACACACAAATGAAAAAATGGGATACTGTCATCCATTATAAATGTTTAAACGGCACAGTGAATATTTTATACCCTTGCAGTTTGTTTTTTTTTTCAATCTTTAACGATTGTTCATTTACATTTGTATGAATATATATATATATATGTTATAATAGTGAAGAGTTTTAATACTATCATTACTGACCTTCACACAAAAAACATCCTATTCAATTGCCTGAGTTCCTACGCAGCTAAATGTTATTGTGTGGCGATTTCACGAAAAATTTAAAAATGATTCACAAAAAAAAAAAAAAAAAAATCACTTGATAGTTTATATGACAGTTATTCCACATATCGCCCCGATCCGGCTCTTTCCCACGTGAAGCGACCGAGCGACAGACAGACAAAACAAGTTAAGCCTTCCTTTTGATCTTAACAAATATGTATGTATATTCAATTTATTACACACTAATAGACAACATTAATTTACCCTTTGCATGGGTATTAGTTGGAGAGACTACTACTGCAAAGTATTCATGGTAGAATTTTCTGCTTCTACTTATAATTTGGAAAAAGTACAGAAGATAGCACAGGCCCACAAAAAAGAAAAGTGTCATGATCTGGGTATGCGGCATACGCAGTTATATGTATTTTGGGTCGCTGAATCCGAATCTGGGGTTGGAAATTTATCACGTCTGGACTTCGACCTAACCTCAAAAGACTGAAAAACCTTTGGATATCCCCCAAAAGATATAGAATCCTGATCTGGGCATGTGATTTATGTTTTAAAATGTTTTAATCTAAGAAATTTTTGAAAAACATCGAAAATTTTTAATTTTTTTGATCATTTATTACTGCATTTATGCAAATATTTTATTTTATTTATATTTTTATTAATTAAAATACAGCTTTGAAGCAAAAAATCATTACTCATATGAATCTATTCCGAATACTGTTTAAATAATTCTCAAAAGGGGATATACCAAAAAGAAAGCTGTTTTTATATTAAATTTTAATACACCCTAATCCAATATTAAACAAAATTTACAATTTTGGAAGTTTTTCACACATTTTTAGGTTAGGTTGAAATTTAGACGTGATAGGCTGGTTTTGACTTCAGATTCAAGTTTGGAAGGCTAAAAAACATATAGAAACATGTATCGCATGACCCGATCATGACCCCCATTATTTTTTGGTGCTTGTAAAAATGTCGAGTTTTTTGAGGTTAGGTCGAAACTCAGATGTGCTACGTAAATTTTGACTTCGGATTCGGATTTAGAAAAAAAAATGCAATTTAAAACATATATCGCATGCCCAGATCAGTATTCTATATCTTTTGGGGGATATCCAAAGGTTTTTCAGTTTTTTGAGGTTAGGTCGAAATCTATATCTATATCTTTTGGGGAATATCCAAAGGTTTTTCAGTTTTTTGAGGTTAGGTCGAAATCCAGACATGTTTCAGAATTTCTGACTCCGGATTCGGATTCAGCGACCCAAAATACATGTAACTGCATATGCCGCATACCCAGATCATGACACTTTTCTTTTTTAGTGGGCCTGTATAATCAAAGATGGCCATCACCCTTCAACTCAAAACTCTATCCTTAAACCCCTTGTTGATAAAGCAATAGTTGAAGTTTAATTAGCTCAAAATAAGTTTAATGATTGTAGAATTTGGAAGAATTAAACATATTTCAAGTGACTAGTAAGTGATTTATAATTTCTTTGATAACAAAACATCAATAGGTTCGGTGTTAATTTAATGCATATAAGCTTCTCAAACTCTGTATTTGTAAGATGGTATTTGGTTAAAAATTTGAGACAAAATGCCCACATGACTTAATTTTATCTTGAAATCAATTAACACTATCCATAAAGTCGGTTGTTTGGCTGGACTCTGCAGCCAAATACTGAAATCTTAATGAAGCAAACAAACAAATCTTGTTTATCTGCTGCGACAAAGAAAGTTGCTAGTAAGTATCTTAAATTGTTGTCAAAGAATGCAGTCGCACCCTAAAAAGAACAACGTACGGTATGAGATTTAACGTTTTTTGTTTTTGTATTGCTATTATTTTGCTCACACGATGTTAATGAATTCGACTTAACGTCTCGAATCTTTTGACAGTTTTATTCTATTAATTAAAATCTCCAATATTGGATATTTAACCCTAAATTTAAGTTGTTCTAAACTTTTTCCGAAGGAGTAGGAAATGCTGGAAAATGTCTTATAAAATATACTATTAAATTAATATTCAATTAATAACTAATGATAATAATAATAAAGTAATATTACCTTGAGCATGTCGAAGGTTTAGTTTATTAATCCT
Source organism: Zaprionus nigranus (assembly GCA_018903425.1). NCBI lineage: Eukaryota > Metazoa > Arthropoda > Insecta > Diptera > Drosophilidae > Zaprionus > Zaprionus nigranus. Next base: position 829,623 of record JAEIGD010000036.1, on the reverse strand, counting down.
GACACAACATTGAATATAATAGATAAGTCGTTTTAAAAGTTGGTTTGCTTAAATTTTACAAAGATCGTTCCTGTGGCATACACAATACATATGAAGAACGTTTTAGCATACGAGTGCCATTTGTATTGTTAAAAGTAAAAATATGGAATCAAATCGTTAGCATTTTCGTTCGATTATTTTGTAAAACTTTCGACGTGGATTAACTCAACAACAAAGCATCGATGAACTTAATTCAATTTTTGGTGATAAAGCTCCATCAAGGACCAGTGTATGTTTATAGTGACTGATTTTTATAAAATTGTTGCAGGGTTTTATTTAATCGTTCCTATACTAGTTATGTATAATGTTGTGGAATTAAATAATATTTTAAATGCTATTTGCTCCAATCGCTGAATATTTTATAACGTTTTTTATTTAAATCTTTATTTCTATTCCTATGAAAGCTATATAGTTGTCCGACTTTAATGAAATGGATTAATTATTCGACTACTGTCTAAATTTAATTGACACTGAGAAGTTAAGGTTTATCGAAAATCAAAACAGTTTTTAAAACTGAGAGACTAGATTGTGTTGTAACAGACACACGTACATAAGGATTCAGAATACTTATTAGGATATACATATACATATAAAATATTAATATATATTCCAACAGAATAAATTAAACAAATCTAAAAAACTTCCTTATCAGTACTTTAAATTGATACAAATATGCAACCTCAGAATAAAGCCTAAATTAAGTTGCTGGCCAATAAAAATTATGAGTCAGTGACTTTTGAGGCTTAATAGTACATTTGTGTTATTTAATACACAAGATGGTATACGTCAACGATACGATTTTTGTTATGTGTTTTAAAAAACGATGCTGTAGATCTATAAATGTGGTTGTAATACGTATTGATTTTTAGATGCGGAAAGATACGTTATAAAATTTAACGTGGTAGATTATAGTCTCGATATCGATATAAGAAATATATATATGTACTTTGTTGGGTCGGAGAAGCCTTCTTTTGCCTTTTACATACATTTTCGGTTGGCACAAAGTAAAAACATCGGGTACAACAACTCTAACACATATTGTGTTCTGTTCAAATTTACAAATTGTATCATTTAGTTATAGTGTTCCTATATTAATGATGACAGCATATTTGTTTTTAGTTAAACACAAGATATAGTAAGAATGATTTTTATATTTCGCCAAATAATCGATGGCAACTATTTCAAATAAATATTTGACCCGTTTTTTTTTATGGTGGAACTTCGCATTCATCGCATTTCTATTGATGTACTATGTAAATAAATCTTTGGACCGTTTCATATCGTTTTCATATCAAAGTCGAGTCGCTATAAGATCTGATCCTATGGCATCAATGGAAGAACTATCTTAACTTTGTATTCCATATTATATTCTACTACAATATTGTATAGGAATAAAGACAGAAGCCAAAAGCAAGACATATGTAGCCTTTCTCTATTGTTTAACCATAATGCGATACCCTATAAATCAAATAAAATTCAGTATTTATTAATATTTGACAATGTCTGTACCCAATATAATTTGATGCGTGGTAATGGAACTTAAATGACGTTTAAAATCTCTTCATAGATTTTGATTTATATTTTCATTTACCAACATACTGTTGGTTTTTATAACATCTGAGCAAATACGTTCATATCTCATGAAGCTTTTCTTCTTGACATCTCGAAACAAACCGTACTTAACTTTGTGACTGATAAACTGGGTAATATAATTAAATTAACTAGTAATGTGGTTAATTATAATTAAGAGTATATGTGTTATGTAAAAATATATGATATAAATATGTATGTGCCAAGTCGGCGTTAGGTAACAGTTGTTTCTCTCTCCGAAACCCACTCTAAATCAATTTGTTTGGCTACGTGCGAACCGTACTCACCATAACAATGTATAAATCCTACATTTACGCTTAGATTGATCAACAGCAACAAAAGCAGGCCGATGCGAGGGACCAGTCTCCAGCTATGCCGACTTTTTGTTTGTGTAGACGACGCCCGCTGTCGGGGCATGCTCGGAACACTCATATTGATTGCTTTTGTTATAAGCAAATTTGTTGGCTTGCGGATTATATTGTGAAATTAATTACACAATCTTTGTGTAGCAGTAGGGTGTCGATTTCTTGAAGCGACTCCTAACTTTGCATTATATTTACAGACATTTGTATTATCAAACAAAACTGCTCCTACGATTTTACTGTATGCTCATCATCTTTTCCATCGAATTGGCGTAAGTATCACTGCAAAAAATAAAACATTAGATTTAAGAATTAGATTCATACTGTTTGAATGTATATTCATTAGATGCCACATACAAAAGACTACATCTCCAATCAGAGTCATAACGCGATTTAAACTAGCCATGTTCGTTCATTTGTAAACAAGTCTCTCGCTACCCAAAGAGTAAAAGGTGTGGTGTATTATAAAAATGAATGTAACATGCTGAAGGAGACGTATCTGACGTATACATGCAAATTTAATTATTTTCAAAATTCAATTAAAAAAAAAACACTAAAAGAGTCCGAGACTTCTGTCATTCACCTAAATTCATCATAAATATAGCCCTACCTTTAAAAAATTTTTAAAAAAAATCGGAGCTGAGGACACATATTTAATAATTACCTTGGTTTTTTATGAGCTGTACTTTTCGAATTTATAGTTATGTATTGTTTGTTATTGTTACAATTTATAAATTAGTTTTTTTTCAGGAATGACGTTGTAGATAAAATTTAAGGACATAACTTAACTGTATTTAGCTTTTGTCTGGTTTGGTCTGAGACGTGTGTGAGGGGTAAAATAATAAAAAAGACAGAAATAAAAAAAAGACATTTATATGGTATTAACCATTATCATACAATATGTATACATATATACCATTATCGACAATAAGATACTCTTTTGAAAAACCATTACAACTACACTGAGGTATTACCAAATATAAAATCGTCAATCGCCTATTGCTTTCTCTCTCTATCATACATATGCACGAAACGCATACTAAAACACACCAGCTTGAATGACTTGATTGAAAGGCAGACACTATTAGTCAGCTGAAGTTTATTCAAACAAAAATCTGAAGAGTCAAATAGACCAAATTACTGTTGGGTCTATCACACCACCTGCCTGTTACATACATTTGCACAAAGTCATTGTACCCTTTGACCATTTTGACCATTTTTAATAGTCGAAGAGTATAAAATGGTGGAATTTCGTATGAAAAAAGTGAAACTTATGATAAATTTATAAATCATGCGCGGTAGAAATGAGTTATATAATGATTGTTAAATTGTATTTTATATTTTGTTATTATTTATTTGAATAGCACACACCGACTTTGTACTGTGCACGCGTGAGCAGCACTCTTTGACAAATGTTTCTACCATTTAATGCTTTTTTGTCTTTCACGGATACAGGTAGACAAGTGTGCAAACACATTATTGCTTATGTGTTTGCACGCTTGTCTGCAACGTCTTAAGTCGCGACGTCGACGTGCGCAGGCAGCGCTGTATTTGTTGTCTGTTATAGATTCATATACTTTAGAGTCATCTATGTGTCTGTCATAGAATAATGTTGTAACTTAAATAACACATCAGATTACGTAGGCGTGGGCGTGGCATAGAAATAGAAAAAAAAACTTTATCTGTTTATGTTATATGGGAAACTTATTGGCTCAAAGTCAGTATGCCAATGGATGAAGGGTATAGAAACTTCCAATGCTACAATCAAATTTAAAATTGCTTGTTTTTAAAACAGTGTTGCGCAAAACTACAAAAAATTCGTCACTTGTTTTGTAGATATTTTAAAAACTATTAGAATTTATTACACATATTTACACATTTGTTGTATTTTTTTTTTTAGTTTTGTTTAATTTGTTATAATGTTCACTGAAGGGATTGTAATTGTGTGCTGTTTATTATTAAGAAGAAGCCACAATAATAATATGTTGAAAATTCGTCAAATATTCGTCAACGAAAATGTACGCACGCAAACGTCAAGAAGACGACTCTTAATATGAACAAAGAGAAGGCAAAAAAAATATGCCTCCAGATATGTATGTATATCGAATTTTTCGTGGGAGCAACAGAGATGGCAAGCCAGCCGAAAACGCAAAGCAACAAAAAATAAGTGCTAAGACATTTTTATTGCATAGTGTACTTTTTTTGTGTTTGCTACTTGGTGCTTTCTTTTAATTTTGTTTGCAGTCGTGGTTTAGCGATTTCAACAATTTTCTATCCATATTACTGTGATTGGTGCTTGAAACGAGCACGAATGAAAATTAAAGTGAAGACAACCCCGAACAGAGGAGCAACAATAACAAAGATGACTATAGCGCATGCGCGACACGATTACATTCACTCTCACTAACAAAAAGACAATCCAGTTCCGTTTCGTTTTCTTTCCACGTCACGCCAGTTATCCAACACAGCGGTCAATAACAACGTCCGCGCCGGCCAAAAGTTTGTTGATTACTGAAACTCAGCTGTACAGCAGACAGCTGGGCTAGGGTGAATACAGAAAACCCACCACAGTACCACCACCTCCGTCACCATCGTCTTAACAATATTGTTTAACCGGTCCAGTTGTTGCCGCATGCACTCTATGAATTCTTCTCGTTCCCTTTGCCGCCAGCATTTCAGGGTTCCCCTTACGCTTCTGATCTGTCTAAATATGAAATGAGTTATAATTTTTAGCACCAAAACGTTTCGTATTAATTATTGTGGTGTCAATGCTTAGCTCCGTATGCACTAAACAGAAATCTGCCAAGCTATATACAAAAACCAGGCATGCAGAAATACTAATTAATGAAATTTCATTTTGGTTTCCAAACAAGTGCTGAAAAGTGTTTAGTGTTGCCAGATCGATGAAATTTGTGTTGATTGCATTGAACAGCTGATCGCGCAGAAGGAAGAACACCGTTTCACCACTAAGCAATAAATACAATGTGTTCATTAGAGGTGGGCGCGGGCCGTGCTTTTTTTCGTGGCCCGCGGGCTTTTGCCAAAAAAAACGTGCTCGTGCCTAAAAATCGAGTTTCGTTCGTGTTCGTGCGGGCCCCGGGCCTAAGAAAAAAGCCCGGAGGCCCGCAAAAGCCCGAAGGCCCGCAAAAGTCCGGAGGCCCGCAAAATCGAACCGCATAATCGGTAGGACTCAAGATAAAAAATTTTCCAAAAAACCAAAGTTACAATTAAATTCTTTTGATATTGAAATCGAAAAATATTTAAATGGCTGTGCAGCCATTTCAGACCAAAATGTGTTAGAATTTTGGAAATGTAGTGACCTCAAATTAATGAAAAGACTTGCCCGTTACATTTTAGCCATTCCGGCAAGCTCAGCTACGAGCGAAAGATTATTTTCTACCTCTGGAATAATATTAAATGAGCGTCGTACACGTTTAAAAAGTTCAAACTTAGAAAAAATTTTATTTTTAAATAAGAACTTGCCATAAGTTATGTTTAAAAACCTGTATATTATAACACTGTTATTATTAATAAGTATTGGACTTAACTAAATTTCTTTGTATATTACATACTATAAATTAAAAAAAATTGCATGGGTTTTTTTTTGTTGAAATTTTCGTGTTTGGCTTGGGCCGGGCCGTGCTTTTTCAAAAAAAATCGTGCGGGCCTCGTGCTTTTTTTTGAGACTAGGTTTCGTGCTCGTGCCGGGCCTCAAAAAAGTAGGCCCGCGCCCACCTCTAGTGTTCATTGCTTAGTGGTTTCACATTTTCCTTATGATGCGATCAGCTGTTCAAATCAAAAACGGGTTGTCAAACGAAATAAAATCACAGCTAATTTATGAAATGCAATGTAAACAAAAGATTTTTTCCGTTTTGGGATTTTTGTTAGTATTTTTACAGTGGCTTTCAGCTTATTTCGTCCAAGAGCGCATCTGAACTTGAAATGTAACTTTAAAGTATAATCTGGAAGAGAATTATAACCGCAGTATTAGGAATTTTTAGGATTTTTTGTGCATTTTTCAAGATTTCATACCACTACGTCAATACACTATGGGGAAATTGGCCTGTTTTTTTTTACATTAATTAATATATCTTGATCTAAGTAATATTTTTTGATGGAGTTTCCTTTATATTTTTTGGATAGCTCTTAGAAATATTTAAGAATAGTGGGCGTGGCCCAACCCTTTCTACAATATTTTAACCAAAATCGGTCATTTCACAAATAATTTGTATGGCAGCTACACTTAATAATAGTCGGATTTTTATGAAGTTTTGAAGTCAAATTAAGGATCAAATACAAGTAAGATCAGTCAAGTTTGAAAACCATATCTTGAAATATAACCAAAAGTGAATATTAGATTTTGTTTCTTACGACCACAGCATTGCTTACGCCACAATTACGCTTTTCTATCAAGATGTTGCAAAAAATTACAAAAAACGCACTTAGAGACTGGATGTTCTAAATAAAGAATTGATGACTACAACATGTATGTATGTATCAGTGTTGCCAGCAGCTTGGCTCTGAAAAAGGCCAAATTATTAGAAATACCAGCACTAAATAATCAAAATATTTATAACAACGCATAGTAAAAACCCTAAAAATTTATATTCATTTCAATTTTGAACGTTTTACATTGGCTCTTTGACCACTTGAAAATTGTGCGAAACTGTGCGCTTGCAAACGCTGACTTATACAGCTGATATTTTAACATTGGACTGTTAAGTTAACATTTGCAAGGTGTAAGATAGTTTGATCTATTCCTCACACGTTAATACTTAAATACTGTCAATTTGCATATTTATAACACACTATTGTAAAAAAAAATTGGTCAAATTCCCCATAGTGCAATAGGGGCGTTTTTAGGGTTTTTGGTAATAGCTTTAGCCAAAACAGCGTGGTAAATGAATTCATTACACGGGGACAACTCCATAATGACCGTTCCATTTTTCAGGTATTTTTTTCTGATCAAATCGGAAATGGCCTCCCAAATCTAGTAAATCGAAGCTTAAGTGTTCATTCAGAGTTGTTCTTTGGTATAACATTCAAAAATCATAGTTTCTAACTAGCGAAGTGAAAGTAACACTGCGATTCAAAAGAAGTTACGTTCTACTGATACTTGAAAGGGGGAAAAGTTGTATCTTCAATATGTCTCTTAGGTGAGTTACATATGTACGTAGAAACAATCATATGAATTTAAATGATACACGAAGTAAACACAAAAACATTAATTCACATTAATTAGTCTCTGCAGCTTCCATGAGAGCTGATTACCCAGAGAGACGGACAGACTGCGATTTGTATGTACGAGTGTATGTCGCGATATGTAGACTCTACTAAATAAAGTCCTAGACATTGAGTTAAGTTTAATATAAATTTGTGTACATGTGTTTTTATATTTGTATAGAATATAAACATGCATCAAAGTGTTGTGAAATACAATATTCAATCTGTGTTCAAAAGTCTAGGTCTTCTCAGTCTAATATAAATTTGTGTACATGTGTTTTTATATTTGTATACAATATAAACATGCATCAAAGTGTTGTGAAATACAATATTCAATCTGTGTTCAAAAGTCTAGGTATAGTGTTTGTAGGAATGTCGTCCTTCAACACGGTTGGAACATTTTGGCCCCTTTCAAGTTTAAAACCTGTTTTAATGAAACTTGTTACACTTGGTTTTTATTACAGCATTCTGAAAAAAAGTCGAATTGAGTCGGCCCGCATCGATTTATTACAAAATTGTCCATATAAAGCGATGAGATAAAACCAATATAGCTAAACAATTTGAAAGTACAGGCGTGTGCACTTACAAATGTGAAGGAATTAAACATACGTATTCTTCAAGGGATACGTAAAATATTGAATTTATTAAATTTTAAAATTCAATTAAAAAAGCTTCCGAGACAGCCCTATATGAAAAAAAAATTTATAAAAAAATTGGTGACGAGGGCACGTATTAAACCTTTACTTTAGATTTTCTCAAAATTATTGGGAATGATAGGCCTTTTAAAAATATTGAGGAAGGAATGGCGTATCATGTTCGATAGTAGTTTTTGGTATATGTATGTATGAATATATTTTGATCAAAGTTTTGACAAGAGATCCTGATCTCGAATATATCTATGTATATACTTGTTGGGAAGGAACTCTATTTTCTGCCTGGTACACACATTTATACTAAGCCTTGTCTGTTGCAACGCAAACAATTATTTTCTTATTGAAAATATAATTATTTTTAAAATTCAAAAAAAAAAAAAAACTAGAAGAGTCCGAGACATAAATCGGTGCTGATGTCACATATTTAAAGTTTACCGATTTTGTTATTAAAAAACCAGTAAGAAATACAACAGTCGCGTTGCACGCGAAAGTGGGATACCCTTCAACCTGTGTTCCGGTGTAGTTTAATTTGTTCAATTCAGACATACATATGTACACATGCACATGCTTTAAAATTATTCCTCCCTTGTTAGCTGACACAAGCACATGGTTTTATACTCATACATTCTTAAATAACTTCTGTGTTTATTATCCGACCGGGTTCGAGAATATACTTGTATTTCATTCAGCTTAGTTTATGATAAAGCCAGAAAGTTTTATCTTGTATACAGCGCTTACAAATTGAATTCAAAAATAAAATTATTGATTTACGAAGGCGGTGGGCGTGGCACCCAACATTTAAAATAAACTTGATCTACGCCTGGTACACAGAAACCTTCATGCCAAATTTGGTGTCTCTAGCTTTTATAATAGCTGAGATCTGTGTGTTCATTTGGTCATCCTGGCATCCGGACAGACTGACAGACATGGCTCAATCAATTGGACTAATGATCCTGAGTAAGAATAAATACTTTATGTGGTCTCCCACTCCCACTGCTGCCTGTAACATACATTTGCATAAAGTTGATATACTTTTTTTTGACAATTTTCAATGGTCGAAGGGTATAAAAAAAAACATTTGCGACCTTAACAAAAAGCTTACACCATAGCATACAGAGTCCGAAATTTTGGTTTTTGAAGAAAGGCCGACTTCTTTGGTTCAAATTAAATCAACTTATCAGTACCTATTCAAACTGCAGAATTACATGGGTTGCATTTTATCAAAATTAGACAACTTTATCTTATAGCTAACAATAAAGATTTAAATAAACTAGACGAACGCTACAGTCGGTAGCAATTTTGGAAAACTTTCTCCTTCTGTCTGTTACATATGAATGTATGTATATACATTTGCTTAATATTTGAAATCCCTTTATTGACCATTGAAGTCAATGATTATGTTTAAAGAAATATATTAACGAATTCATAAACATTGTTACAATATTTGAAACCAATATATGTATATTACTATTATACCATAAAAACGATCGGATGATGTAAAACCTAACTTAACCTAACCTCTCAAGAGTAGAATACCTTCGGCGTGCTTTTTTTTCTTGATTTGAGGGCACTTGAGTGCCAAGTCTGCGCCTTCATTTCAAAGAGTTCGCAGTGAATTCCTTTAATGAAAAAAAGAGACTACAATCAAGAGTTTATACCCGATAACCATAGGGTAGAATGGTATTATAACTTTGTGCCAACCGAAAATGTAGGTAACATGCAGAAGAAGGCGTGGCAGACCCCACAAACTACGATATATATATTTTCTTAACAATTTAACAATTTAGTGCAGGGCAATTTATTTTAAGTAAACAGAATAACTATCAACCAGTAAGGAAAGCAACAGTCGCGCGGCACGCGACAGTGGGATACCCTTCCATCTATATTCCTATGTATGTAGGCATTTACATAAGCACATGCTTTGAAATTATTCCCAACAGATATGGCGCTCGGGCTTCGCGCTCGCCCGCCTCCCTTGTTAGCTAACATAAGCACTTAGTTTTATGCTCATACTTTCTTATATAACTTTTGTGTTTATAGTCCGATGGGATTGTCATTTAGAGAATACGTTGATTATTCATTCAGCTTAGTATATGTTAAAGTCAGATATTTGTATCTTTTATACAGCGCTTACAAATTGAGTTCAAAAATTAAATTTTTGATTTACGGGGGCGGTGGGTGTGGTACCTAACATTTGAAATAAACTTGAGCAGCTTATAGTACACAAGAGTTTTCCTGCCTGACATCTGTGGGTTCACACAGACAGACAGACAGACATGACTCAATCAACTCGGATTGTGATCCTGAGCCAAAATATATATACTTTATGGGGTCTCCCGTTTTACATACATTTGCAGAAAGTTAGTATACCCTTTTTTGACCATTTTCAATGGTCGAACGGTATAAAAATTTCAACGTGTGTGAATAAGATGGCACTGTTACAACAGTGCCACCGGTGCGGTATTCTGATATGAAACATACTTATATAAGTTAGTACAACAAAAGTTCACGCATTGTGAACAATCAGTTGTTAATCGTTTTAAGTTGGTTTGGGATTTGGATTCAACATCAATATTAATTTTCGCTATTTGTGACTACTGTAACAGTCAATTGCTCGGTCATGTATGTGTGCCTGTGTACCTAATATTTATAAGTATCAAACACCTGGCCGGGCAAGTTTGTATTTGAGGTCTTAGACGGGTTACTTACTTGTCGACAGCGACAACGCACAGTTTGTGAAAAAAAAGTTTATATGAAATATTTAACAGGCAGTTGACAATAAGAAGACAACAGTCACGGCAAACGAAAAACCAGTGTGAAGGCTTGGCGAGTCTGCTTGACTGTGATATACCCGATACCCACCCGAAACCAACATGATTCTTACATATTCTACTAATTGTATGTATGACATGTTTTGTGTTGAATATTTGTCAAGGTCTCACAGTGCACACTGAGCAGAATTCAAATATCCAATTTGCAAGTGCTGTAGAGTTACAATTGTTGTCAATCCAAACGTCCAGCAATAGTGCATTACAGATCTCAAGCTGAATTGCAAGCTTGAAGAATCGAATTATTATAAACCTGTACATCTGATTTATTTTTAATGCATTACACATCCCACAAGTTAAGTTCTACTCTACAGAAGACGGGCACATTGGTATGGCTTTTATAAATAATAGGCAGAAGGAGGACTGGGAGACACAAACTATATACATATATTCTTAACCAACATCAACAGCTAAATCGATATACAAGTAGTTATATCAAGCTATCTGTTCTACTATATAATATAATCTAACTTCGCGCACAGATCAAGTTTATGTTAGATTTTGTCCACGTCACTTTCCGCCACCGTAAATCAATATAATCCTAATTACAAGCACAAGATTTCTGCGATTGGATAATTAAGATAGAAGTTATTTAGGAAAGTTAAGTTATTATGAAATAAGTAAACTCATTTTTGGTTGGCATAAATGTATAATACCCTTCTACCCTATGGGTTGCGGGTATTAAAAATGAAAGCAACAGCCATTATAAGTTGGTAACTTGTGTGTAGTGTGTATCGCATAAAATTTTAAAAAGCGACTCACTAAACAGCAGGCGAGTGCACATTGCAGTTACGCAGCCTATGAAGGACGTTGGCAATTCGGCTAGGCAAGAGCAAGAGTAAACTAAGTGCGTTAAGTACTACGCAGTCTCAGATTGCAAACTGAGTTTGCAAACTTGTTTGTTGCCTGCCAAACAGTTTTGTGTGCAATGTGCAATGTTAATTGAGTCAACTAAGATGAATGGAGCTCTGTATTTTAACGAAACTACATTCATTCAGAAGTGGTGTCTATATGAAGAGCTAATTCATTTGAAACTGAAGCGGATTGTCTCCTTTCACTTATTTATTAAGTCGATTGAGCAGTTATACATATGTATGTTTCTAGCAAGATAATTGGAGTAATGTTGGATTACTGATTCTCCCAATTGTAATTATTATTTATGTCCACTCTTGATACCCTTTGACCATTAACAATTTTCAATTATTTGGGTATACCAACTTTGCGCAAATGTATGTAACAGGTAGAAGGAGTTTATATTTTCTTGCTCAGGATCACTAGCCCAGTAGTTTGAGCCATGTCTGTCTGCATGAACGCGCCGATCTCATTTATTATAAAAGCTAGAGACACTAAATATGGCATGAAGGTTTCAATATACTATACGCACATTAAGTTTTTTGATGCCACGCCTCCATAAATCAATAATTTAAATTTTATCTTGATTTGTAAGCGACGTATAAAAAATACAACGTTTTACTTCGAAATATATTTATTTTGCTGATTAAAATATCTACATATCCTACAAATTTTATCCAAGCATTTCAAAGCATTTACATAACAGAAGTATATTGAAGAAACAATACTTATAACATGAATTTAACAAATTATACCGACTAATGGTCAACTTATCTGATTTGAACATAGGTTGAAGGGTATCCGACTTGACTGTTGCTCTTGTTTTATAATAATATCTTTGGTAACAGGGGCCCACAAAAAAATAAAAGTGACTTGATCTGGTTATACGGCATATGCAGTTAGATGTGTTTTGGGTCGCTGAGCCCGAATCCGGGTGAGAATATCGGCATTCTTTGAAAAACCTTTGAATATCCCCCTAAAAGATTCAGAATCCTGATCTGGGTACGCGATATACGAGTGTGTAACATAAATTTTGAATTTCTTAGCATGTGTCGCATATCCAGATCAAATTTTTAAGCCATGGATTAAAAAAAAATCCATGATCTTTTGTATTTGTCGGAACGAGTTAATGTATATACATACATATACTCTGAATCAGCATCTTCAGCCGAGTCGATTGAGCCAAGTCTATCAGTCCGTCCGTCTGTCTGCCTGTTTCTCAGAAACTATAAAAGTTTAATGATCTGGGCATGCGGCATATGCGGTTATATGTATGTATTTTGGGTCGCTGACTTCGACATAACCTCAAAAACCTTAAAAACCTATGAATAGCCTCAAAAAAATTTAGAATGCTGATCTGGGCATGCGGTATATGCATTACCATGTCAAAACTTACCCTGCACGTCTAGGTTTCGACTTAACCTCAAAAAACTAAACATTTTTGAAGCTCCAAAAATAATAAGGGGTCATAATCGGGTCATGCGATATATGTATGTTTCTATATGTTTTTTAACCTTCCAAATCAGAAGCTAAAGTCGAAACCAGCCAGTGTTGCCAATTTAGCCTTTTCCGGATAGATCTGTCCAGATTTCAACAGCGTCAGCCAGAAAAAATTGAAAACAGTCCCTATCCGGAAAACTGTTCTTTTAATTTTTTGGTTTGTCCTTTTGCTATCCTTTTTTGATTCTGTTTAAATTGTTACAAAATCATTCAAATTGGTATCAATTTATAATGGATATAAGCTATCCGTGCGCATATGGCTACTAAGAAATATGTAAAGAATACGGTGCCTTTTGATGAAAAAAATAAACTAATTTTCAAGCCAACAGTAGCAAAAGCAATATGTAGGCAATGTTTGTTGCTCAGCACGCTGCCACAAATTCTGTTGGGCACCTGATTGAATTGTGCGTCAACCACTTTGGCGCCAAATAAAAATATATAAAATTTACTTAAAATTTAAAGTTTGTTTTGTGATATTTTTGCAATTATGTACACTCACGTATATAATTTATTTTTTTTATTGGTTTAATTAAGAGTTGGGCATGGACCGTGTTTTCTTTGTGTCACATCGTGACACAACGGGCGCACGCGTGTTCGTGTGCATAATTAAAATTGTGTCCACGGGCGTGCGTGTTCGTGTTTCGATATTCGGCACGAAATAACACGAACACAGTATTTTCCCCATCTGGGCAATGACCTAATGACCGTAGGACTAGATTATCAAGTTCTATTCTTGACAAATTGTTATTTTTATATAAAAATATGTAATTTTTAATTTAAAATCAATGTGAAGTTCTTTAATTTTAAGTTATTTTCAAAGAAATATCATAAATTAATGAATAACAATCCAAAAAAAACGAATAAAATTTCGTGTTGGACAGTGTTGGGTCGTGTTGTGAAAATTTTTGAGCGTGCGTGCTGAAAAAATTTAATTTTCGTGTCGTGCCGAAAAATTACAGTCATCTCTAGTTTAATTACAGTTTTTAAGTAAAAATGATTACTTATATGAACCTATTCAGAATAATGATAAAACATGGCTTAAAAGCGGATATTCAAAAAGGAAAACTTTTTTTATATGTATTAAATTTGAATATACCCTGATCTAATATTAAAAAAAGTTCAAAATTTAGGAAGATTTTCATCAATTTTTTTTTTAGAAAAGGTTGAAATTCATATTTGATTGGCTGATTTTGACATTGAATTCAGATTCATAAAAATTAACTAACAAATAGAAACATATATCGCATGATCCGATCATGTTCTCCAATTATTTTTTGGGGCTATAAAAATTTTTCGAGTTTTTTAAGGTAAAGTAGAAACTGAGATATGCTACGTAAATTTTGACTTCGGATTCGGACTAAGAAGAAGAAGTTAAGTTACTGTTAATTTATTTTTATACCCTTCGACCATTGAAAATGGTCAAAAAAGGGTATACTAACTTTGTGCAAATGTATGTAACAGACAGAAGGAGGCGTAGGAGACCCCATAAAGTATATATATTCTTGCTCAAGATCACAAGCCGAGTCGATTGAGCCATGTCTGTCTGTCTGTCCGTCTGTCCGTCCGTCCGTCTGTCCGTCTGTGTGAACGCACAGATCTCAGCTATTATAAAAGCTAGAGTTACCAAATTTGGCAGGAAGACTCCTGTGTAGATCAAGCAGATCAAGTTTATTTCAAATGTTAGGTGCAACGCCCACCGCCCCCACAAATCAATAATTTAATTTTTGAACTCAATTTGTAAGTGCTGTTTAAAAGATACAACTTTCTGACATTACCATATACTAAGTTGAATTAAATAGCTACGTAGTCTCCAAATTTCAATCCGATCGGACAATAATCACAGAAGTTATTTAAGAAAGTATGAACATAAAACCAAGTGCTTCTGTCAGCTCACAAGGGAGGCGGGCGAGCGCGAAGCGCGAGCGCCATCTGTCGGGATTAATTTCAAAGCATGTGCATATGCATATGTGTATGAATATAACAAATTAAACTACATGGGAACATAGGTCGAAGGGTATCCCACTGTCGCGTTTTGCGCGACTGTTGCTCTCGTTAAGATTGTACTAGTATTAGCAAAACGAAATCAGAAAAAAAATTGTTTACTTTAAACACTTTTTAAGGTATAATTATCAAAAATATGCCTTTGTCGATTAAATTATGCCGACAAGTGTAACACGAAGCGTAATTTTATATTTAACTATGTTCACTCCAAAACATTGACTTTGGTATTGAAAACTGTTTCGAGTCCTTCATGCATGAATGCGTTTAGCTGATGGATTCAATTCAATATCATTGGTCGCGACTGCAGCGGTTTTTCAGCTTAAGAATCCACTAAAATTGTGACATTGGTTGGCACATTGGTGTGAGTCGTGCAATGCCGTAACTTAAGCATTGCAACACTACACAGCCCCACAAAAAAAAAAAAAGTTTCATGATCTGGGTAAGCGGCATATGCAGTTATATGTACTTTTGGTCGCTGAATCCGAATCCGAGGTCACAAATTTGCCATCACGTCTGGACTTCGACATAACCTCATAAAACTGACAAACCTTAAAATATCCCCCAAAAAATATAGAATCCTGATCTGAGCATGCGATATATGTTATAATATGTACTTTGTCCTTCTAAGTCCGAATCCGAACTAAAAATTTACATAGCACATCCAAGTTTCGACTTAACCTCAAAAAACTCGAAAAATTTTGGAAGTCCCAAAAAATAATGCGGAGTATTTGACAGTATGTATGTGTGCATATGCATGAATTTAATAAATTAAACTACCGGAACATAGTGTAGGTCGAAGGGTATCCCACTGGCGCGTGTCGCTCGACGAAGCAGGCATCTCCAACCCTATAAACTATATACATATATTCTGAATCAGCATCATGTCTTATCTGTCTGTCTATATGTACGGGGTCTCAAAAACTATAAAAGCTGGACCTATCAAACCACATTCGTGTTTTAAAGTATTCGCAGTATTCGAAAGTTTTTTAAAATTGGGACACACCTCTCCAATTCTCTGAAATCAGTAATAACTACTTAGAAGCTACAATAAAAACTCAACAGCCAAAGTTGTGTCATAGGTGACAAACACCTTAGTACCGGCGTTACGATTGGACTATAAATAATTAAGAAAAGATACGAATTAACGAGAGCAACAGTCCAGCGCACTCGACAGTAGAATACCCTTCGGCCTGGTTTAATATGTAAAATTTCTTCACATGCTTGTCGACAGATTTTTTAAAAAAATGATGATCCTAAAATTATTAAATTATAATCTTAAAATATCATAAATTAAAGTCTTTTCTAGTTCTCAAAGATCGTAAAGCATATGAAAACCATTACAAACACGAAATTCAAGTGAAGGCAGCGAAAAAAAATAAAAATAAAAAAGTGTTTTTCGGCTTCCTTTAGTAGCATTCACTCGTATTTAGGCGTATTCGGGGAGTAATTTTTCTAGTGTTCGTAATTCTATAAGGATTTTCGATATTTCCTGTTTGCTCTCTCTCTCTCTCTCTCTCTCTCTCTCTCTCTCTACGTAACACTAATACTAACAAACATACAAGGGAAGGAGACAGAGTTTCGAAATTCCATTGTGTTCGGGGGGACTCGATCTTCTACATAACGGGTCGGTCGTACGGAAGGCATCTGCGCCTCATCGTTGTGAGCGTTAAAAACGGGTACAGCTATAAGAACCGTATGCGGCCAGTTTCAAGAACATATTTATCTAAAACGCAGACTAGTTTCCATGACTTACGAGAGCAAAAGTCGAGCGGTGTACTTTAATTTGTTTTTTTTTTTATACACATATTCATATGTACATACTTTAAAATGATTCAAGACAGATAACAGATATAACCAACTCAAGAACTTGGAGTTATGCTCATACGTTCTTGAATAACTTTTGTGTTTATTATCCGATCAAATTGACATTTCTAAAATACGTAGGTATAACAATCAGCTTGGTATATGTTAAAGTCAGCAAGTTGTATATTTTGTACAACGCTTACAAATTGAGCTAAAACTAAATTATTGATTTGCGGAGGCGTTGGGCATGGCATACAACATTTAAAATTAACTTGATCTGCGACGGACATCCCGAAATGGCTCAATGGACTAGGCTAGTGATCCTGAGTAAGAGTATATACACTTTGTGGAGTCTGCCACGCCTCCTTCTGCCAAAACACAAAAAAGAAAGTCCGCAAAGACAAACTTCACAAAAGGGACCCTTTAAAGCCGGACACAGAATTTAAAAAGGGGCATCAGATAGCTGCAAGCGTGAAAACAGTTCGCAAGCGGTTGAGATAAATAAACCCATGAAAAGTACCGCTTTCGACAGCGAAGCATATGGCAAAACGTATTCAGTATGCTAAAGTACACCAAGGTTGGCCTCTGCAGCATATATTCTTTTTTAGATGAGAGCAAAATAGTTTTTTTTTTTGGCGAAAAAGGCTCTCGTTGTTATGTTCTGAATCCAATAAAAGCTTAATATAATCCTCGATTTACATGCAAGTTGGTAAAACAGGGAGGCTCAAATACCATGGGGTGGGCTAGTTTTTCATATCTTGGGTATAATACATGGGAATAAAACAATCATGGATCAACATTTTTTAGATGAATATATTGAAAATTGTCATTTTTTGCCAAATATAAAATGACTTTGATTTAGGTATTTGAACAGGATAATGATCCTAAACATACCAGCAAGTAAGCTCGAAAATAGTTTAAGGATAATTTGATCCGCCTTATGGAATGGCCTACTCAGTAACCGTATTTTATTCCCATTGAAAATCTTTAGGCTGACCTTAAGAAAAAGGTTTCTGAATCTAAACCGAAGAAAAATAAGGATTTTTGGGCTTTTACTAATAGTGTTGTGCAAGCTTTTTTAAATCGGTATAACTCCAAATGCAAGCTGACATTCTTACGTACCAGGCCGTAAGTTTGTATCTTACAGTCTTTAGTCTGTCTGGGGTGTCCTTTTAGAGCGCTAACCTAAGTTTTGTGAACATATATCCTCAATGGTCAATAAAGCTATGCGCGTGCTCTTTATAAAGAGACGGGCTAAGAAGTTTGACAACCCTTATTTAACAAAATCCCTCTATAACTCACTTGTTCGTCCAATTGTTGACTACGGATAATGTGTATGGTGTCCTCAATACTCTGTTCATAAGGACCGCATTGACTCTTTCAATCAAAGAACTTTCAAATCTTTGCATTACGTGACCTTAATTGGGATGTATATGTAAGACTCCCTCCTCCCTTAAGTTACTAAATCTACCATCTTTATCTAACCATAGAACCATGCTTGGTGTAGTCTTTATTTATACCTTATACAAGGTAATATTGATGGTGATGACCTGGTTAGCCGGTTACACTCCTCTGTCCCTTGTAGAATTAGTCGTAATTTTTCATCACAAACCCTTCAGTTTTGTAGATCAAACTATGTTTTGTACGTGTCTTTCAGGGTATTACGTTCGGACTACAACAAACTGTATTTGTATCGTTTATAACACTAACTCTGTAGACTTTTTAAAACTTTAATTTTAATTGTAATCGTAATCAGTCGACTGTGTATAGTCGACTTTAAATAAAATAAAATAAATAAAAAAGAACGGTGTTAAGACTTACTCGACTCCATGTCTACACGATGTGCAGTTGTAATCACCAACAAAGGACACGCAACGAAATATTTATATTCCTAAATATTGGTTTGTGTTTATTGCCGCAGCAGTAGCCCGGACGCGGAGACTTATAAAGTAAAAAAGAGAAACGCGCGTACGTCTTCACTGTGTGACTGTTTATTAGAAAGAACTAACATTTACTGCTCTGTTATAAACTTAACATAACATATGTATAGCATTCAATCAGCTGACATGCATGCATTGGTAACATAAACGATGATTTTCGACACCCTTCCTCAAGCATGTTTACAAAAATTACTTCAAATTTAACAATTTCGTAAACTCAATTTCTTTTTTGACAAAATCTGGGTAAGTATATCTGCCCTTCTCTAATGATCTGTCGCACAAAATGATATCGTATATCAATATGCTTGCTGCGTGAATGATGTACAGGATTCTTGGCTAATTCCTCCGCACTCAGGTTTACATTTACATTTACAACTGTTCTAGTTCCATCTATACCGCAACCGACTTCAACGATAAGCCTGTGCATTACCAAAGCTTCATTGAACGCCGCTGATAACGCCATGTATTCAGCCTCAGTGCTGCTAAGTGTCACGCTCCGTTGTTTCTCCGATTTCCAGCAAATCGGATTACCAACTATGAAATATATGTAGCCAGTATAGGATTTTCCTTCGACCTTGTCGCTGCCCCAATCTGCGTCACCACACTTCCAGTAGTGTAGTCTGTACTTTACTGTTGATGCCAGATAACGCAAAACATGCTTCACGCCTGCAAGGTGCTCACTATGGGGTTCCTGATTACATTGAGCCAATTTTGTGTTCGAATGCAAAATATCTGGTCGTGTTGTAAGAGCTAGCCACATCAGTTCTCCAACCACTGATTGATACGTCGTCACGTCAATCCTTGTGCATTGAGCATTCTCGCATAACACCTGATGCCTCTCTTCTAATGGCGTAGCTGCCGGCCTGCATCTCTCCATACCGTATCGCTTCAGTAAATCCTTGATATACTGCGAACTATCAAGAGTAATAGCGCCAGTTTCTCCTTTACGTTGAATTTCCATTCCAAGAAATAGGTCCAACGGACTTTATCAACGCATTTAAAAGCTTTTGAAATGCTCGACTTTATGTTGATCAAGTCCACCTTAGATTTGCATGCTATAAAGAGATCATCAACATATACCAGGATTAGCAATAAGTCACCTCTTGCCTCATGTTTATATAGGGATGACTCATTGTCACACGGTAAAAATCAATTTTTCGTAAAACGCTATCCAGCTTATAGTTCTATTCCCTTCCTGACTGCTTCAGTCTGTATAACGCTTTCTTCAATAACAAAACCTTGTCCGATTGGGTGCCTTCTGCATAGCCCTGGGGTTTCTTCATGTATACTACGTCCTTCAGACCGCTATTCAGGTATGCCGTGCATACATCCATCTGATGTAAATAATAACTCCGCTGCTAAGGCCAGAATTAAACGCATGCTCTCCAATCGACAAACCGACGAGAACGTATCCTTATAGTTTACGCCATATTGCTGCGAACAACCTTTCGTAACCAACCGTGCTTTAAAGCGGTGTATTTGCCCAAGTGCATCTGGATTTAGGCTAAATACCCATTTGCAGCCAATTGACCGATGCTCCTTCGGTAATTCTGCAAGCTGCCAAGTTTGAGTCATAATCAAAGACTCGTATTCCTTCGCCATCGCGTCACGCCAATACGTTCCCTCTGGACTTTTCATCGCCTCCTCATTGGATGATGGAACAGTTACATTCTCAGTAACCATAGCGCTCAGTATATTGCTTCTTTGAGACCCTTAGCAACCTTGGTCCCTGGATCAATACGCTCAGCCTGCTCTTCCAGTACCAACTCCTCCGATGCGCTCGCGTAGGATTCGTCACTGCTACCTTGTTTGGTAGCAATCAATGTGTCAGATACATCCGTGTCGTCATCAGATGTGATCTCATCGTTGTCATCTTTCTCAACACCATTAGGCTCCATATGACACTCGTCAACTGACAATTTGTGCATCATACATTCTGCAACTGCCTGCTCCGAAAGTCCAAGCTCGTCAAAAACCACGTCTCGCTTCTCGAAAATTTTCCTCAACTCTGGATCATAAAGTCGATAGCCCTTGGCATTTGCCGAATATCCGACCATTCGATACTCTTTCCCCTTGGGAACTTACTTCTCTGTTGACCTTTGTCCACCGCCACTGCGAATGAATCAAAAACTTTTAGATGACTAATATTTGGTTTCTTACCAGTCTATGCTTCCATTGGTGTCCTTCCGATCAATGACATAGTGGGCGAACGGTTCCGCAAATACACCGCTTTGTATATTGCCTCTGCCCATAATTCTTGACCTAATCCAATAAGCATCTGGCCATTTCCAGTTTGTCGCTTGCGGAAAGGGCTACACATGCACTTTACTGATCATACACGACTTGCATGATTCGTTCTTTGTGACATCAATTTTATCCATTCCTCGAACTAATCCTTTATTGACCATATCCATAAGACTTGTGTAATTCAAATTTCCGTACCGTTTATGTCAAAGCAATGCATACGCGTTAACAGGTGCATAACATCTGTTGTGTTTGAATTCTATCGTGTATAGACCTCCAGCTCTGTTAACTTTCAGAATACATTTTCCGTTTCGCATAATTTTCTCATTTCTTGCGTCAAAATTAACAGTGCATTTGTTTGCGACTGCATAGCTCACACTTAAAAAATTCCCGTTCAGTTTGGGAACATAGAAGACATTGAGTAGCTCAACTGTATACGCCTATGCCTTCTGCTTGCAAAAATCCGCTATCCTCCAAACCGATCATTTCCGTTTGCTTCTCAAACTTTGTGAACATCTGCTTCTCACAACACATATGACTCGTTCCTCCACTGTGCAAAATCCATTTGAACTTTTCAAAACTGCTGCCATCCAATGCATTCAATAAGCTGAACTGCTGTTTCCCACCTGCCTTGCGACAATTCGCTTTTATGTGCCCTTTTCCGACGCACTTATAACAGACGATACTTCGTTGTTTCTTCTTTGTAGCGAGCTTCGCACATTTTTACGTTGCAAAAAATGCCGTTGAATTGTCTGTATGCCTATGCGTATTCTGTCTCCTCTCGCCTTCTTCCTTGAGTTTTATGCACAGAATTTCAAACGTCGGCAAACTGTCGTGCGTCTCAATGGCGACAACGAAATTCTCATACTCAACTGGCAAACTTGAAAGTAATACGATTGCCTGTAAGTCGTCATTAATCGCGATTCCAACTCCAGCTAGTTGATCGACGATCTCACAGAAATTACTTAAGTATCCGGCCATGCTCTGACCCTCAGACATGCACAAACCTAGCAACTTCTTGTATAAGACACCTTTTTTCACAGGTCCAGTCGGCTGATGCACCTCTCGTAGCTTTATCCACGCTGCATTCGCCGATGCACAGTATTTACGCTTACTTTTACGCTCAACGTGTTCAGTCAACGCCTTCACCGGCACATGACTGCTGTAAATTGCCCGTCGCAACATTCCAAAGCTCAGCATGCACCAACACGCATTTCATTTTGTTATAGTTGTTCTCGTCCAGCTTCTCGATCTGGTACAACGAACTCATCTTCTTTTCCCGTCGCAATTTACTGTCTTTCTAATTGTCCCAAAAATAATCCGTGACCATTTTTTTTATTCACTACATAAACACTCTTATGTTCATAACACCTCAATCTAGGCTAGGACGAAACCTGGGTTTAGTTATGTAACTTATTGGTTTGTGTTTGCTGCCACAGCAGTAGCCCGGACGTGGAGAGTTATAAAGTAAAGTGGGAAACGCTCGTACGTCTTCACTGTGTGACTGTTAGATAGAACTAACATTTAGCAGTCCTCTGTTATAAACTTAACATAACATATTCATAGCATTCAATCAGCTGACATGCATGAACGATGATTTTGGACACTAAAACATATTTCTTTAGACATATTCTACATATTTTCTGAATATAAATTTAGTTTTCTTATTTAGTTTTGACCAACATTGCTTTTTTGCTTTTACAATTATTTAAAAAAGTACCAATAAAATCTGCGCACTTTTTTATTAATTGTTGTCAAATCCCAAATAGAGTTGTAAGGAATTCTGTAGTTCCAATTATTCGACATATTTCTAGCGAAAACTGTCAAATCTAGCCAGAAATAGACTTACAAGGTACTGTGTGAATGTTAGTTTATCGGTTCGAAACCCAGCGGGATCCATGTTACATATTAAATATTTTTTTGTTAATGCTGTAACCGTCAGCCGTCAGAGACATTAAGGGGAACTAAATGTAACCACAGTTTTGGCTGGGGTACGTGCCGTCCTTGCTCCTACTGACGGAAGTGCGGTTATATCTCTCCACGTGAGGGCGGCTGGAAGCAGGCCCCTAGTATGGTAATGTCTCTGCTGACTAATTGTAGTCGGGCGAAGATCGTGAATCTATAAATCACCCCAATCCAAGGCGGAACAGCATGTCCGGGGGGTAGCCCGGTCTCTAGTATGTGGACTATGGATACCTGTCGTAATCCAGTTTCATTCAGACTTCCCACGGCACACGTGCTATGTCGTGGGTGATCTTCCCTTCCCGCCTACTCGTGGGACCAAATTCATGGAATTTAAAAAAAAAATAGAATGATGCGGTTTTGAAAGCATCAACCCAGGGTGAAGCCTTCACAGCCGACCCCAATACCAGCACTGCAGCCATTGGGGTGCTGGCTTCCATCCTCAATAGTGCGGGTCTTGACTCCTGTATTCCGGGGGACTCGGACAGGCCACGAACTCCCTTGGACACTCAGTTCGCTAGTGCTGCTTTTTCGTCCAACCACTGCTCAGGCATGCAGCAAAACGTCGAGGTGATGTCCTCTGACGCTGAAGCTGACGGTGACCTGATCAGCTTTGCTGACGACGCTTCCGATGCCTCTCAGAAATCTGTCCTTACGGAAGCAGACTCCGAAATCTAGACGCTGCGACTGGACTCGGGGAATGCTTTTATTAAAATGAAGACTCTCGAGAAGAAGCTTTTTAAAGCTGAACTCGCGAAGGGTTCGAGCACAGCAGAGGCTCTTGCAATCGCCACTGCGCCGCCCTTGGAAACCAAGGCTAAGCGGACGCGCACTGACGATAGCCTCCCCGAACCACAAGGGTCTTCAAAGAAGCCCAAGACTCACGTGTAGTCCACGAAGCCACTTTTAGCTGACACTTTTAGCTGACGTCAAGCAGAGTGAAATTGGGCTTCACTTCGGCTGATCCGAACAAACCTCTTTCACCGGAGCAGTTAGCTACGGTCCAAGACAGCATCCTAAAGGCGATGTTGCTACTCTTCACATCGGGTGTCGGTCCAGGTTTGCTTGTGTGCGAGGATAGCAGCACTTCTGATTGGGTCCGGGGAGCTGTTGGACATATCAGGTCCATCAGCTGCCTTGACATAAAACTATTAGAGGAATCTGAGTTCCCGAGAGCTCACCTTATTCGAGGTTACTTCCCCAACAGCGCTGAACTCCCACCCGCCACCGTTCTGGAGTACTTGGGTGGTACAACACAACCTTAACGGCAAGACGACGCACCTCGCGATGATGGTCGCCGAGAAGTCGTATAAGGCTCTGACGGAGCTTAAGGGTAATGTTAAATACCGCTTTGGCAAGATCAAACTTATCCTTAAGAACTCCGCCGTCAGGGTCTCCCCCATTCCCCCTACCAGCGCTGTTCCGTCGGCGGTAACGGTGGCCCCCACCGGCGTGATAGCAGTGGCTGACGCTCCACCCGTAAGCTCCGCTGAAAACCACCCGTAAGGGTACCTCCGGCGTCCGGGGTAGCTAGGCAGTTCCTCCAGGGGGTCGCTAAGCAGTTCCTCCAGGCTGCCGAATGGCATCCGAGGGGGGGGCAACGCAGGTGACCTTGTCAACAAAGCCCTAAAGGAGGATCCCGAGCGCCATTAAGGTGCTCCAGGCGAACCTGCACCACGCCAAAAGAGCGTCCGCCACCTCGTGCAGGGTCGTCAGTGAGGATGCAATCAATCTCTGGTCCAAGAGCCATGGTAGATCGATGGCCACATCTGTGGACTATCATGCGGATCATGTAAGTTAATATGAGCGTATAGGTGGTGCCCCTCGCACTGCAATTGTTGTAAATAACAATGTGAGACATTTCCCTTTAGCAAATTTCATCCACAGAGACCTGGTGGCAACGGCTATTGAGGTAGCCACGGCTGAGGGTGTCCGGGACGTGGATGACGTCCTGCCCACAGAGGTTCAGCAGCTAGTGGACTTCTGCCACCTGCAACAAGCCGCTCGTGATCGGCTGTGATGCCAATGCGCATCCACCCAAATTCTATCAGTGAGATAGAAATTGCTACCAACCTGCTTCAAGATGTGCTAATCACATCCTTCGAGGACAGCTCTGTTCGGAACACCTTAAAGGTCAACCGAAAAGTTCCATGGTGGAACGACGAACTGTCTACACAAAGGAGGAAGGTTAGAAGCCTATTCAACAGAGCCAGATCAGCGAGACTCCACAAAGTATTAGCTAAGGGTTGTCTAATTGGATAGAGCTTCTCAAAAGAGCAGACGGCTCATTCACTCAAGATCGTAGGGAAGCACTTGACCTTCTACTACAAGTCCACTACCCAGGTTCGGTGGGGAACCCAGAGGTATTCAGTCACGATCACGCCACCATGTTATCGGACTTACGTGGGTCCAGTCTATCAGGAACCATCTTCGACCCTGAAAAGGTCAAATGGGTTTCCTTCGCTTCCTTCAAAGCCCCAGGGGGCAATCAAATCTTCAGCCCTTCTGCAAAACAGCGTGGATCACATTGTTGATCCGCTGGTCGGCCTTCTTAGAGCTAGTCTCACTAGGGGATACATACCTATCTCTTGGAAAAGAGTCAATGTGGTATTCATTCCCAAACAGGGAAATTGTCCACCTAACCAGCCTAAGAAAGACTCGTAGACCTGCACATTCGTTGCTCTCTGTAGAAAACTTAGCCTCTTCATCCTACGCAATTTGCGTATATAGCTGAAAGATCGACGGAGGTCGCTCTTCACAAGCTGGTTAGCAATATCGAAAGAGCCCTCGCATCCAAGAACATTGCTCTGTGTTACTTTCATGATATGGAGGGTGCTTTCGATAATACCGGCTACGGGTCTATTTCTGCTGCGCTGGAGCACAGAAACATCGCCCGTCCTCTAATCCGATGGATTGATGCTATGCTCAAACACCGGACTATCTCCTCTACCTTGGACTCCACGACTGCTTTTATTAGTGGTTAAAGGGTGTCCCAGGGAGGAGTCTTATCCCCCTTACTCTGGTCTTTAGTAAATTATGAACTACTGAGTATTCTTGCAGAACAGGGCGTGGACGCAATCGGCTACGCTGACGACCTAGATCTCGGGAACTTTGCCAACACCGGGAACTTTGCCAACACCGGGAACTTTGCCAACACCGTGACGGAGTTGAACACGGTTAGTAGATGGTGCGAAGATGTAGGTCTCAGCATCAATCCACAAAAAGGCAATTATTGTTCCCTTCACTAAACGCTATTCCGTTAGGCACATAGGCACATTGGCGGCTCTCCTGTGGGACTTTCAAATATCTAGGGGTAACTCTAGATAAAAGACTAAACTGGAACTCCCACCTAAATAACAACCTATCAAACGCAACTCATGCCATGTCGCCCTGCAGAAGATTCTTTGGTTGAATCTGGGGTCTCAAATCCTCCACCATTCGTTGGTTATTTGCGATGATGGTAAGATCCATCGTTACCTACGCTGCTATTGTGTGGTGGCCTTAGGTTACGCAGGTCACTGGCATCAACAAATGCACTAAACTGCATAGGCGGCTTTGCCTTTCTTTGACAGGTGCACTTGGCACCTGTCTAACAGCAGCAATGAAATCAATTTTGATTTTGACTCCGTTGCACATCCAAATACAAGAAATCGCCGCTATGAGCTTTCTTAGAATCAAGCTCCAATTTGGAATTCTAGCCACCGAATCAGGGCATGCTAGACTAATCAAAGATATTCCTGGCTTAAAGATCTGCACTAGATCAGAATTGATGACCAATGAAGTCTTGTTTGGTGCAATTCGGAACCTTCATCCTAGACCGGAGGGTCTGTGATGCTGGCAACCCCATCAGTGACTCTCATGGCATACACTGGTATACCGACGGGTCAAAGACTGATCAGGGGTTTGGAGCTGGGATACATGGTCCCAACTGCAAAACCTCGATTGCTATGGGCAAATGGCCCACAGTTTTTCAATCCGAGGTTCACGCCATCGAGTTCTGCTGTCGTCTTATCCTCGAGAAGGCGATCAGAGCAGCGAATATTTACATCTTCTCGGACAGCCAAGCTGCCATACTAGCCCTCTTCTCAAAAAAGAGTAGGTTCACGTATGGTGGCTGACTGTTGGAACTGAGCAGCGAATATTTACATCTTCTCGGACAGCCAAGCTGCCATACTAGCCCTCTCCTCAAAAAGAGTAGGTTCACGTATGGTGGCTGACTGTTGGAACTGCCTCCAGACGCTGTCCAATAGAAACAAAGTTACCGTCCTATGGGTACCTGGACACTCTAGTTTCCAGGGCAACGAGCTAGCAGATGAGCTAGCGAGGGCGAGGGCCCCGAACCCTTCTGCGGCGTGGGGTGGTTGACTCTCTCATTCCTTGTGAAAGCATGGGCGGATAGGTTGACCGAACGCTATTGGTTCTTCCAATTAGGGATGAGGCAGGCCGAGGGATTCGTAAGCTCTCTACGAATCCCTCGGTTAAGCGAAGAATAAATCTACTCTCTAGGAGGGATCTCTATCTCCTTGTTGTTTACCTTAGTGGCCACCACTTGGTGAACTATCACCTCACGAAAATGCATCTGTCCTCTGACGCAGAATGCAGGCTCTGTAAAGAGAACGATGAAACCACTAAACACATCCTGTGTGATTGTCCAGCCTTGGTTTGGATTAGGAGGAAACATCTGCACGTGGAAACCGCAGTTCCCGGGCACATTGTCCTTCCGCGACAAAAGACCTGTTATGCTTCATCAGGGAAGCGGAACAGCTTTTGTCATGTTAGGGAGAGCATTATAGGTACAAAAGATCATTCTGGTTGCAGTGCCTCTCCCCTTCTCTGCTGGGAGACTTACTTTCTCAAATAATAATAATAATAACCATACCTATTTTTTATTTATTTACAAAGGGGTACAGCTATAAGAACCGTATTCGGCCAGTTTTAAGAACATATTTCTCCAACTCGCAGATAAGTTTACATAACTTGTTTGTTTTTTATGTTGTTCATATGTAGATACTTTAAAATTATTCACGACAGATGGCGCTCGCCTGTATTTCTTATGTCGATGTGTGTTTCGTCATTAAGTTTATTTAAGTATATGTATAGATTTAGTTACAATGATAAAAAGTCACAGAATGTGAGACGCGCGATTCGTATGTTCAAGTTATTATTTAGGTTTGCCATATTTATTTATTTATTTATCGTCAACTAAGCCAGTCGACTTGAAAAATTATTATATTTAAATTAAAATTAAATAAAATTAAGATTAAAAATATAAAAAAAATTTAAAATTAATTAAGATTATAAATTTATTAAATTTAGGCTGGGGAATATAAAGCAAGAATTAACGATCCAACATTTGCTGCAAAGGATTGGGGAAAACTCAGAAAAACCCAATCAGATCGGTGGATTAATGTTAGTTATTAGGATGAGAAGTTAATTCATTAAGGATAGATAATTTAACAGAGTGGAGAGAGGACTCTGAGTTGAAAACTCTCAACAGTCTATTGTAGTCAGCACAGAGAACTCGGAAAGGGTCATGCAAGCTGTAATTATTAGGACAAAAGGCTAAAGACAGTGACTTAAAATTACGAGTAACTCTAGAAGGAATACAGAAATTGATTAGGTTAAGTAGAGTGGGTACCTTATTAGTTTTACGATGAACATAACACCTAACATAATACGACGGTTAGTTAAAGAAGGTAGGTTAATTAGAAGGAGTCAACTAGAATATGGTGGTAAGTCTACACCCGAAACCCAATTAAGACTGCGCAAGGCAAAGAGTAGGAACTGCTTTTGAACTGACTCAATTCTATCTTGATGAATATGGTATTGCGGCGACCACACGCAAGACCCATATTCAAGAATTGGACGAACAAGAGAAGTATAAAGCAACTTTGTCGTATAAGGATCCTCGAATTCTTTGGCCCATCTTTTAATGAACCCAAGTGGGAAATGCCTTATTGACAATTTGTGTTATGTGACGATCAAATTTCAATTTATGGTCAAAGAGGATACCTAAATCCATTACTTCAGATATTCTTAAGAGTGG
This sequence comes from Zaprionus nigranus, assembly GCA_018903425.1. Classification (NCBI taxonomy): domain Eukaryota; kingdom Metazoa; phylum Arthropoda; class Insecta; order Diptera; family Drosophilidae; genus Zaprionus; species Zaprionus nigranus. Next base: position 800,580 of record JAEIGD010000036.1, on the reverse strand, counting down.
GGTTAAGTTAAGATTATAGTCGATGACATGATAGTTACCTCTGTAAAATGACATAACCTTGCACTTCAAACAGTTTAGATGTAGTAGATTATGTCTACACCAAGCAAAAAACAAATCAAGATCTGTTTGAAGAAGGTTATTAATAGGATCACTATGTGTCAAACAGAGTTTCACATCATCAGCATACATAAGAATGTTAGAGTGAAGAAGTATAGAAGGAAGGTCGTTAATAAAAAGGTTAAATAGCAAAGGCCAGTGGCTACCCTGAGGAACACCAGAAGTGACTAAGATCGGCTTAGAGAGACAGTCTTTAAAAGAAACTCGTTGAGACCTATTAGTTAAATAATCGGAAATCCACAAAAGGAGCTTTTGAGGAAAACCAATCAAATTTAACTTTTGGATTAAGAGTCTATGATTTACGGAGTCAAATGCTTCACTGAAGTCAGTATAGACCACATCAGTTTGCATTTTGTTCCGAAATCCTAAATTAATGTGAGAGGAAAATTCTAAAAGATTAGAAGCTGTGGATCTTGCCTTAATAAACCCATGTTGACACGGTGAAATTTTAGATTGACACATAAAAGTTAACTAAGTCGTAAAATTTATTTCAAAAATTTTAGGAATAGCGGACAATTTGGAAATACACCTATAGTTCTTCACATCATGGTTAGAACCACTTTTGTGAAGAGGAATGGAAAAAGAGTTTTTCCAAATAGGTGGGAAATAACTATTTGCTAGTGACAAGTCAAGCAGCTTATGAATTGGTTTAAGAATTGAATCAGCGCAATATCTAAGCACACATGCTGGAACCCCGTCATGGCCAGGAGAGAAAACGGGTTTTATCGATTTAAGATCACTAAGTAAAGACGTTTCATCAATAGAAGGACAGAAGAAAGTGTTAAAATTTTGTATAATATAAGGGTATGGATGTAATGGGAAACTATTAGGTTCAGTTCAATAAGTTGATTGAAAAAAGTCTGCAAACAAATCGGTGACAGCCTGATCATCAGTTGCTTCCTTATTTTCATATGATAGTACAGAAGGAAATCTACTTGATTTACGTTTTGAGTTGACAAAGTTGTAAAATTGCTTTGGGTCCTGAGCTAACTGCAAACGGCAGCGACAAAAATACTTTTTATAACAATTAGCATTTAGAGCAATAAAGTTTGCTCTTGCAGCAATATAACAAAAATACTTTTTATAACAATTAGCATTTAGAGCAATAAAGTTTGCTCTTGCAGCAATATAACGCGTAAAATCAGAAGGATTACAAGTAATTTTAAATTTTTTAAAATACCGGGATTTCAAATTTTTCAACCTTACTAGCTCACGTGAAAACCAAGGAGGCCTGTTGGACTTTACAGGAAGAGTAACAGGAACACATTGATCAAAAAAATGAGTTCATAGAGGAATAAAAAAATGAAATGCATGTATTTAGATCAGAGCATGAATAAAAAGATGACCAATCATGTTCCAAAATTAAATAATTCAATTTTTCAAAATCGGTCTTACGGAAACAACGAGATTTTAGTTTAGGGGAAACAGTTGCAGTTTGCGTAGAAATAGGCATAGTTAGAACCCGGTCTACTGTAGGATGATATAGATCTTCAGGAAGAACTAAGGGATTGATTCTAGAGATAGTATTTACTAGAATGTCGGAAGAGAAAACTAAATCAAACATTCTACCACTACAATTAGGAACATTATTTAGTTGATAAAGAGATAGCTCCGAAAGGCCACTTAAAAAATAATTAAATAAAGAATGCACCAATAAATCAGATTGAGAAAACCAAGTAACTTCTGGTAAGTTGAAATCACCAAAAACTAGCAAGTAGTCTCTATCAGATAATTTGGAGGCGACAGATTGGATACATGAAAGATGGTCCAGGTAGATAGAAATATCAGATGAGGGAGGAATATAAGAACAGGTAATATAAATTGAAATTTGATACATTGTTATTTTAACACATACAAATTCTAAGAGAGAACTATAGTCTATCGGAATTAGTTCGGAAGAAAGATCAGATTCTACAGCTATAAGAACACCACCTCCAGTTCGTGATAAACGATCACATCTGAAGGTGGTGTACTTATTGGGAAAAATTGAACTGTTATCTACATCAGGTTTTAACCAGGTTTCAGTAAATATTAGTATTTGATGATCAAAAGATACACTATTCATAAACAAATTAGATAGCTTAGAGTTTAGGCCTCTAACGTTTTGATAGGCAAAATGAAGATAGGAAAAATCTACTGGTTTTTTGATGTCCCATTAGAAGAAGAAGAGGCACGAGAAATTGTAGGAAGCGGTACCACAGCTCTACTTTTTTGTTTAGGAGAATAATCTTTTACAATTAAGTCTGGCGGCCAGAAGGTTGCGCTGCAGACAGATTGAAACTTGCCTGCAGGAATACTTATTTTAAAAGATGCAATATCTCGCATGTATTTAAATTTAAATTTTTCAACAACAATACTAGGTACAGAGATTTCAGAATTAATAAATGATTGCACATCTTCAACCGAAGTATCACGTGCAAGGCAAGAAACGAAAACTTGTTTCTTAGGCTTAACCGCGATAAGCGATTTAACATTTGAGACGTTGGCAGCGTTGTTTTCCAAAGAATTTTTGGGAATCTTTTTGGAAATAGTTGAAACAGGAGAAGTGACGATCAACAGTGGTGGATCGCATATAACAGCCGGGGAGGCTGGAGGTATGTTAGGAGACGTAGAAGCTGTTAAATAGGCAATAACAGGAGATGTTGTGCCTGAAGGAGTTGCCAGTGGAATTTCGGGAGACTCATCAGCACATTCATAGGAATTGAATTGAGTTTCCATATTAGAGAATTCTGATTGGAGATTTGAAAACGCTGCACGCCACTTCTCAAATTTCAATTTCGTCTCCCAAAGCATTTTAGTTACAGTGAGTTCTTTCACTCGACAAACTTTGCATGTCCATTTTAGGCCAGATTCTCTGTTGTTAATATGATGTTTAATGCGTACTGTTAAGCCGATGCATTTGATGTGAAAGTAGTTATCACACAGCCAGCAGCAAACAAATTCCGGCTTAGTATAGGACTTGCATTTACAAGGAGTAGCAGAGCACACCAGCATGTTGATGAAAAATTAATATGCCTTGAAAATTGTAGGGAACACCAAAAAAATAAGTTCCAAAAACAAAAAGTTAAAAAAGAACAGTTAGAGAGCAAGAAAGCAAGCCAAACAAACACAAGCGTAACTCACAAGAGAGTGTAAAGAAGCGTGAGAGTGAGAGCGCGAGTAAGTGTATGTAGAAAGCAGAAAAAATAACAACACTACTGTAGCGAGAGAGCCGTTTAGGGTACACACTTAGCACAGCGCAGCACACTCAGAGAGCGATGCAATCGAGAATGAGCGTGGGAGTGTGAACTGCAAACAAAAACAAAAACAAGACGCTTAAGACGCGCAAGTTATTTTAGATAAAATGTAGTTACTTATATATCAATTTGTTAGCACAAAGTTATTACACTGTAGTGAATTAAAAATTTGAAATTTAAATCACCAGAAATTTAGTACAACACGTTAAATAACAGGAGCAAAAGCTAAACACAGCTGATCACCAAGAAAGTTAGTTAGCATATGTAGGTGCCGCTACCGATATGTTCGGTTCCGCCACAGTACTCCCCTTCCAGTAAATCCTTGACTCGCGAAAGTCACTACGCCGCATTTCGTACGTCCTTTGCAGAGTGGAGTTAGATTCCTTCGAGTCGAACTGCTGATCCTCCTTCACAAGGAAAACAGGTTTGGGGCGGTCGAGTGTTACTGCTGAGTTTTTCCCGTCGATCCGAATAGTGAAGACTCGATCGTTGTCCCGTTTGATGATTTCATATGGGCCGGTGTAGGGAGGCTCCAGAGGTTGGTTTACAGCGTCTGTGCGGAGGAAGACATAGGTGCATTTGTCTATTCCCTTCAGTAGGAACATATTTTCTTTCACATGGTGTGCTGTGGGAGTCGGGCGAATTTTCTGCATATGGTCTCGAAAACTGCTCAGGAATGCTGTGGGATCAACCGTTTTGCCCATATCGGCGAAAAATTCGTTTGGCATTCGAATTGGTACTCCATATAACATTTCAGCTGCAGATGATTTCAAGTCTTCTTTGAAGCAGGTACGACGCCCGAGTAGCACTGTAGGTAATAGTTGAGGCCACGGTGTGCCATTGTTACACATCAACGACGATTTGAAAGATCTGTGCCACCTTTCTATAAGTCCATTTGATTGCGGGTGAGAGGCCGTGGTATGAATGTTGATGGAGCAGCATAGACATTAGTTTTATTAGTATTATTATTAGTATTGTAATAATTGAATTCGGACATTGAAGTCATAGGTTAACATAGATTAGGGGAAATTGAATTGTCATTTAGTTTGCGCTAGTCGATCGGCAATTGCCGACGGCAAAGTCGGGAGTGCGTGGCGAATATCTTACATAAAAATATAAAATTGGTGGCATACATATTTATTAAATTTTAGTGAATGAGTGTGTGTGTAAATGCAAATTATCTCTTTCCCATCTTCGGTTAGCGCACATAGTATTTACATATTGACCGCTAACTTAGAACATCTGTGAATACATAAACTACATACGTACATACGAGTATTGGCGTTTGCATATAAGTTAATTTATTTGTTTATTAATGAAAATAAAAAATAAATTTTACAAATTTATTTTTATAACTTTATTGATCGGATTCAAAGTTAAGACTAAATTGAAGTTCTACTCTAGTTCCCTAATCTGGCCTTTTGTGAATCAGAATTTGGTGCAGCGGTGGCAGCGATGGTGGCAGCGACGGTGGCAGCGACGAATCAAAGTTTGACAACAGTTTGTCAGTTGTGCAGTCGGCTGTAATTGGTTAATTGCAGTTCTGCTGATGACTTCTTAATAAATTTGGCCATTTCCTGTTGTTGTCAATATTTCGTAGGAATTGCATGTGCCCGTGTGAACTGCTTGGCCATTTCCTGTTGTGGCTAATATTTAGTAGGAATTGCAGGTGCGCGTGTGAACTGTTTTGCAACTGCAGTTCGATGCTCTGTTAATATTAATTTGGTTACGATTTAGTTTACTTTAGGTTGGCGCGTGCAGGAAATAATGCAGACGCTGACCTAAGCTTTTCTTTATGAGCTTTTGGCAAAGCGTGTTGTTAACTTATACACACATACATTTGTCATTGCGTCCGTTTACCTCGGACCGTTCTTTGCGCTCACATAATTTCGTTGTTTCGCGCGTGCCTGCATTTGGCGCCACTTGCATTTCGTCACTCCGCACCCCGCGTATTATATTTCTGTCGACAAACGTAGCACAGCAAACGTTTGATTTGATTATCGTTTTCTCTTGTTTCTCTTTTCGTTTGATATACATACTTAGAGTGCGTGCGCATATATTCTCTCGTTACATTGCATACCCCGCATTTTACATTGCCGCCTACAAACGTAGTTACAGCAAAAGTTTAGCCGGCCTTACTTCGGATCGCTTGTATCATTTTCGTTTGTTTGCTCACACAACGCATAGGTTGCGCGTGTGTGTGTATAGGCAAGCTAGATTTACATAGTCAGCATCGTTGCGAGGGTAGTTCACAAAGTTGGTGACATTTACTTTATGTTGAATTTAATTAATTTTATCAATCAATGGAGTCAGAAAAGACAATTGAAAAGCCACAAGTCAGCAAGACAAGTGCAAAATTATCACTATGCTTGCAAATATTTGACAAAGTTAGTGCTGATATGTCTCGTATGCAAACAGCAATAAAAGCGAAGACCATTTCGACTGATAAAACAGAGTTAGCGTGCCGATTAGAACTTTTACAAGGGCCCTTTAGAAGATTTGTGTGTCATCACAAAGGCATTATACATAAATGCCTCAAAGCCAGCATCAGAGCCAATAACTGAGCATAATTGCTCCATAGTTTCAATCCCAACTGCCGAAAATGCGTTTGCCAAAATTTAGTGGCAAACATTCGAAGTACAAAAATTTTATGTGCCTGTTTGAAAGTTTAGTCGATGATGATCACTTAGTTTTGTGTTTATCAGATGAAGCATTGGGGGTAGTTAAGCCATATCAATTAACGGATTGTAACTATCCAAAGGCCCTCGCTAGTCTCAAGGCAGTATATGACAACAAATGTCTTATATTCTTTGATACTGTTTCGCAATTGTTTGACATACCTAGCATGACAAAACCATCTGCATCGAGTTTGAGATCGATCATAGATACGGTGTATGCTATTTATGCTTCGTTGTCGTCGTTAGGTAACGACAAAGGCATTGCTAGTGCAATGATAATTCACATGGTCATGGCAAACGTAGACCATGTTACCAAATCTCATTTCCAAGAGGAGCTTGACTAAGATACGATGTCATCTTGTCTCTAATTTATCTATTCAGTCGGAAATCAAAACTTCCGAAGACTAAAAAAGTGCTGTTGTATGTACATTATCAGAAGTTGAGGCAAATTGTTTTGTGGACCTAATAGATCGTCACTCCAGCTTTCCAAATTTGATTCGCATAATGTGCTTCGATTCTGTCACAAAGTGCTCGAAACAGATTCTCTCGTGGTGGCATCCGAAAGAAATATTTCATTTTTAAAACTGATCGCCGTAGTACAAAGCACTACGTTCAAAAGCGAATTGAAATTATTAAGAAAATCAGCAGATCTAGCATCAATGTTGCAATCGCTGAATCCATTTATTGATAAATTTGAGAAAAATGGAATACAATTTGAACTCATTCGACTAGGAGGACGTTTGTTATACGGGCCTCTCTCTTATGATGTTAAGTTTCCGCTTTTTATGACAAAGAAATCAGAATTTATTCAACTATTTGTCAAATATTTGCGTCGTAGGCACTACCTTGCTGGTCCAAAAGTTCTAGTTGGACTTTTGAGGCAGAAAATTTGGGTAGTAAATGCACTGCAGTTGTTCGGGATTGCGTAACTGTTTTCGATATAAGCCAAAATTGTTGTGGCAAATAATGGGAAATTTGCCTGCTGATCGCCTTCGAAAAGGTCGGTCATTTAGAGTATGTGGAGTATACTTCTATGGGCCGTTCTATGTTAGCTATAGGATAAGGGGTAGACCACCTGTAAAAATGTATGTTGCCGTTTTTGTTTGTTTTGCCTTAAAGGCGGTTCATTTATATCTGGTAACCAATCTATCAACTGATGCTTTTTTGAACGTTTTTAAAAGGTTCATCGGGACACGCGGATTATCGGAGACGATATTCAGCGACGACGCAAAGATTTTCGTTGGAGCGAGCAACGTGCTGAGGAAGCTGCATACGGCGTTCCACAACAACGAGGTGAGGCTGATGGACTTCGCAGCGGAAAGAGGAGTGCAGTGGAAGCTCACACGGAAGTAAAGTCTGCCAAGCACAGGCTCCTGGGAGGAGCGAGCAACGCCGATCTGACGCAGGACGAGCTGAGCACGCATCTGGTGGACGTCGAGGCGCTGCTCAACTCCAAGCCGTTGCTCGTCGACAGCAGCGATCCCAGCAATGGAGAGGTGCTGACGCTAGGCCACCTGCTTATCGAACAGCCTTTGTTGGCGCTGCCTTCAGGATCCGATCCAGACCAGCAAAGCGAGACCAGCCAGGTCCAAGGACTACCTGCTCAGCCTCTAGCAGCGAGCAAAATGGGCCAAAGGCGAGGGCAATCTCGAGGAAGGGACGGTCATGCTAGTGCACGACGACAAGACACCCCCCTCAGCAGTGGATAACCAGGCGCGTAACGCGCACAATTCGAGGGGAGGACGGCAAGGTCAGAGTGGCAGAAGTCAAAACGGCAACAGGCATCACTAAGTGCCCAGTACACAAGCAGGCTCTAATCCCATTGCTTGAAATCCGGAGCTCTTTAACGGGACCGGAATGATGGAGCACCATAGACATTAGTTTCATTATTAGTATTGTAATAATTGAATTCTGACATTGAAGTCATAGGTTAACATTGATTAAGAGAAGTCATCCCTTAGCAGCTCGGACAGCGGTGCCTGAATGTGGGAAGATTGGGGTTGACATCTGCGATAGTAGTTTATGACGCCCAAAAAGCGACCGAGTTGACTGATAGTTGCTGGGCTTGCATAATTCAGAATGGCATTGATGCGAGAGGAAGGTGGTTTGATGCCGTGCTTGTTAATCGTGTAGCTGAGAAAATTAACTTGCGGTTGCGCTAATTGTCTTCTTCCATGGGAAGTTGATAGTAAGCCTTTACCAAGTCAAGCGTTGAGAAGACTTTGCTTTCATTCTGCTGTTCAGTGAAATCGTTAATGAGCGTAATCGGATAGCGATCAGGTATCGTAATTGAGTTGAGCTATCGATAATCGTCGCATGCCTTCCAGCCACCGTCTTTTTTGTGACCATGTGGAGTGGCCTGGACCAAGGACTTTTAGATGGACGACATATACCTTGTTCAATCAAAAAATTGATTTCCTTTTTGGCAGTGGCTACTTTGTCTCCGGATAAGCGGTAAGCGTGGTCGGTGCAGAGTACATACAAACCTTTATACCCTTTTTTGAACATTCTTAATGGTCGAAGGGTATAAAAATAATTGTTCACATTTGATATGTAGGGGAAAAGAGAAATGTTGTTTTTGAAAAAATTATAATAGTTGAAAATTCGATTGTAAACTAAAACGAAAACGAAGGCTACCTTCGGCATGTCAGTGGTGCCCACCCATAAAGTTGCGTTTTTAAATTGTGCGAAGTCTGTTACGTTTTCTCGTTTTGCACTCAACGAAAGGCCGAACAGCAATGCTGAAGTCACACGAATGTGTTTACACTCGTACGTGTATCTGCAGAACTTGGGCACAGGCACTGCCTATTCACTGCGCATGGGGCACTGGACATCGATGTTCTATTTCCTTGAAAGTTCTTATATCCGTTCCAATACCACCGATATATATTGGTGCAAAATATTATGTCCAACTTTGACTGCCACTGATAAGTTACGTTATTTCTAAAATTTAAACTGGTATTCATACAAAAACCTGTATTTTGGTCGATTGGTATTTTGGTCGATTTTAAAGAAATTTTACAGTCCGATATAAATTTGGTTGCAATATCTTAACAAATAACAAAAATCGACCGATAGTTTTTTCGATTCCCTAGTTGATGCTGATTCAGAATGCGAATACGTATATATACTTTATAGGGTCGGAGATGTCTCCTTAATTGTTTTGCAAACTCCTGGCCAAAATTTATATACCCTCTGCAAGAGTATAATTATAAATTTCTCAAACGAATCCGAATTGAGGAAATATTCTTAAGTACCTACATGCGACGGTTCTTTTGTTCAAAATTTAGCAATTTTGGAACAAACTTCGCTGACACACGTCTCATGCCCAAAACGATAGAAAAATTTAATGGCACGGGCCAAGCGATATACCGATATCGTCAGCAACTTCTCTAATAGTGATTCGACGATTTTTCAAAACAATTTTCTTCACTGCTTAAACGTTTTCATCAGTTGTTGACGTGCTTGGGCGTCCAGAGATTTTCGAAGCACTATTTATTTATTATTTATTTTTTTTTATGCAAATCATTTAATCCATATTTTTCGATAGCGAAAATTGGAGATCACGCAAAACACTTATAACCTTTACGCCTCTCACAACCAAACAAAACATGCTATACACTTGAAACTTGGTACAGATGTTTAGGAAAAGTGTACCAATATAACATAAAAAAAAAATAGAATTTCGATTATACGTAACCAGCGAAAATTTAAAATACATTTTGAACACACCTCGTACGTCCCTAAAAATTCTTCGCTGGGTTTTAAGGGCCTTTCGACGAAGGCGGGATTGACTGCTGAGCTGTGTTAGAGCTCTCACTATGTGGTCAGGGTCCCAAGTAAACTTGTTGTGGTATTTTTCCTCAAGGTCCGTAATTGCATTGATGAAAGGTGGAATTTTAAATTCTCTGTGTCTTTATTCATTCCGAACGTACCACGGTGTGTCAGTAGTTGCTCTCAGAATCTTTGATTGTGCTCGCTGCATTATGTAAATATTGCTTGCTTACATAACTGTGATCCATAGGTCCAGATATGTTTCAATACATAATTATAGAGTAAGACCATGTGATCTAGGCTGAGCGGAGAGCCAGCGTTGATAAGCCAGTGTAAGTTGTTGACTTTAAGTTTAAGTTAAATTTTTTTGGCTTCAATGTGCCTGCGCCATGTGAGTCTTCTGTCGAGGTCTACTCCTAGGTACGTTACCTCATCTGATTTCGGGAGTGGTACGTTGTTCAGCAAAATTGGTGGGCAATCTTGTCTGTTTAGCGTCAACGTTACGTGCTTTCATTTTTGCTCGCTTACTTTTATTCGCCAGTAAGAGATGCCTAAGAGATGTAATGCCAGATGTGCTGTAGCTTGGATTGAGGACCTTGAACGGCTAAAGATAGCTGTATCGTCGGCAAACGTAGAAACCGTTAGGCGACTAATTGTAGGAATGTCGGCTGCATTGATGAGGTATAAAGTAGGTCCAACAATGCTGCCTTGGGGGACTCCAGCCTCAGTTTTATGGTCACCGGAAGTGACAGTGTTGCACCGCACTGCAAACTTTCTGTCGTAGATGTATGACTTTAGAAGTTTATGAGTGCTTTCGCGTAAGGTTGTTTTAACTTTAAACATAAGGCCGTCAAGCCAGACTCTGTCGAATCCTTGGGATACGACTGTAAAGGATTCTCTATTTTCAAATGCAGTTCTTATTTCCGTTGTTATTCGATTCACCTGCTCAATGTTTTCGTGGCTTTTACGAAAGCCAAATTAATGAACTGGGATTTTGTTGTGGGCGCTCAGATGAAGATTAAGTCGGGTTAGCAGGCATTTTTGGAATAGTTTCGAAATACATAAGAGTAGAGTTATTGGTCTGTAAGATGAAGGAACTGTGTGGTTCTTACCTGACATTGGAATCATTATAATAATCGTTGTGGAAAGTAACTAAGTTTGGCGATAGCATTAAAGAACTAGGTTATGTATTAAAATGCAGAATGTGGCAGCTTGATGATCATTTCCGGTGTTATAAGGTCGCAGCCAGATAATTTTTTCGGGCTGAAATTGTCTTTAATAATATTAGTTATTTAATTTGGACGAAATACAATTGAGGTGTGTTGTTGGTGGCAGCAAATGTGGTTTTTTTTTTTTTTTATTTTTTTTATTTGTTTTTTAATCTATTTAAAAAAAAACTTTTTTTCAAATATACATATTTTATTTTGATTTAATACGAGAAAATAACAAAAACATTGATTTAATTTTCTATATGCGAATCGGAATTTTCAGACTCTTGATAAATGTCTAACAACAGATTTCGTGCTTCCCTATTAAATAAACAGGCTTTCTTGGACTTATGTGATACACTTTGGGACAAACTTGCTATGAATGGATATGAACAGATTAACAATGAATTCATTAGATCCTCCATTGTTTTTTTGCGCAAGTTCTTGCGATTATGATCAAGCCTGAAGTTTCTCAAATCTTTATTTCTCGCTTCCAATGCTTCTTCCAACATCATGCCAATTGGAAGTGGTAGACTTTCTATGATATCAGCTCCATGTATCAAAATTCTGTGTACTGATCTTGGTATATAGAACCATGGATATTCTCCAATGAACATTTTAGCGGTTCCCAATGCGTATTTGAGGAAGCTTTCGATGTTTATGGAATATCCAGAGACTATACAATGCAAAATGATTCAAAGTCGTTTTATTAATTCATGGTTCACACCAGTAAATCTAGCAGATACAGCAGAATTTTTAAAAAATCGACGAGCTGTATTTCCGCTATTAGTATTTCCTGAGCCTTGCATAGGATTGTCTTCCAACAGCACTAATTCGACCGTCCATTTTTCTAGGATATATGCCTTTTTCTTCCAGTTAAAGTTTATCCGAATAACGGACTTGCCACTTTTTAATAGGCAGCCGATAACTTATGCACTCAAAACATCGTATCTAGCAATGCAAAATAGATAGACCAAATTCAAATAAGTTTTCATTTTTTGGCATAATTATAATAACATCCAACTTATTTATCTGTTTTGGCGTAGCCTTACAGACGCCGCATGTCTGTGTCGAAGTTTCCGCAAGTATGCTGAAGACTTTTCCATCAAACCAAATCTACAGACTCTTTTGCAAAAACTATTTTAAGTGGTCTACAATATCGGGTTGACGATGGCCGATGATTTTGCCAAACTACGGAAGTTCCATTAACTAGTTGCAGTGGCACAATACATATAAAAAATAAATGCTCATCAGCCATTTTATACCCTTCGACCATTGAAAATGGTCAAACAAGGGTATACTAACTTTGTGCAAATGTATGTAACAGGCAGAAGGAGGCGTGGGAGACCCCATAAAGTATATATATTCTTCAGGATCACAAGCCGAGGCGATTGAGCCATGTCTGTCTGTCTGTGTGAACGCACAGATCTCAGCTATTATAAAAACTAGAGTAACCAAATTTGGCAGGAAGACTTCTGTGTACTATAAGCAGATCAAGTTTATTTCAAATGTTAGGTGCCACGCCCACCGCCGCCACAAATCAATAATTTAATTTTTGAACTCAATTTGTAAGCGCTGTATAAAAGATACAACTTTCTCAACATATACTAAGCTAAATGAAATATCTACGTAGTCTCCAAATTATAATCCGATCGGACAATAATCACAGAAGTTATTTAAGAAAGTATGAGCATAAAACCCAGTGCTCCTGTCAGCTAACAAGGGAGGCGGGCGAGCGACAAGGGCGAGCGCCATCTGTCGGGATTAATTTCAAAGCATGTGCATATATATATGTGAATTTAACAAATTAAACTACACGGGAATATAGGTCGAAGGGTATCCCACTGTCGCGTTTTGCGCGACTCTTGCTCTAGTTAGTTCTGGGTTTCTAAAACTTTGGCGGTATGTATAGTGCCCCGAACTTCCATCGCAACCCCATTTGGAGAACAGCCACAAATGTTTATATTCACCGTCTTTAAATTGGCTAAAATTGTTAGGATTGGCTTCAACAATTCTGGTTATTGTGTGGTCCAGCATTTCTTGCAAAAGAACTTCTGCAAAATTCTCTTCCACTTTCACCAAATCTGGATAGCACATTCTCTTAGCGGAACGTAAAACATCGTAAGTTGGGAAGATATTAAAATTATGTGCTTTTGTTTCAGCATACAAAAGTTGATATGTTCTTTTGGTATAATTGCCATCAATATATAGGGCTTAGCAGTGTATTTTAAAGGCAGCTCTTTGTTAAGACTTCTTCTAATTATTTTGGTTGTTTCAGGTTCTGTGGCAACCATTGAAACAATTTCGGAAGTACTACGCTTTCCAGATTTGTGCAAACTTTTCTATAAAAACGAACCTTAGGCTAGTTTTTTTTTTTGGATTCGGAAGGTCCAAAAACATATAGAAACATATATCGCATGACTCGATCATGACCCCCCATTATTTTTTGGGGCTTTAAATACCCAGATCATGACAATTTTTTATACCCTTCGACCATTGAAAATGGTCAAAAAGGGTATACTAACTTTGTGCAAAATGAAAATGTATGTAACAGGCAGAAGGAGGCGTCGGAGACCCCATAAAGTATATATATTCTTGCTCAGGATCACAAGCCAAGTCGATTGAGCCATGTCTGTCTGTCTGTCCGTCTGTCCGTCTGTCCGTCTGTATGAACGCACAGATCTCAGCTATTATAAAAGCTAGAGTTACCAAATTTGGCAGGAAGACTCCTGTGTGGATCAAGCAGATCAAGTTTATTTCAAATGTTAAGTGCCACGCCCACCGCCCCCACAAATCAATAATTTAATTTTTGAACTCAATTTTTAAGCGCTGTTTAAAAGATAGAACTTTCTGACTTAACATATACTAAGCTTAATAAAATATCTACGTAGTCTCCAAATTTCAGTCCGATCGGACAATAAACACAAAAGTTATTTAAGAAAGTATGAGCATAAAACCAAGTGCGTCAGCTAACAAGGGAGGCGGGCGAGCGCGTAGCACGAGCGCCATCTGTCGGGATTAATTTCAAAGCATGTGCATATGCATATGTGTATGAATTTAAGAAATTAAACTACACGGGAACATACTAGGTCGAAGGGTATCCCACTGTCGCGTGTTGCGCGACTGTTGCTTTTCTTACTGGTTTTTTTGTGGGGTTGTGATATTATTTCATCAATTCCAAAAAGACCAAAGTAAACGCGGAAGCTTTAAAAAACACGTGGTGCTAAGATAGCATGTGTTCGAAAAGCACAGTCGCCTACTGATATGGACTTAATCGATTTAAATGCCATCGATTTCATAAATAAGTATTTAGGAATCGACGCCAAATCAAATTTTACTGGATCTTAACAGTTCAAAATTTGTATTTCGTTTCGCTAAATCCATCAAATCCCCCACTGTGGGACGGCTGGATAGCTTTAAATGAGAAATAATAAATTATTTTGAGGTCACTTTAGTCTTTTTTTAGAAAAAATCAAAGATTGTTATTATTTTTCTTTTATGTCAGCTAGGTTAAGAAGTGGCGAAGCACGAGAATAGATTCATCAGTCTTCACTATTACACATTATTTATGCGGTTTCTGTACAATTATGCCTCCCAAATGACAAGCAATTGGCAAATCTATACCTAATACACTAAATAGAAAAGAAGACCAGTTCGTTTTAATCATCTGAACAATGATATGTGGTGTGAGAATCTGTTCGGGTTCGTACTACTCTGGTCCGTTCGTCTGAGACAACTGAACAAAGCTTTCGCTTTGCAAAATGATCGGATATACCGCTCGAACTAAAACCCGGCACGTAGAGTTAAATGTTGGTGCTTTTCATTATGACAGTAACATACTTATGATTACTGCATTTATTCAAACGTTATTGAAATCATACAGCTGCAGTTATAAAAATAACACCATTGGGACAATTTTATATTTTTTACACCCTTCGATTGAAAATGGTCAAAAAAGCGTACACTAACTTTGTGCAAATGTATGTAACAGACAGAAGGAGGCGTGGGAGATCCCATAAAGTACTATATGGTACATATATTCTTGCTCAGGAGCACAAGCCGAGTCGATTGAGCCATGTTTGTCTTTCTGTCTGGCTGTGTGAGCGCACAGATCTCAGCTATTATAAAAGCTAGAGTTACTAAATTTGGCAGGAAGACTCTTGTGTACTAAACACTGATTAAGTTTATTTCAAATGTTAAGTGCCACGACCACCGCCCCCGCCATTCAAAAATTTAATTTTTGAAATCAATTTGTAAGTGCTGTATAAAATATTGTATATAACTTTCTGACTTTAACATACACTTTTTTTTTCAAGTTTTTTCATATTTTTTGAATCTTTCCTTTTACTTAAGAGACTAACAATAAGTTTTTAAATCTTATTCTAAGCTAGCTAATTATTATTTTATGAGATGAATCGTGCTATGTAGCCTAACAAATTTAACGCTGGGCTGGTTGATCGTTGCTGTGCAGTCGACTTTGGCTGCATACTCGAAGAAGTTTTCTTTCAAGGGGATTTGGATGTGAGCTTACTCTTTCATTGTATTTTACTTTTCTCTTTGTTATTGTCTCAATGACAAGTTTTATTTGTAGGTCTCTGTGTATATTCTCGTTCCGAAGATACAATGGAGCTCCAGTTATGATTCTCAGAATCCTAGACTGTGCTCGCTGTACGATGTCTATGTTGCTTCTCGATGCATTGCCCCATAGCTCGGAGCCATAGATCCATATGGGTTTAAGAACGGAGTTATACAAAAGGACTTTGTACTCCAGGCTTAGGGGAGACCGAACGTTTATAAGCCAGTGTAGATCCTTTGCTTTTAGTCTCAGGTGCGTCGTCTTGGCCTCTATGTGTTTTTTTCTGCCAGGTGAGCCGCTTGTCCAGATGAATACCTAAGTATGTTACGTCATCGGCTTGTGGGATGCGCGTGTGGTTTATAACCAAGGACGGGCAGCTTTGTTTGTTAAGAGTAAACGTAACTTGTTTGCATTTTTGTTCGTTTACTCTCTCTTTGGTATAAGTAAGACTTTAGAAGCTTATGTAAGTTTTGAGGCAGCAGTTTGGTTATTTTAAACATAAGTCCATCCAGCCATACTCTATCGAATACTTGTGCAACGTCTAAGAATAGAGCTGTGCAATATTCACGATGCTCAAAAGCAGTGCGAATTTCTGTTGTGATGCGGTTAGCCTGCTCAATACATCCATGTTTTGCCCGAAAACCAAATTGGTGCGATGGGAGTGTGTCGTGTGTTTTGAGGTGGGGACTGATTCGTAGCAGCAGTACTTTTTCAAATAACTTGGAGAGACAAGTAAGCAGGCTTGTTGGCCTGTATGATGATGGCTGTGTTTTGTCTTTTCCAGGCTTAGAAATCATAACTATACCATAACTGATTTCTTCCACTTTTGAGGGAAGTATCCAATTTTGATAATTGCATTGAAGAGTAAGCAGATTTGTAGAACTGCACACATTGGGAGCTCGATGATCATTTTCGGGGTTATTAAGTTGTAGCCAGGTGATTTTCCAGTTTTCAGTTGCTCTTTAATGACTTTCGTTAGTTCGCTTGGAGGAATTTTATGGGATCTTGTGTTGCTAAGTCAGATGCGAGTAAATGAGTTAGTGGCTGGATTTGGTTGGAATACTTTTTTGAGATGATCAGCGAAGGGTCTTGCTCTGTCCATGTCACTACGAGACCAGTTTCTGGTAGAGTTACGAAGGGGTACGATAGTTTCTGCTGGTGCCTGTAGATTCCTGTGGGCTTTCCACAATGAGTTTTTTGTGCTGGTGGGCGTGAGATTCTCGATGTAACGCAGTTGTACGTCCGCTTCTATTTTCTTAAGCGCTTTAGTAAGTCTGCGAGAAGCTGCTTTTAGTCTAATTCTTCGTCAGGTGATCTGTGTTCTTGCGACTCCCTACGAAGTCGTCGTTTTTCAAGCACAAGGAGTTCGGTTTCTCGAATTGTCATGTTGAACTTTTTAATGGATCCGTGGGTATCTTGTGGAGTTGACGCTTTTGCTGCTGCAACTAGTGTTGATTCTAGGCTACCAGCAAACTGATCGATGTCTTGCTCGGTTTCCAATAAGCTGGAGAAGTCGGTATGAGAATGTGTACCTCTCCTAGTTGGTCCTGTTACTTGTAAGTCTATACGGCCGCTCGGTGTGTTGCAGTTGGTACAAAAGATTAAAGAGCACCGGGCAGTGATCAGATGAAAGTTCTGAAAGTGCCTCAGCTGTAATTATCGATTTGGATATCCTTTTGGTGATGGAAAAGTCAATCAAATCTGGAAGCTTTTTAGGATCTGGTGGCCAGTATGTAGGCATTCCCGGAGAAACATAATTAAGCTTGCTTTGTGGTTTAATAATTGCGTTGTATAGCTATTTTCCTTTAGGAGTCGCTATTCGGGATCCGCAGTACATGTGTTTCGCATCCCAATCGACAGCTGCAACAAACCTTTCACCGAACTAGTAGAAAAGTGTTGTCGATTTGTCCTCAGATATTGTGAAGCGGGGTGGGTAGCCAGGGTGAGAGCACCGTTATCGCATTGGAGGCTTATAGAGGAAGATTGTAGGCAGTCTTCTTGCCAATTACTAACAAAGTGGTGTTTAATTCGCGATCGTATTAGTATGCCAGTGCCTCCATGGGCCTTGCCATCCGGGTGGTTTGCAAAGTAAAATTTGTATCCTGGTATTTGAAAATTGTACTTTTCAGTAAGGTGAGTTTCTGAGAGTAGCATAACGTCAATGTTTCTGTCGGCTAAGAACTGAGCAAGTTGTAGCTTGTGCCGCGAAACGCCATTAGCATTTCAGGTTGCTATTATTAGGGGAGTCATTATACTGTTTTAGAAGAAACGAGCATTTGAATAAGGATATTTTGGTTCCTCATAAGCTCTTGCATAGTTGCTTGCATGAAGGCCATAAAGTCTTTCATGCTTTCCTGCATCGAAAGCACAATCACTTCAACGCCAATTGGCTGCTGTTGCATGTTATCGTGAGTGTTTGTTTGATGAATGGGGGTGTTTGCTGTTGGTGTTTGGATCTCTGATTTTAGTGCACTTGCAAAGGAAATATTTGGCGCTGTTCGGTGGCTGATAGACAAAGGGATGTTTGTTGTAGTCGGTTCCATTGCTTTGTGAATTGTTGGTGTGGTACGATCACGAGCTGAAGCCACTCGTTTGTTTAGGCGACTCTTAAGTTCCTTGTAAACAATGCATCTTCGCCAGTTGCCTGTGTGTTTTTCGCCACAGTTGCTGCATAATTGAATTGAGCTGTCGTCCTTGTTCTTAGGACAGTTTGCGGTACTGTGAGCATCGCTGCAAACGATGCAGATAGATTTTAGGGTGCAGTACGCTTTGGTGTGGCCATATTATTGGCAATTGGTACACTACACAGGCTAATTGTGCTTGTGTGGCTCTTCGACGGTTATTCTCCGGTGCAGTAGAAACTGTAGTTTCTAAATAGGATGTACTTCATTTTTGCTGATTTTTTGACTTGATAGCTCCAGTTCGACTTTGAAGAGTGGCTGCGGCTCTTTCTTCCTGTTAAGAATATTGATCACCGTTTTTGCTTTAAAGTTTTTCTCCTTTAGTGCCTCGGTAATTTTGGATGGGGTCACTGATGATTCAATTCCTTTAATGACAACCTGCAATCCTTTGGCACTTTTGAGCTGGTAGGTATAGTAACTCTTTCCAGCTTCATCCAGGTACTTGGTCACTAACCGATGGCTGGACTCATCCAGAGTCTGCACTTTCGTTTCATGTATGTTTCCCTTGGTAAGAGGTATAACGTGGAACTTGTTTTCTCCGATGATTCTAGCTAGTTTGTTAACCAGCGCAGGTGAGGTTTTCTCACGTAAAAATAGTGGTGGCGGCTTAATCTTCTCCTGTTCCTGTTCTTTGATTGGATGCCCTTCGCAGTCATCCAATAGTGCAAACCTATTTGAAGTTGAGTTATTGTCCACGCTGGCGCGATTTATTTTCGACTGATTGCAAGCCTGTTTGTATTGTGAGCTTAGCTTTCGCTTTATTTGGATGTAGGGATCCAGCCCTGTTTGAACAGTAGATATCGAAGATATTGTGCTGGTACCAACAGAGCTTGACGCCGTTTGCAATGGGGAGAGCGTGAGAGAGACGCTCTCAGTGCGTTCGGGTTCAATTCGTGCAGTCGTAAGCATTAGTGAGCAAGACCGCGATCGTTTGCATTCTGCAGGTGCTAGGTCATTGACCGGGTGGATGATTTGGCGCTCGTGGGAGTCAGACACGAAGGTGAAGTATGTATTGTTTCCTTGGAGAGAGCGCCGGCGCTCGTCTTGCTCTTTTTGCCGCTGAGCGCGCAAATCGCGTTGCCTCATTTTAGAACTGTCGATTTGTTTGTTGTCTATTTATTTAGCTTTTGTTTTAATTTTATTTTTCCACACACAACAAAATAATATAGATTAGCAATTTAACATTGCTAATAGCGTCTTTTCGCTGATATTTGTATTTTTATTTCGTTTTATTTATTCACTTCACTTAAATAAATTGATTTTGTACAGAGCTCGATGAAAATACGTCTTACCCCGACGCGATGTCAACTCAAAACAAGGATATAACATATACTTAGCTGAACAAATTATCTACGTATTCTCAGAATTACAATCCGATCGGACAGTAAACACAGAAGTTATTTAAGAAAGTATGAGCATAAAACCAAGTGCTTGTGTCAGCTAACAAGGGAGGCAGCCAAGCGCGAGTGTCATCTGTCGGGAATAGTTTTAAAGCATGTACATATGCATATGTGTATGAACAAATAAAATCGGAAAATCGGAATGAAGTTTTCTATACGAGTATACTATGCGCAGATCAAGTTAATTTCAAATGTTGAACGCCACGACCAACGCCTCCGCAAATCAATAATTTAGTTTTAGCTCAATTTTTAAGCGTCGTATAAAATATATAACTTTCTGATTTCATCATATACCAAGCTGATTGTTATACCTACGTATTTTAGAAATTTTACACTGATCGGATAATAAACACAAAACTTATTCAAGAAAGTATGAGCATAACTCCAAGTTTTTGTCTTGGTTATATCTGTCTTGAAGCATTTTAAAGTATGTACATATGAATATGTGTATAAAAAAAAACAAATTAAGCTGCCCCGCTTGACTGTTGCTCTCGTAAGTCTTGTAAACATGTCTGCGAGTTGGAGAAATATGTTATTGGAACTGGCCGCATACGGTTCTTATAGCTGTACCCGTTTAAATAAATAAAAAATAGGTATACTCGTAGTTACAGCATAAATAAAAGATAACAATATTATATATGTAACATGGATCCCGCTGGGTTTTGAACCGATAAACTAACATTCACACAGTTCCTTGTAAATCTATTTCGGGCTTGATTTGACAGTTTTCGCTTAGAGAACTATGTCGAATAATTGGAACAACAAAGTTCCTTACAACTCTATTTGGGATTTGACAACTTCCTTGTGTTTCGTTCTTTTTAGCAAATTACATTGCATTGCGGAAAATTTTATTTGAACATCCGACAATGCGATCAATTTCAGCATAAGTTTTTTTTTAGGCCATGGATTTTAAAAAAATTCATGGTCTATTGTGTTTGTCGGAACGGAAATGTGCGTAACAGGCAGAAGGAGGCATCTCCGACCCCATAAACTATATATATTCTGAATCAGTATCAGTAGCCGAGTCGATTGAGCCATGTCTGTCTGTCCGTCTGTCTGTCGGTATGAACACCTGGATCTCAGAAACTATAAGAGCTAGAGTCATCAAATTTTGTGACAACATACGTATATATTGCAGTGTCTCAAAGTTTATTTAAAATTTGGACACGCCCCTTCCCGCCTCTGTAAATCAGTAATAACGCATTAAAAACTACAATATTAACTCAACAACCAAAGTTGTATATCTTACATGCCAAATACCTGCCACGGGCGTTATGTGGAAATTTCATTTAAATCGGACTATAAATAAGTGAGATATGATACGAATTAAACTCACTTTGAACATATATAGTTAAGGAGACCTAATTTACGCAAGCATACATACAAAAGTTACAGTCAAGCATTCTGTAATATAGCCGCTACATACTAATTAAATTATTTAATTAAATTTCATTTCATATTTATTATGCAAAGTATCAAAGTATCAAAGCATCAAAGTATAATAGTTATAAATACTTTCAATTATTTAAGTTAACAACCAAAATGCTGCAATCTAGAATAATGAACTCCAGTACGCAAGTTCCAATCTGCAAGCTCAGCGTCTGCATAATTTCCTGCACGCTCCGAGCTGCCAAGCTGAATTCTAAGAATCTGTTTGGCAACTGCTTCCGCTCCCACCAATGCATGTAATTCCAAGAAGACTGCAATAATTCGACCAACAAGACATCAGCCGATGTCGTGGCCTATTGGAAGCAGCGAAGCCGACGTCGACCCTCTGCCACCAAGGGCAGCGCAGCTCACAGCCAAGACTCACAGCTTGTTAGGGACAGCTTAGGATGATCAGTTGTAAATTGGATTTTAAGTAATAAAGTCATTGTTCTTAATTGAACATTAAAATCTTATATTTTTTACTTTGCAAACTTGCAAGTAATTAACTGGCGCCCGAGCAGGGACCGGTACGCGTACGAAACAGCAAAACGTCTTGTAAGTTCGCGGCTGGCAATTACATTTGCCGCAACCGGTTCTAAAACGCGAGTGAAGTGAACGTGCAACTCCGGAAAAAGAAATTTTTTCGTTCGTTCAAATCGACTCCGGCAAATCGAACTTAACTTGTTCATTTGCCCATCGGTGGACTCCAAGGACTGAAGGCAGGGCCACAGACCACCCCTCAACCCTGTACGCATCGCAGGATCCCCAGTAGTCGTTGGACAAACAGGATGAAATCCGGATCGTCGGAGGGAGGAGCCACATCAATTAAATTACCCATAGTACTGTAATATTACACAAAACCATTACCAAGAAAACTAACACTAAACTAAAAAACAAACGCTACAGTAGAGCTGACTGTATAAGGCCATGGATTATCTAGTATACCGTAGGCAATAGGTATAGGTAGCACTTCTAGCGCACCAAATTTCATTACAGTGTTTCTTGATTTTAATTTTTTTGACGTAACTTTTCTTTTAGTTTATTAGAATAAAAAAAAAAAACAAAATAAGAAAAATTAATAAACAAAATTCCACCCGCCCAAGAGTTGAACGCCCCCGAATCGCAGCCAGGCATGAACCAATTGTTCCCATACAATGCAAATAAAAAGTTTAATAAAAATGCGTGTGCTGACGCAGATTTGAACTTGGTATGCTTGCGTAAATTAGGCTGCCTAATTATTATATACATGTATGTTCAAAGTGAGTTTAATTCGTATCATATCTCACTTATTTATAGTCCGATTTTAATGAAATTTTCACATAACGCCCGTGGAAGGTATTTGTCATGTATGATATATAACTTTGGTTGTTGAGTTAATATTGTAGGTTTTAAGTAGTTATTTCTGATTTACAGAGGCGAAGGGGCGTGCCAAATTTTAAAAAACTTTGAGACACTGCAATATATGTATGTTGTCACAAAATTTGATGACTCTAGCTCTTATAGTTTCTGAGATCCAGGTGTTCATACAGCAGACGGACAGACGGACAGACGACAAGAGGGCGGGACAGACGACGACAGACAGACAGGCCAATCGACTCGGCTACGATACTGATTCAGAATATATAAGTTTATGGGGTGAGATGCCTCCTTCTGCCTGTTACGCACATTTCCGTTCCGACAAACACAATAGACCATGTTTTTAAAACCATGGCCTAAAAAACAAACGCTACAGTCGGAGCTGACTGTATAAGGCCATGGATTATCATAGTATACCGTAGGCAATAGGTTAGGATGCACTTTAGCGCACCAAATTTCATTACAGTTGTTTCTTTGATTTTAATTTTTTTGACTGTAACTTTTCTTTTAGTTTATTAGAATAAAAAAATAAAAACACAAAAGAAATAATTAATAAACGAAAATTCGCACCCGCCTCAACCGGGAGTTGAACGCACGCCCCGCGCGCCGCCGCCCGAACCACTCGCCATGCCTCATTTCTTCGCGCATCGCAAAGCTGCATTGTGAACCAATTTGTTCCCATACAATGCAAATAAAAAGTTTAATAAAATGCTGTGTGCTGACGCTAGATTTGAACTGGTATGCTTGCTAAATTAGGTCTGCCTAATTATTATATACATGTATGTTCAAAGTGAGTTTAATTCGTATCATATCTCACTTATTTATAGTCCGATTTTAATGAAATTTTCACATAACGCCCGTGGCAAGGTATTTGTCATGTATGATATATAACTTTGGTTGTTGAGTTAATATTGTAGGTTTTAAGTAGTTATTTCTGATTTACAGAGGCGGGAAGGGGCGTGTCCAAATTTTAAAAACTTGAGACACTGCAATATATTGTGTTGTCACAAAATTTGATGACTTAGCTCTTATAGTTTCTGAGACCAGGTGTTCATACAGACAGACGGACAGACGGACAGCGCAGCGCGCGGCCCCGGCTCAGCTGGCTACGATACTGATTCAGAATATATGTTTATGGGGTCGGAGATGCCTCCTTCTGCCTGTTACGCACATTTCGTTCCGACAAACACATAGACCAGATTTTTAAACCGGCCTAAAAAACAAACGCTACGTCGGCGCGAGGCCAGGTATCTGCCGTGCGAGGCACTCTAGCAAATTGATTATTGACGAACTCTTTAGTTTATTAGATAAAAAAAAAACAAAAAGAAAAAAAACGAAATCGCACCCCCCAACGAGTGAACCCCCCCCCATAAAGTATTATTAGCCAAAATACAAACCAGATGGGAAAAAAACACAAATAGACTCTTAAGCAAACACGGATACTTATATAAAGAACCGTAAAACGATAAATCAAACAAAAAGATCACAAAAGTGATATAACTGATTCCAACTTTACGATTCCCAAGGGACCCTCTAAAGTAAAAGGAAAAAAACCAGCCTCTGGTTATAAAACAAACAAGCAACAAACTCAAACACACACACACAAAACGAATTATCTTTTAAGAAAACACATCTTACTAACTCCCTTCAAACATAATAAGCTCCATCATTTGCTTCCTTGACTTATCTAAAACTCGACCCATTCTTAACTCAGATGCGCTAAGCGTTTCATGGCTAACGTGAAGAATCTGATCAGGCCCTCAATACTAAGTGCAGAAGCTTGTAGACAAAGAATTAGACGACAAGAAGAACAAGAACTTAATAGAAATATGGTCGAAAACATAGACAGAGCTGCATTAGCAGCAACAGTGAGTGAAATCCTAGCCAGGTTTGTTGAGACGTCACAATTCTTCAGAAGAATTTGCGAACGTAACAGATCAGGTAATTGCCCCAGAACATGCAGGGAACTTAGGAGACTTAGACAGAGTGCCGGATATAGTAAAAACTATCCGAGACTTTTCAGGTGACCCTTCAGAGTTCAGCTCATGGAAGAAGGGAGTAGATCGTATCTTAGAAGCGTACAGTGCTTACCAGGGTACCCCAAAATACTATGGTATCTTACATACCATACGTAATAAGATTGTAGGACACGCTGACATGGCACTAGAATCTTACAATACCCCATTGAACTGGTTAGCGATTTCAAAGTGTCTGACTCTTCATTACGCGGACAAACGCGACATTAACACATTAGAATATCAAATGACGATGCTTATACAGGGTGCTAACCAATCAGTGGAAGAATTCCATCAAACGGTTTATAAACACCTATCACTAATCCTAAACAAGATCGGTTGTATGGGGTTAGGAAGAGAAGCAGAATTGTTAATGACGAAGATGTACAGAGACAAAGCTCTAGACACCTTCGTACGAGGATTACAAGGCGACTTGCCTCGCCTACTGGGAATCAAAGAACCAGTAGACTTACCATCAGCATTACACCTTTGCCTCAAGTTAGAAAACCAGAACTTCAGGGCAAGACATGCTACAAATATGGGACAGACAAGACAGTTTAGGAATCAGACTGCAAATGCAAAACCTTCACCTGCTCCTCGCAGCACTTCGTTCATAAATAGACAACCACCAATTCCACCTCCAAGAACTCAATATTACCAAATCGGACAACAACCACCGACTACTTTACCACGACAAAATTCAAACAATTTCGGTTACCAGCTTGCACAGCCAGCAGCTGCACCTCGACCTTTTCAGAATAGGCAACTCCCGCCACAACTGTCAGCGCCACCTAGGCCACAGGCCCCAAAACCACTGCCTCGTCCAGAACCTATGGATGTGGATCCCAGTGTTCAGACCAGAATGGTAAATTACATGAACAGACCTCGCTTCGAACCAGGTAAAAGACCACCTGGTCCAATACCAGATGCAATGAAGCGACAAAGAAACTTTAATATACAGACCACAACGGAAGAAAATGAAACGCGACCCACTGAGACTCCATTGACAATGACGGACTATGAACAAGCTATGGCAGAGTACGAGGACTACAACAATCTTGACGACAACCTGGACGATTACGTAGACCAGATAGACGAAGCCGACGCTGACAATAACTCGTACGATTACTACGATGACGCAGCATTGAATTTTTTTAGAATAAAGAATTCCTCTCTTCCATATTTCGTATCCAAGATGAGGAATGGCAAATCTATTAGAATACTTATAGACACCGGTTCGAACAGAAACTACATCCAACCTAAATTCGTTAATAACCCTATTAAAAACAAAGCACCTTTCAATTCTGTCTCAGTAGGCGGCAGCACTATAGTTACGCACCATAAAAGAAGCGAACCTTTTCAATATTCTAGACGTTAAAGTAAAATTTTTCCTGTTGCCCACATTGAAATCTTTCGATGCCATTTTGGGCAACGATAGTTTGAAAGAATTAGGGGCAGAAATAAAAATCAGCAAAAATATTATGATATTTAAAAACGGTATCAAGATCCCCATCAAAGAAAAAAAATTCGAAGCAGTTAACACAATTATTCCGAGAACATCCCACTTGTCCGACACACAAAAAGCCAAGCTAAGCGAATTACTCAAGTCATTTCCAGACTTGTTCGCAGACCCAAACCAGAAACTGACCTACACAACAAATGTGAAGGCAACGATCCGAACCTCGTCCGATACTCCAGTTTACTCGAAATTCTATCAGTATCCAATGACACTGAAAGATGAAGTAAACAAACAGATAAAAGAACTTTTAAAGGATGGTATAATTCGACCTTCTAGGTCCCCGTATAATTCACCAGTGTGGATTGTACCTAAAAAAGGCAGACGCTTCAGGCGAAAAAAATATCGCATGGTTATTGACTATCGTAAACTTAATAAAATAACCATTGCAGATAAATACCCTATTCCCGAGATAAACGAAGTACTTACACAATTAGGAGACAATAAAGTATTCTCTATTTTAGATCTGAAAAGTGGTTTCCACCAAATATCTTTGAAAAATAATGACATAGAAAAAGACCGCCTTCTCCGTAAACAACGGAAAGTATGAGTTTACACGACTCCCATTTGGTCTAAAGAATGCGCCCTCAATTTTCCAACGTGCATTAGATGACATACTTCGAGAACATATTGGGAAAATATGTTTTATTTACATAGACGATATCATCATATTTAGCAAAGATGATGATACACACATTGAGAACTTGGCTAAAATTTTTCAAACTTTACAGAGCGCTAACATGAAATGTCAGTTGGACAAATGTGAGTTCATGAAAAACAAAGTCGAATTCCTTGGATTTGTTGTTTCCGATAGGGGAATAGAAACTAATCCGAATAAGGTAGCAGCGATAGCAAATTATCCCTGCCCTAAAACTTTGAGGGATCTAAGATCCTTCCTTGGGCTTTCCGGCTACTATAGAAGATTTATACAAAATTATGCCAAATTGGCAAAGCCTCTAACTTAACTTTTAAGAGGAGAAGATGGACATGTGTCCAAAAGAATGTCATCAAAAAAATTAATTTCATTAAATAATGAAGC
Source organism: Zaprionus nigranus (assembly GCA_018903425.1). NCBI lineage: Eukaryota > Metazoa > Arthropoda > Insecta > Diptera > Drosophilidae > Zaprionus > Zaprionus nigranus. Next base: position 773,556 of record JAEIGD010000036.1, on the reverse strand, counting down.
TCTAGACTCTTTTAAGAAGCTGAAAAGTAATCTAGTTTCAAAAGAAATAATTCTCCGTTACCCAGATTTCAAGAAGGAGTTCCATTTAACTACTGATGCTTCAAATTTCGCGATCGGAGCAGTTCTATCGCAAGACAACCACCCTATATCATTTCTCTCTAGAACACTTTCCAAAGCCGAAGAGAATTATGCGGCTAACGAGAAAGAGATGCTAGCCATAATTTGGGCACTCAAGGCCCTCAAAAATTACCTGTACGGTAAAGCAAAGGTTAAGATCTTTACAGATCATCAACCTCTAACACATTCTCTGAGTAGCTGGAATGGTAATGCCAGAATCAAGAGATGGAAGGCATATCTAGAGGAGTATGATTACGAAATATTCTATAAACCGGGAAAAGAAAATGTTGTTGCAGACGCGCTCTCAAGAATACCTTTAGAGCAAGTTAACTCCGTTGCCTCTACACAACATAGCGCCGAAAGTTCTAGCCACGACTTAATCGTCAGTGTCGAAGCCCCAATAAATGTTTTCAAAAATCAAATATTCTTTTACAAATCAGATAAACACGACTACAAGTTCAGCATCCCATTTCCTACCTTCCATAGACATGAAATATACCGACTCGACTACACTACGGACGACATAATAACAGACTTAAAAAAAATATCTCAACCCTTCCGTAATTAACGGTATTCACACGACTGAAAATATAATGGGAAAAATACAAACAATCTACCGAACTCACTTCAAAGGAATCAAAACTCGATTTACCCAGTCCAGGGTAGAAGACTTGACAGACGAAACTGAACAGGAAGAAAGAATTCTTCAAATACATAGGAGAGCACATCGAAACGCTCTGGAAAATCAGAAGCAACTATCAGAAACACATTATTTCCCAAAAATGAAGCAAAAAATTATACATTTAGTCAAGCAATGTAAAGTTTGCAAAGAGGCGAAATATGACAGACACCCCCTAATCCGGAACTTCAAGAAACTCCTACTCCAGAATACCCCGGTCACATATTGCACATTGACATCTACTCTACCGAACGACAGTTAGTACTCACTGCAATAGACAAGTTTTCTAAATTAGCGCAGGCACGAATTATAAATTCAAAAGCGATAGAGGACATCAGAACCCCTTTACGCGATATTATATTCTATTTCGGAGTCCCTAAACATATTGTTATGGACAATGAGAAAGCTTTCAATTCCCAATCAATTAAGTTCATGCTGGAACAGCTACAGATAGAAGTTTATACTGCCCCTCCATACAAAAGTACCGTTAACGGTCAGATAGAACGCTTCCACTCAACACTCTCAGAAATAATGAGATGCCTCAAGAAAGAAGGCACAGAGAGGAATTTCAAGGAACTTTTAGAAAGGGCCGTTTACGAGTACAATTATAGTTTTCATTCCGTTACAAAGAAACGACCACTAGAAGTATTCTTCGGCAGGAGAGTGACAACAGACCCGGACCAATACGAAACGGCCAGACAAGATAACATTGAACGACTTAAAAATAAACAGAAAACGGACCGGACAAACCATAATAAAAACAAAAACGAAATACGTAATTATCAGCCTGGAGAAGAAATATTTGTAAGAATAAACACTAGATTAGGTTCCAAGCTTTCCCCAAGATATAGGAAAGAAACAGTTAAAGAAAATAAGCACACAACAGTAATAACAGAATCGGGAAAAACAGTACATAAAAGCCGTATCAAAATTTAAAATTTTTCAGGATATTACTATGGATTACGAACGATGTTGGTGGAACGATGAACCTTACGAACTACACGAACGCACAGATACTGACAATAAACAAAGGGATCGGAAAATTACAAACTTCAACGACCAAACTAATACACCTCATTAACCTCGACCAAATCAAAACCGCTTTAGAAATTTTACATGAACATACGGAAAAAAAGCCTTAAACGCAGTCCATTATACGCTACCCTTCATCATGAGATAAATACAACTATTCACACTTTTCAAACACTTACAGCCTTTCCCAAAACTCGGAAAACTAGGTCTTTAAATTGGCTAGGGTCAGGTTGGAAGTACATAGCGGGTAGTCCAGATCACGATGATCTGGTTATGATAGAGCAGAACTTGAATAAACTTATTGACAACAATAACCAACAGGTCATCATTAACAAACAGTTAGAAGAAAGAATAAATAAACTCACTTCAGTATCCAACGCCCTCACAAATTCTATTCATAAAAGCAGTTCAGTTAGTATTGAGATAGCTATCAGTTTGCACAATCAGATTAGACTTCTAAAAGAAGAAATTATTAACATTAGATACGCCATTCAGTGGGCACGACTAAACGTAGTTAACACACTTGTATTAAATGAAGATGAGTTAATTGAAATTGAGAACATTTTTAAAAGAAATAACATGCCACCCCTGTCAATGGAAGAAATAATGGAGTTTTCCGATGTATCAATTTTACACAATAAAACAACACTTTTGTATATTGTTAAGATTCCAAATTTAGAAGAAACACAATACCAACACGTTATCATAAAGCCCATAGTAAAAAACAATTCAATTATACACTTAAATTTTCAAGAAATCTTTGTCTTTAAAAATCTCACCTATGGCATTCCACAAACTTGTAAAACATTAGAATATATTAAAATATGCGATAAGAAAAAAATTGTTAACATAAGTAATTCAAATTGTATTCCAAAGTTAGTTCAGGGAAAGAAAGCGCTGTGTAGTTTTAGCAATGCCGACCACGTATCTAAAATAGAAGAAGTTGACGATGGAATCATCCTACTAAACAACTACGATGGAAACGTAACCTGGAAGAACACACGGCTTCACCTAGAGGGAACTTACCTTGTTCAACTATCAAACGACTCGATGATTATCGACAACAAGCGGTTCAGCAACATGGAATCTACAGTCTTGAGCCCTGGAGCTCCTCTTGTGCAGTTTACGGCTGAGGAAAAAGAAAGACTTAAGGTCCTATCACTCGAAGCACTGGAAGCATTGCACATAAATAACACTGGACAGCTGATGCGTATAAAAACCCATTCAACGGTCAACAGCATAACTCTGCTGACACTCTTTGGCATTGCTCTGATTCTCATCCTGGGCTTGCACACCTATAGTCAAAGGCAGAAGAGCATAACATTGCAATTAGGACCCACGCCTCGAATGGACACAAAAGTCACAGCGATCCTCGCACCATCAACTTGCGATCAATCTTCGACCGAGGGACCATATCAGCTACCTCAGTTCAACAACATTCCCTACTTCTAGAGACCGCTTGAGGACAAGCATAAATTAGAGGGGGAAGAGTTAACAACCAAAATGCTGCAATCTAGAATAATGAACTCCAGTACGCAAGTTCCAATCTGCAAGCTCAGCGTCTGCATAATTTCCTGCACGCGCCGAGCTGCCAAGCTGAATTCTAAGAATCTGTTTGGCAACTGCTTCCGCTCCCACCAATGCATGTAATTCCAAGAAGACTGCAATAATTCCACCAACAAGACATCAGCCGATGTCGTGGCCTATTGGAAGCAGCGAAGCCGACGTCGACCCTCTGCCACCAAGGGCAGCGCAGCTCACAGCCAAGACTCACAGCTTGTTAGGGACAGCTTAGGATGATCAGTTGTAAATTGGATTTTAAGTAATAAAGTCATTGTTCTTAATTGAACATTAAAATCTTATATTTTTTACTTTGCAAACTTGCAAGTAATTAACTTATAGAGCGACTGTTGCTTTTCTTACTGGTTATTCATTTAATTTCATATTTATTAAAAAAGTAATAATAATTAATAATTAAATAAATATTTATAAATAAACTTTACTATTGTATTTTAATGAAGCATGCTTCAATATGATGCCATCTCTTTTTCTGTATTTTGTCTGTTCTAACTTTGCAAGTATAATATGATTCCAATTGGATGTTTCCTATTTTGTTTTGCTCTCAATATTTTGCAATTAGAATGCTGGAACATAACAGCGATCATAAGCCCTTGTAAAGTTATGAATGTGCGAGTGAGATGCCCATACATACATGTCTGCATATCCACATGTATGTATTGGCGTCCCACTTCAACATACATTATTGCACGATTGTATAATTATATTTGTACAATTAGATTTGCAGTTGCTGTTGTGTACCGACGAAATAAAACTAAGTTCTAATTGCATATATTACGTAACTAAAACTATAAAAAAATTATGAAATACAATAGGAATTTCCACATGTTGATCGGTTCGCTGCAGCAATCGAACCTCGAACACCGCTTAATATCATTAGCCTTAGAGTCCGGGACATAGTCCACTCAGCCACTGAACATCTCTCGCAGTCGTCGAAAATGGTGACACATTAGACAAAACGACAAGACGCAATATGCATTCTTAGTTCGTGCCAAAAAAATCATGAAGAAGCACATATAATGAAATTTGTTACGCGCTAGAAATGCATACCTATAATTATTGCCTACGGTATACTATGATAATCCATGGCCTTATACAGTCAGCTCCTGACTGTAGCGTTTGTATTTTTAATTTATAAATTGTTTTCCAATTTTTATACCCTTCGACCATTGAAAATTGTCAAAAAAGGGTATACTAACTTTGTGCAAATGTATGTAACAGGCAGAAGGAGGCGTGGGAGAGCCCATAAATTATATATATTCTTGCTCAGGATCACAAGCCGAGTCGATTGTCTGTCTGTCTGTCTGTCAGTCCGTCTATCTGTCTGTCTGTGTAAACGCACAGATCTCAGCTATTATAAAAGCTAAAGTTACCAAATTTGGCAGGAAGACTCCTGTGTACTATAAGCTGATAAAGTTATTTCAAATGTTAGGAGCCACGCTGGGAACCACGGGAGCCACGTTGGGAATATGCACATTGTAAAGCATGTGCATATGTATATGAATTTATCAAATTAAACTACACGAGAACATAGGTCGAAGGGTATCCCACTGTCCAGTGCTGCGCGACTGATGCTTTTCTTACTGGTTATTTCTGATTATTTTTATAATAAAAAAATCAATTCATAACTGTTACGTTTTGATTTTTATTTAAAAAATCAAATATAAAAGTTATAAATTGATTTTTATTTTCATAAATCAAATATAATAATTAAAAATGATTTTTAAATTAATAAATTAGTATATAATTCTTTTTTTTTCATTATACCCTTCGACCATTGAAAATGGTCAAAAAGGGTATACTAACTTTGTGCAAAATGCAAATGTATGTAACAGGCAGAAGGAGGCGTGGCAGACCCCGCAAAGTATATATATTCTTGCTCAGGATCACTAGCCGAGTCGATTGAGCTATGTCTGTCTGTCTGTCCGGATGTCCGGATGTCCGTCTGACCAGATGAACACACAGATCTCAGCTATTATAAACGCTAGAGATACCAAATTTGGAATGAAGGTTCCTATGTACTCGGCGCAGATCAAGTTTATTACAAATGTTAGGTGCCACGCCCACCGCCTCCACTGTAATTCGGTCTCTTAGCTCTCGATGACAAAGACAAAAACAAACACACAGTCGATTTCATGCTGACCACGCCCGTAGCTAAAAGTGCGCAGGGTGTGCGGCACAGAAGGGCTCTCAACAGTCAGGGGCTCACGTTTAACAAACATAAAAATGTTATTAATGGGGATATATTTGTACAATTTAATTCCTTTGGTAATCACAAATATATTTATTAATAATTAAGGTAATTTAAGTAGAAGTCCCTGATAAGTATTGCACAGGGGCCCGTAAAACCCTCACTACTGCCCTGTGCCTCGGTCTCTAGGCTCTCGACGCTGAAACACAAAATTGACTTCAGGCTGCCAGCGCGCTGGCCGAAGCATTTGCCTATTGCCAAACTTCACAAGCACCGCATACATTCATACGCAGGCCGCGCATGCATACACGCACACATGGAAACGATCGCACAGCGCAAAGAAGTACGCACATGCTTATCGTTCCGCTGTCGTTGTGCGACTGAAGCAGTTTTGATGCTATGCACTGTTTGTAATGAGAGCCGAACAGCTCAGTACCCCGGTCGGGCGATCAGCTGACGTCTGCTTCTGTTCTTCTTCTTCTCTGGGGTACTCGGTCCGCAAAATCACTCTCAAACTGCGCCAGGGCTGTTTGACGTCTCTATGTGTTCATTGCTTAGTGATGAAATTCTGAGAAAAAGATGCAATATAATTTATTTTCAAATAATAAATTATATTGTGAAAAATAAATAAATAATTATTTATTAGTAGGATATATTTTCTTAGACGGAGAATAATATATTCGATGATTTTTTGCAATGTTGCAGCGCTTTCTAATAAGACAACAAAGTGCACAATGAGACGACAAGGGAAAAATAAGTGACTCTAAAAGTCACGGCTCACCACCAAGTAATATTTTGAAATTTGAGCTAGTGCAGCCCTGGAATGATAACACTGATTGAATAGAAAAAAGTGGCGGTTGGTCGATTGTGATCGAACTGCGATCACTAAGGCCAACTGCGAACACTAAGACTGACAAAGGTAAACAAAGAAATAATAAAATATTTCTTTGCTTTAGATTAAGCGTTTAATTTAAGTGTTTCAAAAAAACAGAATAATGTAATAATTATATTGTTTTAATGTGTATATGTATATAATATATTTAATATATATAATGTTTAATTATAAGAATATATGTATGATATGTGTGTAGTGCCGGTGTAGCCGAAATTTTGCTGCCGGCAAAGTGTATTATATATGTGTATGTTAGTATTAATAAGTGAATAAATGCAATAAAAAAGTAATACAATGTTATCTTTTTTTTGGTGTTAAATTTAGGAGGTACAATTGCCGCTTGAGGTTTGGACCTTGGCAATGTATTTTAATGGGCAACGTAAGTACATATGTAATATATGCGTGTATGTTACACATATGTACATATATTAGCATACAATTTAGTGGTTAGTTTGGAGAGTGTACCTTTGTTCTTAAGGAAAGCGTAGGAGAAGGGACATACATATATGTGGCAGAGGTTGTAACTAGAATTAGATGGATAAACTGTGTGTAATTTGTGATTCGTATTTCCGTACATATACGAGTATATATATGGAAAACTTTCGGAGGTGGCAGTCGTCTGTATGTAAGTATGTGCTTACTAATGCAGCAACATATGCACATACATACAGAGATGCCGGTATGCTGACCGTGAGCTACAGCCGACAATGCAAGTCGGTATATAGACGCTGCGCCCTGCGTATCTCCAGTTGCTTCTGCACTGTCTCAGAAGAAGCGGCACTGGTCGTAGCCGGAACAATCCACATCGAATTACTGGCACAAGAACGCAGGACTGGAAGGTCTGGATGCAGAACCCAGCGGAGCAGCACGGTTTCGAGGTGGCAAGCGAGATGTGACAACGCGAGCACTGGACGCTGGACGCACAGACTAATCCCCCGAACTGGATCCCTGGTTAAACCGACCCCACGGGCAGGTGGACTTCTACACGTCGCAGCTTCTCACAGGCCATGGATGCTTCAAGGCATACCTGCACCGCTTCAAACACGACGCAGATCCATTCTGCGACTACTGCGGAGGCGCAACCACAGAAGATGCTGAGCACTCTTTTTTTGTGTGCCCACTTTTCAGCGCAGAAAGAGCTGCCTTGGAGGCAGCAACGAACTGTCGCCTCACACCCGAAAATATAACTAGATGTATGCTGGAAACCCCATCCAAACCCATTTAATAAAAAAAAAAAAAAAAAAAAAAATGTCGGTGACGCAAATTGCGAGGTTAGGAGTAAATTAGAAAAGATCTTTCTTTTCACAAAGGAACAATTACTCACAGTCCTCTGCCGCATAAGATAAGTAAAAATGTAGTACTTATCTGTGGGGGATCCTGACGAGATGCCGATGATGATGAAAATCCAGCGACGTGTAGTGTCCGAATGTACATATATATCCGGCTTGAAGGACCAATGTTTGTGGTGGCGGCTGAAATTATCTTCCTTCTTGGGGGATCGTATCCTTTAATTTATTTCAAAAAAATAATGAAAAACAAAAGAATTTCACATGTCAATCGCGGCAGCAATCGAACCTCGAACACGCTCAATATCATTGGTCTTACAGTCCGGGACCTAGTCCACTCAGCCACTGAACATCTCTCACAGTCGTAGAAAATGGTGAGATATTAGACAAAACGACAAGACGTAATATTCATTTTTAGCTCGTGCAAAAAAAATCAAGAAGAAACACATGTAATGAAATTTGGTACGCGCTAGAAATGCATACCTATACCTATTGCCAACGGTATACTATGATAATCCATGGCCTTATACAGTCAGCATCTGACTGTAGCGTTCGTACTTTTCTTTCTGTGATCATGTTTTTGATAAAATTTCTGTTTTGCTCTCCGGGGCCTATTATTTTCTGTTTTTCCTTTTAAAAAAAAATTAATCTTAACCTTTTGCGCAACTCCCTTTTTCTAATTTGGGCGGAATACAGCGAATGAAAGTACTTCATTATTCGGAATAGGTTCAAATGAGTAATGAGTTTTGATTTCAAAACTGTATTTTTAACTAAAAAACTAAAACTATAAACATAAATTTAATAAATGCGTCGTTGTTTAGGTTGTTTTGACTTCGGATTCGGATTTGGAAGGTCAAAAAAATATATAGAAACATATATCGCATGACCCGATTATAACCCTTAATTCGTTTTACGGTTTCAAAAATGTTTCGAGTTTTTAGAGGTTAAGCCGAAACTTGGATGTGCAGGGTAAATTTTGACAAGGTTAAAATACATATATTAACATATATCGCTTACCCAGATCACGATCCTATTGGGGAATATAAACAATTTTTTCAGGTTTTTGAAATCCAGACGTGATGGCCCCCCTGGTGAGTTAATAAACCTACATCTAATTGTGTGTATTTATTGGCCTTAAAGTTATTTAACATTTGGCACACTCAGCGCAACTTTCTTACAAATTTATTTCAAGGATACAACTTTCTGATTTTGACAGGAATAGCGGACTAAAATATCTACCTCTCCTATAAATTTCAATCTTATCGCACAATAAACAAAGAAGATATTCCAAGATGTGGTACTTCGTGCAAAGCAGATCCTTAGTCAAGTAATTTATGATATGCACAGGCTGGATATTCGGGAAGAATGTGCTTGGTAGCTTTGTAATCATCTTTGAAGAATCCAGTTCGTCGCTTAGCCAAGGGATTCATAAGTTCTACGGCCTGATGCATCTCTGTGATGCATTCTGTGAAACAGCTGTATTACCTGCCCTATGACGAGCAACGTCTGCTGACGGAGCAAGCAGTGCGATCTCAAGCAAGACCTTGGGTAAGCACCATCTGGTGATCGGATAAAGAATTTCCTCCGTTGAAATCCAGATCAATTGGCGACCCAAAGTTCCTCTTTTGAGCGTTGCTTGAGCTGTCGGTAAATGCCCAAATGCCTAAGGCTAATGTTAGCGCCCACAGATCTGTCAATGGCGGTCGAACGCTAAGTGATAATTGAGCGAGCGGTCAACGTAGGCCAACTGCAATAACATTTATGTGTGAATTCCTTATTAAATTAATATATATGTTAACAACAACAATGAGAAGCGCAACCTGCTCTCACGGGGCAAGGTTACATAAACAACGTGCACTTGGTCAGCATTCCCAAAACCGTGGGACTACTGGCCAGCGTTGCCTAAACATCCGCCACGTGCGCTTGGCCAGCAAATTCCACGCGGCCAACTGCAGGAACCCGACACCAGCAGCGACATCACCAGCACCAGCAGCGGCAGAGACTGCACTAGCGACAACAGCGGCAGCGGCAGCGACGGTGGCGGCTCTCAACAACAGCAGCTTTCTTATGATAAACTCTTTTTGTATAAAATTAGTCTAAAACCACAACCGAAAGAATAAAGACATATTATTTTTTGAACTTTTAATCAAATCAAGTTTTAATTTATTTAAAATACTTCTATTGTATGTGAGCATGCGAGGGACCGTCTCAACGATAACTACATACTTGTCCTGGTGTTTCTGTTCCGGATCTGCAAGGTCCATTATATTTTGCCACTCCAAAATACGGCAGCAACATTATTGGCCGGGAATGGCCGTGCAAAAAATATCCGCAATCGAGAAATGGACACTCATATATTTTCATTGTAGTTTACCACTTCTCAAAGTACACCTTCTTTAATCCGTTCGAGGCATCAGCCGCAAATCTCATAGAGTTCCCGGTCCATGAGGTGTTCTTCAAGTTTGGCGTGCCGAAAATAATCCGTTCGGATAACGGCAAACAGTTTGTCTATATTGCTATCCGGCGACAGGAGAAACGCCGTTTTTCAGCGTGTTTGGCCACCAACCAGCATCTTAATGGCATATGTTACGGATTGGTCCGAAAGTTAATGTCCATTTGCGACCATGAGATGAATGGCATGGGACGTAGCGACAAGCTGGTAATCACTCGCGCTCAGAATATAGCCATAAAGAGCATACTGAACATTGCGTTCAGCTTGTGTCATCTGTGGAGAGGTTTCTAGCACTGCTCATTTGACGACAAATAAAAGCGATCCCATTACCAAAAAGACCGGGAATTGTGGCGCTAGTCTGAAAACTACAAAGCAGGGACCGTAACGGTTATGAGTTTTATGCATAAAAATCATTTTTAACGATTATTTTTTTATTTTTATTATAAAACACTTTGAATAATGATTATTTTTGGATTTTTATTGTAAAAATTTATTTTAATAATCATTTACAAAAAAAAAGTTTTTAAGTCTCCAATAACTTTTAAAATAAAAGTCTTTAAAAGACTTTTACTGAAGACTTTTATTATAAAAAGTCACACAAAGACTTTTATATCAAAAACTTTTTTAAAAAAGTCTTGTCAAAAATAAATCTCTCAGATTAAAATAATAAAAGTCCCTTTGCATTTGAATTGGTTCTGTCGGACTTAGGAACCTATCTGTCTACCGATATATTTAAAAAAATATTTTGCATTAAAATCAATAAACAACAGTGGAAAATTTACATTTTTTGCTTCTATCTTCCATTGTATGCGGTATTCTTAAAAAAGAAAACTTTTATATTTTCAGAAAACTTATATATTTTGAAAGTCTTTGATTGACTTTTATTTCTGAGTAATATTTTTAAGTCTCTAATAACTGTTATTTGATTTTGAAAAATAAAAGTTGCAAAATAACAACAATGACTTTTATAATAAAAGTTAAAAATAATAATTATTTTGCAGCTTTTATTTTTTAAAATCACAAATAACGGTTATTACAAGACATTTTTAATAACAGTTTCAAAATGTATGGCGTTTCACAGCAAAAACTTCTTCATGACAATCACATTGACGTCATGATACTGTCGAAAACACATTTTACAGCTAAATACAACTTCCAAAAAAGCGGGTAAAACACATGGCGGAACCCATATCTTTATAAGAATGTATAATGTATCTGAACAACAATTTCTGAACTTTGTCAACTGCCTAGGGGACCACTTATTGGTGCAGATGACTCCAACACCAAACAATCACACTGGGGATCAAGCCTCGTCGCCCCTATAGGAGCACAGTTGTATAACGCCAACATAAAGGCAAATAGAAAACACGAAGTCTCTTCAGACAGACTATAGAACTGGCCACCCGACCCGAACAAAACTCCTGACTTGATTGACTTTGCAATCACCATTAATATTCCATGAAACCACATTATAACCACGGCCGAATCTATCATCTGGCCACTCGCCAGTTTTCCAACGCCCTGAGACTACTAAACAGAATAGCAAATTATCATTAAAGAGAAAAAACTCGATCAAATACAGAAAATATATAATTTCACACATTGAACTGAATGCTAAATGCTCCAAAGCTAAACTTCGATGCCGATATATTTTTTTTTTTTTTTGCTTTCTATTATTTATTGAATCTTCTCTTTGTTTTAAGAGACTAACAGTAAGTATTCAAATTTTAATCTAGCTTAGTTAACTTTCACTTAGTGATAGTGTTTGAGATTAATGCCCTAATAAGTTTATTGCTGGGCTGGGAGGTCGTTGCGGTGCAGTCGGCTTTGACTGCATACTCGGATTAGTTTTCTTGCGAGGGGATTTGGATGGGTGGTCAGCTTTTCTTGGTATTTCATTTTCTTCTCAGTTATTACTTCGATTACTAATTTGATTTTTAGGTCTTCGTTCCGAAGGTACCACGGCGCTCCAGTGATAGTTCTCAGAATTCTCGCTGAATAATGTCTACGTTACTTCTGGATGCGTTGCCCCACAGCTCGGAGCCATAAGTCCAGATAGGTTTTAAGACGGAGTTGTATAGAAGAGCTTTGAACTCCAGACTAAGTGGAGAGCGAGCATTTATGAGCCAGTGGAGGTTCCTTGCTTTAAGTTTAAGATGTATCGTCTTAGCTTCTATATGTTTGCCTCATGTGTTTGTTTTTTTAAGGTAAAGGTATCCTGCTTGAATTTTTGTGCATTTATTGAAATTCTCCAGTCGGCAAGCCATCGTTCTACAGATGTTAAGTGTCGGAATAGGAATGCCGTGGCTTTTGTTGGGCATTTGGAACGGCTGAGTATCGCGGTATCATCAGCGAACGTAGAGGTTGTTAGATTGTAGTCTGTGGGGGAAATCCGCCGTATACAGAATGTATAGGATTGGACCCATGACACTGCCTTGTGGCACTCCAGCTTCGATTGCGCAGTCTCGTGAGGTGCTTGTATTGCATCTTATTGCAAACACTCTATTGTATAGGTACGACTTCAGTAGCTTATGTGTGTTTTGGGGCAACAGCTTGATTATTTTAAACAAAAGTCCATACAGCCACACTCTGTCAAATGCCTGAGCGACGTCTAGAAAAATGGCTGTGCAATATTCTCGATGTTCAAAACCAGTACGAATTTCTGACGTGATTCGATTGACCTGTTCGATGGTTCCATGTTTTTCTTTTAAGCCAAATTGATGTGTTGGAAGTGTGTTGTTTATTTTAAGATGAGGGCTAATTCTCAGGAGTAGCATTTTTTCAAACAACTTTGAGAGAGAAGTTAGTTGCGTTTTATCTTTTCCTGGCTTTGGAATCATTACTATGATCGACTTTTTCCATTTCTGAGGGAAGTATCCAAGCTTGGCGATTGCGTTGAACAACAAGCAGATGTGCAGAATAGCACACTTTGGGAGTTCAATGAGTATTTTTGGAGTTATTAACTCAAAGCCAGGCGATTTTCTTCGTAGTGGCATAATTGACTCTATTGGATTCTTTAGGTTTCTGTGAGCTCTCCACAAAGGATGCTTAGTGCTGGTGAGAGAGAGTTGCTCGATATATGAACGTTGGCTGTTTACTTCCTCTTGTTTAAGAGCATTGGTAAGCCTGCGTGTGGCTATTTTAAGCATGTACCTTGTAGTTGATGATCTATTGGACTGTCACTCCCTTCGTAGGCGTTGTTTATCTAATACCAGCCGCTCGATTTCTCGGCTAGTTCTGATGTAGTTTGGTTTTGCATGCGTCACTGGCGGGGTTGAAGCCTTTGCAGCCGAAACTAAAATATTTTCAAGAGTGTCCGTTGACTTGTCTATATCCTCCTTAGTAGATTATGACGGCGTTAGTTCAATGTGTGAACAGACATACTTATTATATCTTGGCCAGTTTGTTCTAAAATTTGTAAGTCTGTAGGGTAGGGTCAACTATGTGTTGGCGATTTAGCATATTTAGAAGAACAAGTGAGTGATCTGATGATAGATCTGCTGGTGCTTCGGCGGTGACCATGCTGCGGGGGACTTGTTTAGTAATTGCAAAATCGATCAGGTCTGGCATTTTTTTCGGGTCTGCTGGCCAGTATATAGGCCTGCCCGGGGATACATAGTCTAGCTTGTTTTTCGGCTTCGTAAGCGCAATGTACAACTGCTTACCCTTTGGCGTCACAAGACGAGATCCCCAATGGGTGTGCTTGGCATTATAGTCACCCGCTGCGATGAATCTCTCACCTAGTGTGTTAAAGAATTCCATGAATTGATCCTCAGAGATTGGAAAGCGTGGTGGGCAGTAGACTGCGGCTTGAGTCGTTGAACCATTGTTGAGTTGTAAAGCTATGGACGTAGATTGTAAGTAGTTTTTGTCAAAATTGTTTAAATGGTGGTGTTTTATGCGATTTCTGATGAGTATTCCAGTGCCTCCATGAGTTTTACCATCATCCAGATGGTAACTGGATTTGTACCATAGAACAAGTATCCTGGTATATGAAAATTGTATTTATTTGTGAGGTGCGTTTCTGATAGTAGCATTACGTCGATGTTTTTCTCGTTAATGAACTGTGTGAGTTCTTGTGTATGCCGTGAAACGCCATTTGCGTTCTTCAGAGATATCCGTAGGGAAGCCATTATGGGGATTTTGAAGATACAAGAAGTTGTTTCAGGATGTTTTAGTTTTTCATGAGCTCTTGTAGAGTATTCTGCATGAACGTCATGGATTCTTTCATGCTTTGCTGTAGGGAGAGCATCATAGCTTCGATGCCACTTTGTTGAGTCTGTTGTATATTGTAATATTGTATATATATATTTATATACTAGGAGCTTTTTAAATAAGTTAACATGTTTTTTTGATGTTTAAATACAAACAAACCGATATTATGTGTACATGAGGGCTATAAATACGTATGTAATATACGTATACACAATCCTCATACAGACATCTGCTATGCAACTGCTAATGTCTCTTTCTCTAGTCTGGGGGGACCCTGGATGCGGCTAGTTATCATTCGGTTGGTGTGGTTCGATGACTAGAAAAGGTGGTAAGATAAGTAGAGAACAATTGGTAGCTTTACAAAAAAAAAAATTTAGTCCCGTTGCCTTTTTCAGATCTATGATACAAGTTATAAATGTACTGACATCATTTAAATGATGACGAGGCTGCTATAGGTGTTGGTGCAGCCCGCCTTCTTTACCCGCCCTTCCTTGATTTCCGTTCGGCGACGTTATTAGGAAATCCCTAAACAAGTCAGTTGGTCTGCAAGCTCAGCCCATTTTCATCCAAAGAAACATATAATTGAATTTAGTTAAACATTATAAACATCATTCATTTATTTATAATTAGGAAAAATAGAGTTAATTGTCTAAGCATGATACTATAAAAAATTAGTGCAATAGTGTTGCAACAATTTATTCTTTCTTTTTTCTATTTAATTCAGATATTTACTTTTCATTTCAGATATTAAATTTAGATTCCAATATTACGAGTGCAGATTTTTGTTTCATTTTCAAAGATAACGTTTCAAAAAAATAGGTTAATAAGTTTCTAATAGTGCATTTCTTCTTTATTAGTTTGTACTTTTCTTTTTAGGTTTACGATTCAACATTTTCTTTCTTTATATTTAATAGATATAAGTTACTAATGTTTAGGCCAGTGAATTGTATAATTAACTTAGCAAATCATATTGTGTGCAATAAAATTTTCTTTCACTTACCCTGACAAGATCCTTGGTACCAAGTTGATGTACGGTGTGTGTTGCTGTATTGTTACAAGATAATAATATTTATGGCACACACATAATTATCAATTCACTGTTAAGGATCAGATCATATAACTTTTCTCTATATTCGTATTTCTTTAAGCAGTTAAGCACACTGCATTGGCCTAGTTGCCAAAGAAAGTGTTTAGAGAAACTTGATCAAAAGTGAAGAAGACAAATTATTCCGCCTATTTTAGAAATCAATTTGAAGAACCTTTTTTAGTTTTCTTTTTTTCATATATATAATATGAAAGCTTAGAAATTAAAAACTAGATTTAATTCATTTTAACTTTTTACGTATTCAATAAGGATGTATGAGTGAGTTTAACAATTGGTAGATTAGTGTGTGTTTTTTTTTTTTTAATTAAAGTGTTCATAGGGAAAAAATCTTGACAGACACCGTCCTAGTGACGGTAGTGTGGGACCCGCACCCACTAAAAACCCTCTAAAGAACACTCCCCCTACGGCTCGTTTGTGATACCCCTTGCGGAACCACTCCTGAAGTATAAATCTTCGCAAGGGGGTCGAGCTTAGCCCTGTGGTGGCTCTACCTGGTTGTTGGGTGCTGCGAGGAAGAGTTTCGCAGTCTTTCTAGCCTACGCTGCTCTACCATAATGTACACACACATATCCCTCATACATTCCCAGTTTTCTGGGGTCTCAATCATACGCCCTACAATATTTTCTGGACTTATATCTACTCCTAAGCGTCTGTTGACGATTTCCCGTTCGCCTGCGTAATAAGGGCAGTGGAAGAAAATGTGTTCCACAGTTTCATCGCCTTCATTGCAAAGGTAGCATACAACTTCAGGATCATGACCATACTTGTTCAGGTAGCGCCTGAAACAGCCATGTCCTGTAAGAAACTGGGTCATATAGTAGTCCACTTGTCCGTGGCTTCTTCTGACCCAAGCTTCTATATTTGGCACCAGTCGATGTGTCCACCTCCCACTGCTAGTTGCATCCCACCTTTGCCGCCAATCCCTAATGGACTTACCTTCATCGTAGGTAATAGGGGTTTGGCTGTGCCTCTGATTATATTGCGCTTGGTAGTCCTGCGCGGTCAAGTCAGCCGGCATTATACCGGCTAGAACTTGAATGGCATCACCGGATACCGTTCGGAAAGCGCTGCAGACTCTCTGGCTGCTACGTCTCACTACAGCGTTGTAGTGTCGGGCGTATGTTGCCTTTTTTAAGCGCTGATGCCCATATAGGGGCTGCATACGTCAACACCGATAGGGTAACACGCGATACGAGGGATCGTATTATCTGCTTTGGTCCCCCGATGTTTGGCATTATTCTTGCGAGCGCCATTTGCACTCTGGCCGCCTTTTCGCTCATTGCGATAATATTCGCTTTAAAGCTCAGCCTAGCATCTATAAGTACGCCTAGATACTTAATTGATGTGCCCGTGCGGATACTAAAACCGTCTATACTGAGCGTCACATCTTCAAGTTTCTTTCTGCTTGAGATCAGAACCGCTTCAGTTTTTTCCCCGGCTAATCTTAAGTCGTGCTCACTAAGCCACTGCTTTATCCTTTGTGTAGCATCGGTGCTGTAATCTTTCACCTCCGCCAGGTGCTTTCCAACTATGATGACGGCAATATCATCAGCATATCCGATGATCTTAACCTCATCCCTCAGTGGTAGGCGTAATACCCCATCATATACTATGTTCCACAGGAGCGGTCCAAGAACCGATCCTTGCGGAACGCCGCCTGTAACTTGGTATTGTTTCCGGCCTTCCTCAGTGTCGTACACGAGTGTACGGTCACTCAGGTAGCTACCGACAATGCTGAGCAAGTACTGACGCGTGTTGAGGTTACGCAGCGCCTGCATGATATGATGCCAACTCACCGAGTTAAAGGCATTTTTTATATCAAGGGTAATCACAGCGCAGTACTTCTTCTGGCCTCCTCGCCACCTATCTCCTGCTATTGCTTCTTCAGCAATCTGCTTGACCCTGCTAACCGCGTCTACAGTTGACCTATTTCTCCTAAAACCGTATTGGTCGTCCGATAGACCATCTACTTCTTCTACGAAGGTACTAAGCCTGCTAGCTACTACCTTTTCTAGCATTTTCCCCATTGTATCAATCATACAGAGCGGTCTGTATGAATTAGCCTCGCCTGGCGGTTTATTACCTTTTGGTATTAGTACCAGTCTCTGTCTTTTCCAGATTTCCGGAAATGTCTGTATACATTCTGTGTATACTGCTGCGAATAAGGTGGGGTTCGCGTCTACCGCTAACTTTAGCACCTTGTTGGGTACTGCATCTAGTCCCGGCGCCTTGTTGTTTGCGAAGGTACTAGCTATCGCCAATACCTCTCCTGCCCCTACTTCTTGTCGGAATCTACCTACCCCGTCAGTCCAAACATCTGCATCTGTAGGTTCTGTATAGTGATTCCCCTGTGTTGGGAAGAGGGTCTCAACTATTGTGCGCAAGAGTTGAGGACAGGCCGGAGCGTTTGCTCGCTGTCCTCTTATCTTGCGCATTACTGCCTTATATGCCCCACCCCAAGGGTTGATGTTCATACCATCACGCAGGGTGTTAAAGTGTGATGCTTTACTTAGCTTTATCGCTTTCTTTAGTTCCCTTTTTGCGTTCTTGAAGTGTGATCTGAGGATTTCCCGTTCGTCCTCATTTCTACATCGACATAGGCTTCTTCTAGCTCGTATGCATTTACGTCTAGAGTCCGCGATCTCGTGGCTCCACCAGAACGCTGGCTTCCATCTTGGGCCACCTTTTGATTTCTTCGCCATGGAGGTGTCACAGGCAGAAGTCAATAGGTTGGAAAGTGATGTTGCCTTCGCGTCAAAGGTATTACCTTGCAGGACAACGTTTTGCTGCTCTGCGATTAGGTATCTAAGGACGCCCTCATCCAGAGTGTCTTCTTTCCAACCATTGATTACTCTTTCCTGGGTGCTTCTGCTGCGGTGTCTATCTACCCTCATTAATATGGCTCTATGGTCACTATGAGTGTAGATATCACTTACTTGCCAAGAGATCAGTCTACTTATGTTGGAGCGGGCGAAAAATATGTCAACGATTGACGTCCTTCCTGGTTTTTTTTTTTTAGGACCTTAATTTTGAGTCTTTTTGACTGCGTCCTGGAAGGCTAGACAGTTTTTGCTGCCCACAATGTGATCTACGTCTCGACGCTTTTGGTCTTTGCAGACCGCACAGCAAGCCGTAGCCCTGTACATTTTAATTTTGTGCCCCTTTTGCCCGCATTTTATGCAGCAGTCCATTCTGTTTTCAGTGCTGGTACATGTGCGAGACATATGTCCGTAGTGCCAGCACTTAAAACACTGTAGAGTGTTGGTTTTTTTCAACCTAACTCTGCACCTAACCCATCCTATCCTAAGGTGTCCCCTTTCTATGGCCCTATTGGCTACTTCTACTGGCACCTTAAGCAGAGCTGTTTGCGTTTTCCCAAAGGATTTATGCAGACTCTTTACTATCCCGCCCAGCTTTCTACCTTCTCCTATCTGCTGCTGGGCAGCCTCTATGATGTCATCCCTAGTGGTGACCTCGTCTATGTCCCTAACCTCCAAGAACACTTCTTTTGTGAGTGTTCTTGCAGTTGCCTTATCGCCTAGGACTTGCTGCACAGCTACCTCGTAGCTCTGCGGCACCGCACTAGGTTTTTTTTCAGTTGAAGGAGCAAGTCACCCCCTTGTGTCCTTCGAATGCGCGTGACTTTTTCGCCTAGGTCCTTGAGTGCATCATTCCCCTTTATTGTGCGGAGAATGTCTGCATAGGACATGTCGCCTTTTGCGGACACGATGATAGCATCGGGCCTACCGGCGACTTTTTTAGGCTTCGGTACCTTATGGGTCACCTTGGTCCATCCATCCTTCTTCGGCTCTTTCTTTGAGCTCCCTTCTTTAGTAGCCTTGGCAACCTTGGGCCTGCTCTGCTCTTCTACTGGCTTTCCCCGAGTGGTCTCTCCCATTGGTTTGGCCTGTTCAGCTCTTCGTGCCTTATGTGGTACTTTAGCTGCACTCGGGCTGACCCTTTTTGTCGTCCTGTTTGCCCCAGAAGGCTCCAGGTGACGACTCTTCTTTGGGGGCGTGGGCCGTGTTCCAGCCAGACTCTCCCTAGGTCTTTTCGGGGTGTCGGCCGCCGTAGATACTACCTGAGAGACCTTTTGTCCTTCAGATAGTATTTTCATTTTCTTATTTGCACTGCTACACAGTGCCTTCATTTTACCAAAGGTATCCTTCATACCCTGGTTGATATGTCGGACACCTTTGGCGATCACCATCTCAAGCACTTGCTCAATTAGTATTGAGAGTTGGCTGAGCTCAGTGACTTCTTCTGTCTGGGGACCTTGCTGGCACTTCTGTCTCCTTTTCGACCATTGGAGTTGGTCTTATGGGGGCTGCCGGCTATGCTATTGATCCCACCGGGGATCTAGCCATTTTCGTGCTCTTCCTGAAGAATACACTTTCATCTTCTCCATTCTTATTTATTGTGGAGGGGAGTTCCTCCACGCGTCTTTCCCTGTTTATATCATTGTTGATATTTCTTGCGATGTTATCTGCAACGGTGGCCAAGTTGCCCACCACCGAGGCATTGCGGTCGCTGGATATCGACGACGGGGGGCCCGCTTGCTCACCCCTCCCTGTCGCCGGCACTGGGGTTCCGACTCCCTGCACCGTAAAAGCATTCCTTAAAGGACCTACCATGTTGATTTATGATGTAATCACCCATGCGGTTGTTATAGTCTGCCCGCAGAAGACTGTAGACGCCTTCTCGCATTTGTCAGTCATTGAACAGGTGTTCGCGGACTGTCCAGGGGATACCTGTTCATTCGATCGGCGGTTGCGAGCTGCTTGCCTTCTCCGAGAGGAATCGACCCGGCCATTACTAGTGGCAATCAGAGTCTTTCCACCTCCCTGGCACCTTTCGGAGAGGCTATCCCCGTGTGTCCCTTTAATCGCCTCGTACGACCAGCGGTGACTTACTGAGGTGATATTCTAAGACCCGCCACCACACAGGTGAGATTAGATTAGTGTGTGTGTGAATGTGTGTGTGTGATTGATTAATTTTTACATGATTTTATGTGTGTGTGTGATATGTATGTGTGTGATTGATTAATTTATACATGATTTTATGTGTGTGTATTATGTGTGTGAGTGTGATTGATTAATTTATACATGATTTTATGTGTGTGTGTCTTGTGTGTATTATTTAATTTTTAAATTTTTCTTTTCACGATTCACTTTCACTATTCTGCGCCCCCAAACTGGTCGATGCAACTATAGATGATGGATTAAAGATGATTGGCGCCTCCGCTGCCAACAATGTATGTCTGTGAGAACTGGCAAAAACAACACTATTCTTTAATTCCACCAAGGGAAAAAACGATTGTTTAGCGCAAGGCCGATTAACCGAGAGGTTATGTGTATGTGTGGCGTGCATGCACACCTCGAGCAGAGTGCAGCGTCACCATACACAAATATATGTAACTGACTAATAAGTCAAAATTACAATATTGATTGATCCGATTAATGCGCCAGAACGCACGAGCCCGACTTAAGTACGCGTTGTCTTGAGCCAGTGGCTGTGTCGAAAATAATTGGAGCGCCTCTAGGGTGCTCCTGAGGGCTATGCAAACAAGTGTTTGGTAATAAAACCAGTAAAACTCACTAAATTTCCGTGAATGATGCCTTTCAAAAGTCGAGAATATAAATTTTTCTCACTTTGAATTAGATAGAGGCAGGTCACGTTGGCTTGGCGTCAGATGAGAAAAAGAGATGGACCAAGGGCTTAGATATGGCAAAGCTCAGCTTTTTCTATGATCGATATTAATGATGGGCTAAGCTAGTCCCTAGAAACTTCATCAACACTAATATCGATATCTTAACGAAAGATCAGCGATGTACACTACAATATTTGTCGATGTATGTTCGGAATGAGCAGTTCTTGTCGGTGGGCCGGATTTTAAGGCGCTAGCGAAAGAAATTGTAGGAGTAGTGCTTGGGACAGTTGAGGGTGGTTGAAACATCGGTTGAGGAGAGTAGAAATTGACTTTGTTGAATGTATGTGCTGTGGCAATACGTTTGTTTAGACGGTTCTTCAATTCTTTGTAAACCACACAGCCTCTGTAGTTTGCAGTATGTTTTCCCCCGCAGTTACTGCAATTCTTCACAGACTTATCTTTCTTATTTTTGGGGCAGTTAGTGGTAGTATGAGGTTCGCTACAGACAACACATATGGACTTAAGGGTGCAGTATGCCTTGGTGCGGCCGTATTCTTGGCAATTAGTACATTGAACTGGATTGATACGTTTGTGCGGCTCCTCCACGGTGATCCTCCGATGTAGCTAGTACTGTAAATTGTATATTGGATGCACTTCGTTTTTCTTTAGTACCTGGACCTCTGGTTCGAGTTCAATTTTAAATAGTGGCTGCGGAACTTTGTCTTTGTTTAAAATATTAATAGCTGTTTTTGCAGAAAAGTTTTTGACCTTCAGAGCCTCAATTATTTCGGCAGGTGTCACTGTTGCTTCAATGCCCTTAAGTACTACCTGTAGCCCTTTGCAACTTTTTAATTGGTAGGTGTAGTAGTTTTTACCAGCTTCATTTAGGTATTTAGTCACTATAAGGTGGTCTGCTTCTGTTTGAATCTGTAGTTTTGTTTCATGAATATTTCCTTTTTTAAGCGGGATAATGTGGAATTTGCTATCACCAACTAATGCAAGTAGTTTATTTACAAGTGCGTTTGCACTCTGTTCTCGTATGAATATAGGTGGGGGCCTGGTATTTTTTGGTTGCCCTACCGTTGTTTCGTTGGGTTGTTCAGTCGCAGAATCAGCCAAGATAGCATATCGGTTTGAATTATTTACTGCAGAGATTTCATTGCCGTTGTTAGCTCGACTAATTTTGGGTTGATTACCCGCCTTATTGTTCTGCGGACTGGGTTTTCTCTTGATCTGAATGCAGCGATCCATTCCAGTCTGCACAGTCGAAATCGTCTTCTGCTTTTGTTTTGGTTCTTCTTTGCGTTCATTATTGTTGTTGCCAATGGTCGGTGTTGCTGTTGGCTCAGCGATAATTCGTTGGGCCGCTGACGAAGTAGTTGTAGTGATACCAGTGGCAGTTGATAGGGAGGTCACTGCACTTGTTATTGCAGTATTACAGTTACCCGGACTGGTCGTTGGGCGAGGGGAGCGGGATGGGAGAGGCGGTCTCTTCGCTCCACGACTTGTGGGCCGAAGCAGGCAGAGAGGGAGAGCAAGAACGCGGTCTGTCGTTCGCTGTGGGCAAGAGTTTATTTTTCGAGTTAGTTGAAGGTGAGGGTGCTCGATCAGCGATTTGCGGCGAGACGAAAGAAAAGTATGCATTATTGCGTTGTAAAGAGAGCCGGCGCTCGTCTTGTTCACATTGTCGCTGAGTGCGTATGTCGTTTTGATTCATTGTTCTAATTATTTATTTCAGTAAATAATTACTAGAGTCAATAATTGTTATTCGTGCGAACTGCAATCTGCATTTTGTGTTTAACTTTCACTATACTGTTGTAGTTTTAGAACTTGCTATTCGTAGCTAAGAAAGAAACACATCTGCACTCGCCGACGTTCGATCGCGAATGTGGATGCCGATATTGATTCTGCAGCAAATACCCTGGGGAGTGTCTTAGCAGCAGCTTTCCGCATCCCTACACCCCAAATGGAGAGTGCACCTCACAGCCCTAGGATGACAAACCTACGCATCGAGCGGCTTGTTCTTGAAAAACGAACGGATGTGTGTCATAGATCGCAAAGCTAAAGGTTCTTTTATATTATCGGCTCTAACAGGCGACGAGCAAGCACATGATTGACATTGACCGAATTAAATGGCAATAATTATATGAAATGAACTAAATCCGAAAAAGTCAGAATACACAGATAATCATCTTATTAACGAAGACTTTTATTTATTGCCTACTTATAAGCTTCATGTGATGGTAAGTTTCTTTAGTGATAGTTGGGTGGGCGATTCGCTGAGTGACTCAATGTTAAGTTCATCGTGGCCCGTTATAATGCCATATGGTCGCGTATAGTAAAGCAGGAAGTCCAACAAATACATCTGATAGTAAACTACATAGTGAATAGTTATGGCATATGTTGAACAACAATCGAAGCCCTGCGAAAGAAAAAATAACGAAATTATTCTTATAAAACTCGGTTACATTATGTTACCTCTTTGAGTTTATACTGCAAGAAAGAAAAAAGCCAAAAGTCCTTCGGTAATCGCCCGGGAATCATGAAGTGCTCCAACGAAAGTGGCAGAAAACGATGTCGGCCCAATGAATCCCGCGAGTCCCCAGCAATTACCCCAGAAGCTGCCAAGCACACACCCATTTCATAGTCCTCCGCCCCGGCTTGTTTTTCGTTACATCTGGCAGACCTAAAGCCTTCCTCAACAAGTCGACGCACTGCTTCCCGGCTGAGTACATAGCCGGCTCCTCCGGACATGTATGTGACATTGTTTTTGTAAATAAAATTACAACCAAAGTAGACTGGCTCATTAGGATTTTTGGACTGCAGCATATATCTCATGTTCTCCATAATGACATAGGTGTCGTCGTCCGCTTTGAAAAACCATTCGGCCTCGTACAGGTAGTGCTTGTAAACATGACGAAAAGCCGCTTTCGTCTTACCCCAGAGAAATGCATAGCCTTCAGTGACGTTAAGCCCAACACTATGCAGTCCTCCTGCGATGTCCTGGCTACGACTGCTGAATACGATCAGCTTGTTGCAGCGACTTCCCCAAGTTTGCTTGATAGCTCTTGCAACCTTCTCGTATTTATGGGGATGCGAGAGCACAAAGCACACAATGCGCACCTTCTTGAACAACTGACGGGCAACAGTGTCATCCATCGGTACACCTGGAACTTTGACATGCGGGAAAGACATAACGGGCATTCCGGCTGTGTGTCCGTACGGGCGTAAATGGTACAGCATGAAGTTCAATACGTGCAATTGGTTAGCAGTGACATACGGAAATAGCATTGGATAGTTCACATTCTGATTAAGCCCCTGCAAAATTATAGGATTTTACAAATTTGTTTCTAATGGCAATAAGTATGTTAAGCAAGCTACAGGTTTCGGGTGTCATATTCGCTAACCAACTGTTTGGAACAGTTTCTAAATCTTTCGAAAAATTCATTAAATCCATTGAAAAATTAAAAACTGAATACTGTGTGCAGGTATATGTCTCAGGCATAAGGAGGCATGGCAGACTCAAAAAATAGTTATTCTTGATCAAGATACTAGCCATTTCTGTCTGTCAGTGTGAACATACAGATTACAGATATTACAGCTTCATAGTTGGTTTCAAGGGTCCAGTATATACATAATAATTTATAACACAAAAACTATAAATATATAATATATGCAGATCTATGTATAAAAGACAATACAACATTTCAATTCGATCGGACAATAAAGACAAAAGTTATTCAACTCACTTTAGCCGAGTATCCGCTGCAGTGCTTCTTAAGATTGTTGGTGTGCTTAAGTATGTGCGTGTATGAGAAAGCAATAGCCGACAGAACACCTTATATTTTGTAAATGGATAACACAGGCCCACAAAAAAAGGTTTCTTGATCTGGGTAAGCAGCTTACCCAGATCATGATACTTTTTTTTTGTGGGCCTGTGTAATATATTTTCAAAACTGGGAGAAGGGTATCGCTCGCAACTGCGCTGAGAGCGAAGGTTTGCGAATTAGACAGTCCACAAAAAAAAGTTTTTTTTAACTGTGATACGCCCGCAACCCTACTCGTTAAATTAAATTTTAATTAAAATAGTTTTTTATTTATTTCATTTTATGTTCATGCTATAAAAATTATGTACTACTGTGAACAATGAATAAAGTGAATTTTGAATTTAAACTTTTCGCGTTAACCGATTGAGGCAAACTTCAACCATTGAAAATGGTCAAAAAAGGGTATTCTAACTTTGTGCAAATGTATGTAAAAGGCAGAAGAAGGCGTGGAAGACCCCATATAGTATATACATTCTGGCTCAGGTTCACAAGCCGAGTCGTCTGTCTCTGTGAACTCACAGATCTCAGCTATTATAAAAGCTAGAAATACCAAACTTGGCAGGAAGACTCCTGTGTACTATACGTTTATCAAGTTTATTTCAAATGTTAGGTGCCACGCCCACCGCCACCGCAAATCAATAATTTCTCCAAATTACAATGCGATTGGATAATAAACACAGAAGTTATTTAAGAAAGTATGAGCAAAAACCAAGTGCTTGTGTCAGCTAACAAGGGAGGCAGGCGAGCAAAACGCAATCGCCATCTGTTTGGAATAATTTAAAAGCATGTGTATATGCATATGTGTATGAATTTAACAAATTAAACTACACCGGAATATGGGTCAATGGGTATCACACGGTCCCGGACCGCTCGACTGTTGCTTTTCTTACTGGTTTTGTTTACGCTTGTCATTCTCAAGTACAAAAAAAGTGCATTCGGCGATTTATCCGATGTCCAATTTTGGTTGAGCAAAGAAATGCTATTAAGCATGAGAAGTAATGCTTTTTTGACTATAAAGGGGTCTATAAACAAATTATTACTGGCGATGAATCTTGAATTTATGCTAACGATCCAGAAACAACTGACCAATCAAGTGAGGCCAAACCGCACAAATCGCCAAATTCACTTTATGTACTTGAGAAAGACAAGCGTAAACTAATTTATTTTTCACAATGTGCGTAGAAAGTGTCAGCAAAACTGAAATTTGACGTTACTACAATTTGAAACTGGCGAAATAATAATTTTTGTATATACTATGTAAATATTTAAAACAAATCCAAAATCGCTTCACAGGTCCAAAAATATTGCATAAATCTTTAGACCCTCATACAATTTTTTGCGAAAATCTAAATAAAATTGTTTAATTTATCGCGTTAGATAGGACCATTATTTTCTCTTTCTCATATAAATAGAGTATCGTAGTATGATAGCATTAGCGACGTAGCTATTCTATGCATTTTAACCAAAGTCCTTATCATATAGTAAATTATTACTAGAAATGTACTGAAAAATGTTACAAAAAAGCATTCGTCGAAATATAATTTGACCTTTAACTATTAATACTCACCTGTCCAGAGTACACCTTCCGGTAAATGTATGGCCAACACCAGAACTCCAAACGCAGGGTGAAAGGCAGTACTTCCGGCGCAACGTGAAAGGGAAACAAGAGCTCGCTCGAATTTTTGTGAATTGCACGCAGGCAGTTCGGCAAAATGTCGGACAGACAATTTCTGGTCAGTAGCTGTTCCAATGCGCCACGGCTCAAAACATAATCCGTAGAGTCTCGCAAGCTCACATGCGCATAGGCAAAGGCAGCATGAAAGCCGGAGAAGTAGACACTGATACCGGGCGAAAACGCAGCTAAGGCGTACCGCACATTTTCCAGTATTACAAAGCTGTCAACATGGACGTGGAGCAGCCAATCCAGCTCCGAACGGTACTTTACGTAAACACTGCGATACGCCTGCCCAATCTTCTTCTCTGCACTAAAGTGCAGCCGATGGCACCTGGTGCCCCAGGTGGTCCGAATGTGGTCGGCTTTTAGCAGCTCATGCTGGTTAGTCAGTTGCACCAAGCAGTGGACTCGAACTTTGGCGTGCAGCTGACAGGCAATGCTAATGTTGTCCCGCGTCTGGTTGCGTGTGCCTACGGTAAATGCAGTCACCTTTTCCGCATAGGGTGGCTGCAAGTATTTAATCAGATAGTTTCCGGGCCAGTGAAACGCCTGGAGATACAGTTCCAAAAGTAGTGCACAGTAAAAGCAATAAAGCAGCAACATATCTGTATTCACATCAAATGAAAGAAGAGTGCAAGTTAGAGTCAAAATTTTTACAACGTTGCCAACCTTTCGAAAATTAGACATATATACATATGTACATGGTGTAATGAGTATAAGGTGTTTTAGTCGTAACTTTAAACAATTAGACCGTTCGAAAATGGTCTAAATTTATTTATTTAATTTCAACTTTTGTAAGTCGACTAATAAAAACTACGTTAAAAAATGTATTATTATTTATTTTGATTGATTGATCATTTTTTATTTAAACTGAGATAATAAAATGTAGCTGATAAATATTTGTTGCAGGGGATTGGGGAAGTAAAACCCAATCAGATCAGGAGAGTTAGATATTAGTAGGGTTAATAATTACTAAAAATTAAAAAAGTAAGACATGCCCAAAATCGGCCGAGGGGCGATGTCGCAAACGAGTAACCCGACCGACCGAACAAATACGCGAGAATAATACACGAAAATAGATGGATAGAATTTAAGTGTAATAAAGCAGTTTCGAGAAAAGTTTGTTTAATTGCTAGATAAGTGAGACAGAATTAAAAGTTTTAAAGAAGCTACAGAGTTAGTGTTAGAAAAGATACAGTACACTTTGACCTTTGACCGAACACAATACCCTTAAAGACTCGTGCAAGGCATAGTTCGATCTACAATACGGAAACGTCAGTGGTGAAAAGTTACGAATAATTCTACAAGAGACAGAAAAGAGTAACCAGCTAATTAGGTCATCACTATCAATATCATCTTGTATAAGGATATGAATAACGAGAGCAACAGTCGAGCAAAACGCGACAGTGCACATTGGGCGATTTTCCCAAAAAAGTGGCATAAAGTCAAAAAATTTATGGTAGAATATTAAAAAAACCTTGTTATTTATTAATAGTAAACACTTCAGGAAGCTTGAAAAAAATTTTTTTTGCTGGGTGGCAACTCTCTTTATGTGGCAGCCTCTTAAAGTCAGGTGATGGCAAGCAGATTTCGATTGTAAAAGTTACCGCGAAAATTTTACTTCTGCAATCGATCAGTGTGCGTACATATGTTTTTATGCAGTTAAATATATGTATTTAGTATGGAAAACAAAGATGAAGGTATATATAATCTGTATGTTATGGCAAAAGTACAGAAATATTTCTGTTGTTGTTTTTGTCCAGTGTTGTTGTTGGTTGTATTTCAACTGAAATTTTAACAATTTTAATCGTGTTCCGTGAAGTATTTCTATATCAAGAGCAAGGCAGAGCACGCACTAATAATGACAAGTTACTAACTTAAATGTCTATTTTCATTTGGTGAAAGTCTCATTTCCCCGTTTTCCCCCGTTTATACAAAAAATGCACTTGTAGTTGTTTAGATGAGGAAGATTTTTAACTGCTTATTTTTAAAGTTTGTATTAATATAACTACATATGTATATGAATAAAAATTTGTTAATTTTTATTATTGAATATTATGTCTAAGTATAATAAAATAAAGCTTTTCATTTTGTTTCAATTTTAGTTGAACATTTATTATTTGCTCACAAATAAATGCACATATTAGTGGCAGGCTACACATATGCGGAAAAAAAGGAGTGACCCAATTGTCGAAAAAAAATTCCGAAATTAGAGTTAAATATAACGAACATTTAAAAAAAAATATTATGTCTCTAGCTTTATTTTTAGACTTTATGCCGCCAAAATCGACAAATCGCCCATAGTGCAGTGGGATACCCTTCGACCTATGTTCCCGTGTAGTTTAATTTGTTAAATTAATACGCATATGCATATGAACATGCTTTGAAATTAATTCCGACAGATGGCACTCGCGCTTCGCACTCGCCCGCCTCCCTTGTTAGCTAACAGAAGCACTTGGTTTTATGCTCATACTTTCTTAAATAACTTCTGTGATTATTGTCCGATTGGATTGTAATTTGTAAGTAGATATTTCATTTAGCTTAGTATATGTTAAGGTCAGAAAGTTGTATCTTTTATACAGAGCTTACAAATTGAGTTCAAAAATTAAATTATTGATTTGTGGGAGCGGTGGGCGTGGCACCTAACATTTAAAATAAACTTGAACTGCGCCGAGTACATAGGAATCTTCATTCCAAATTTGGTGTCTCTAGCATTTATAATAGCTGAGATCTGTGTGTTCATCTGGTCAGACGGACATCCGGTCATTCGGACTAGAGGTGGGCGCGGGCCGTGCTTTTTTTCGTGGCCCGCGGGCTTTTGCCAAAAAAACGTGCTCGTGCCTAAAAATCGAGTTTCGTTCGGGTTCGTGCGGGCCCCGGGCCTAAGAAAAAAGCCCGGAGGCCCGCAAAAGCCCGAAGGCCCGCAAAAGTCCGGAGGCCCGCAAAATCGAACCGCACAATCGGTAGGACTCAAGATAAAAAATTTTCCAAAAAACCAAAGTTACAATTAAATTCTTTTGATATTGAAATCGAAAAATATTTAAATGGCTGTGCAGCCATTTCAGACCAAAATGTGTTAGAATTTTGGAAATGTAGTGACCTCAAATTAATGAAAAGACTTGCCCGTTACATTTTAGCCATTCCGGCAAGTTCAGCGACGAGCGAAAGATTATTTTCTACCTCTGGAATAATATTAAATGAGCGTCGTACACGTTTAAAAAGTTCAAACTTAGAAAAAATTTTATTTTTAAATAAGAACTTGCCATAAGTTATGTTTAAAAACCTGTATATTATAACACTGTTATTATTAATAAGTATTGGACTTAACTAAATTTCTTTGTATATTACATACTATAAATTAAAAAAAATGCATGGGTTTTTTTTTTGTTGAAATTTTCGTGTTTGGCTTGGGCCGGGCCGTGCTTTTTCAAAAAAATCGTGCGGGCCTCGTGCTTTTTTTTGGGACTAGGTTTCGTGCTCGTGCCGGGCCGGGCCTCAAAAAGTAGGCCCGCGCCCACCTCTAATCCGGACAGACAGACAGACATGGCTCAATCGACTCGGCTAGTGATCTTGAGTAAGAATATATATATACTTTATGGGGTCTGCCAAGCCTCCTTCTGCCTGTTACATACATTTGCACAAAGTTAGTATACCCTTTTTTGACCATTTGCAATGGTCGAAGGGAATAAAAACTACACCAAGCATGGTTCTACGGTTAGTTAAAGCTGACCACGCCCATAGCTTTATTGACCATTGAATATATGTTCACAAAGCTGAAGTTTACGGTCCAAACGTCCCAGATTATCAACCATGGAAATTCTATCCAAGGCACAACCACAAAAACTGTAAGATACAAACTTCGGTCTGGCATCTGAGAATGTCATCATCATCAGCTTGCATTTGGAGCTGTTCAGGTTTAAAAAATTTGCACTACACCATGAATAAAACCTATCTACCCGTAGGTCGGCTTGAAGGCGAACATGACAGCAGTCGTGTTGTTCACCAAAAATTTACGATTCACGGGGGCCGAAGTGGGCGTGGCCAAAATCTAAAATAAACTTGATCTGCGTACAATATTATTACGCAAATTAATACCAAATTTTTTAGCTCTAGCTATTATAGTCTGTGAGATCTAGGTTTTCATATGAACGAACGGACGGACAGACAGATGAATATGGCTATATCAACTTGGCTGTTGATGCTGATTCAGAATACGATTAAGTATTTTCTAGCCCATCAGACAAAACAGTAAAAACACCTTATTGTTCTTCTTCTTTTTGAATTGATATTTTATTCAACACAGCCGCACCACTAAGCATCGAACATATGGAGTACTTAAACAGCGGAATCTACTCATCTGATGCTATGCTGAGACTGGGACCCCAGAACACGAAGTGTTTCATGACTGAGCGATCGGCTCTCTTCCTTAGAAACCGCGAGAAGCGCACATCGGCATCAAGTCAGTCGCACAACGACATTTCTTCCCAGCATTTTTTTAAAACAGGAAATATTTGCCGAGGGCTAGATCTGGGGAGTACCGCGGATGACATAATGCATTGGTGAAGCAGAACTTTCTATTTCGACAAATGCGACCGTTTTCGGCGATTTCAGCCTTGAAACGATGCAATAACGCTATGTTGTAGTCGCTGTTAATGGTCGTTCTTTTTTTTAGATAGTCAATAAAAATAATTCCATGCGCATCCCAAAATACACACGCCATAACCTTGCCAGCAGACTGTTGGAGCGTGATTATCGTGTGCAGTCCACTCAGATGACTGTGATTGGACTTGGTAGTGAAATAAAGGAGCCATGTTTCATTCGTTATCACATATTGACGTAAAAGCTCAGGCTTATTACGATTTATCCCGTCGTTGTTTTTGATAAAAAGTGAGCTCGCGCGGCACCCATTTTGTACAGACCTTTCTCATATGCTGTGATGTACACGTTCCATCGATATCTTTAGAGTGGCAACTATATCATTCCATTTCAAATTCTAGTAGCGCTAGCAATGCATCAGACCGAGGACTTATCAATTGACCTGTTATAGTTTAAGGGGTCTGCCACGGCCCCTTCTGCCTGTTACATAAATCGGGTCTTATCGGTGGCTATACCTCAAATTAATCGTCCGATCTTGGCGCCTTGGAAACTGCAATCTACCTGCTTTTTTCGCATTAAGTTTTTTGATTCCATTGAAAATGGTCAAAAAAGGGTATCCTAACTTTGTGCAAATGTAAGTAACAGGCAGAAGGAGGCGTGGGAGACCCCATAAAGTATATATATTCTTGCTCAGGATCACAAGCCGGGTCGTTTGAGCAATGTTCGTATGTCTGTCCGGATGTCCATCTGACTAGATAAACATACAGATCGCAACTATTATAAGCGCTAGAGACACCATACTCGCGCAGTTCAAGTTAATTTCAAATGTTGATTAATTTAGTTTTACCTATATTTGTAAGCGTGTAGGGGTCAGTTAACAATTCCAATACGAAACTGTTTGTCTGAACTGATAATCGAATTAAATATCGCATGCGATAAGATTATTGTGCAAGAGATAAAAGCTCATTCCCCTGCAAATCACATCATGTGCTCTTCTCATTTGCTTGCCCTGTCACTCTAATAGAATAATATGTTTAACATGTTCTATCTCTTACCCATACACTACAATCGAGGCGACGAAAATGAAGGGAAAAGCTAAGATAAACATTTACAGTTAGTTATTCCATGAAGATGTAATGCAAATTGCAAGAGAACTCCGCTAGCTTAACGAAAAATATTGAAGCACATGTTCACTTTGATTTGAACGGCCTCATCTCGCAGATGTATTACTGCATTCTGAATTGCAATACAAGTGGACACAATTAATCTTAAAACGTGCAAAGGTTAACACGCCCTAATATATATTTTATTTTCTGCAAAGTATATTTAAAACTGCGTAGAACTAAAAGCATTGGGTTGTTGAGTGCAAGTGGTAAATCCGTGAAAAGGTGATATTAATTTTATCATATCTGAAATGTGTGTGTCTAACTTAGCGATATTCCAGGCGGACCAGCATAATTTATATTCTTGTAGGCCGGTCTTCGATTAGCACTATCGCGCATCAGCACAAGCGTAACCCCGCTGCGTAAAATTAGCAACCTGTCGGCCAATTGGTACTTAGCAGTCCCCATAACCTAAATTCTGGGAAGCGCACAGACACTTGTGTATGCTGCATTTTCAATAGCGAGAAGCACACTGGCTGCAGTTCTCAAAAGCTCTGCAGAACTTTGACACTGGACATAAGAAGATGCAAAATGTTTGACTCTCACTCTAGCGCTTAGTAGATTTGTACGAGTTCACCAGCGCAATCATTTGGATCACGCAAGTTATTGAATACTTAAAGAAAAACTCTTTTCATTTCTTTTATATACAAAAAAAATATCTCATACTTAATTCAATTTTTCTCTACACAATTAGATTAAGACACTTATATATATACAAGTATATATATATATATATTGCACATCATTCATTTGTAAATGCAAATGCAACAATCATCGACTGTTTTCAACTTAAATATAAAGATTTTTAACAACATCATCACCTGCATCTTCGAAGGGCCCAACAAACGCGCAAGGGAGGAATGTGTGTGAGTAAATTAAAGTAAAACATTATTTTTTTATACAATACTCAGCCACCCTTGCAGTCTATTAACAAACATAACGCGCAATTTAACAACACTTTACCTTATTTTATTTGGCCAATTATATAGTTTACAGACAGTGGACTTATTCTCTCTTTCTATCCACAAGAGGCCGTATAGAGCGGGTTAGGAAAAGATCCCACGACATGTCCGACGAGCTACGTCAGAGCGACGCTAAAAGTGCACACCCTCCTACTCTTTCTATGCGCTAGGCGTTGATCTTCATGATCAGCGCTCAGTGAGACCGTAGTATGTTTCTATCTGAATACTACAAGCGTCGTATAAAATATATAACTTTCGGACTTTAACATATACTAAGCTGATTGTTATACCCACGAATTTTATAAATTTGATCGTATAATAAACACAAAAGTTATTCAAGAAAGTATGAGCATAACTCCAACTGCTTGTGTTGGTTAACAAGGGATACTCGCGAGCGCCATTTGTCGTGAAGAATTTTAAAGTATGTACATATGAATATGTGTATAAAAAAAAACAAATTAAACTACATCGTTCGACTTTTGCTCTCGTAAGTCACGTAAACTTGTTTACGAGTTAGACAAATATGTTCTCGGAACTGGCCGGATACGGTTCTTATAGCTGTACCCGTTTTTGAATAAATAAAAAATAGGAATGGTTACAGCATAAACAAAAAAATAACAATATTATTATATACATATGTATGTAACATGGATTACCGCTGGGTTTCGAACCATTTCGGGCTAGATTTGACAGTTTTCGCTAGGAGATTGTTTGTGTTAGTGTTACGTAGAGAGAGAGTAAAATATCAAAATCCATATAGAATTAAAAGAACACTCTACAAGAACAAGAATTACCAAAAGCCCTTCTTCTAGACAATTACTCCCCCACTAGTCATTTAGTTTTTAGTGCTTTCTTATCAAATGATTTTCATAGCTGCAAGCTGTAGCTGTTATACAATCTATTGTAATGTACTACCCTAATTAAACATATGTGATATCATGTACATATCATATGTTTTATCGAAATCAATATCTTTGATCAGGCTTGCCACCCGAAGCAGGAGGACTATCTTTACTAATGTTGCAAAACGAGTAAAATACTAGTACTCATCCCGTAACTATCACTTACGTAGCTTCCGCTGTACAAGCTTCCTCTTTTACCTTTGAAAAGTCGTGGGTACAAGACGTGTAATGTAAAATCAGAAAAATTTTAAACTCAGTGTTTATTAGACACTGTACCGTCACAAAATGTTTTAAGCAGACTGGCGCCTTGCACAAAAAGGCAACAACAAAATACATATAACGTAAATTATTTTCAAAATTCAATTAAAAAACCAGTAAGAAAAGCAACAGTCGCGCGGCACGCGACAGTGGGATACCCTTCGACCTATGTTCCCGTGTAGTTTAGTTTGTTAAATTCATACAGATATGCATATGCACATGCTTTACAATTATTCCCAACAGATGGCGCTCGCGCTTCGCGCTCGCCCGCCGTCCTTGTTAGCTGACAGAAGCATTTGGTTTTATGCTCATACTTTCTTAAATAACTTCTGTGATTATTGTCCGATCGGATTGCAATTTGGAGAATACGTAGATAATTCATTCAGCTTAGTTAATGTTAAATTCAGAAAGTTGTACCTTTTATAGAGCGTTTACAAATTGAGTTCAAAAACTAAATTATTGATTTACGGGGGCGGTGGGCGTGGCACCTAACATTTGAAATAAACTTGATCTGCTTGTAGTACACAGGAGTCTTCCTGCCAAATTTGGTAAGTCTAGCTTTTATAATAGCTGAGATCTGTGCGTTCATACAGACAGACAGACAGACAGACAGACAGACAGACATGGCTCAATCGACTCGGCTTTGTTATGTCCTCCCTCGGAATGGAATTTATATTTCCTAGATATTGTATATCTGGATATTCTCCGTTCTTTGGCTAGGCCACTCAGAAAATTCACAGCAAAGGCAATCATGGAGTTGGTACAGAACCAAATCTTTTTTCGCCTATGGAGTGCCTGAATTGCTAATTAGCGATAATGGGTCGCAATTCAAAGCACACGACTTTAATGCTTTCCTTACAGCCTTTGGGGTAAAACACCAATATACGGCAGTGTACTCGCCACAATCGAATGCATCGGAAAGAGTTAACCGATCAATAATAGCGGCAATTAGGGCTTATTTGGAAAAAGACCAAAGTGCATGGGATGAGCATATTCCAGCAATCAGCTGTGCGTTGCGAAATAGTGTGCACCAGAGTCTAAAATGTGCTCCATATCAAGCATTATATGGATTCAATATGATTACCCATGGTTCGCAGTATAAGCTCTTGAGGAATTTAGGGTTGCTGGAGGAGAATGTAGGTGGCTTCCGTAATGAGGATCAACTGCAGCTGCTGCGAAAGCAGCTAAAAGCAAATATGAAAACTGCTTATGAACAGCAAGCCGAGAAATACAATTTGCGAACAAAAGAGGTAAATTTTAAAGTGGGACAGGAAGTGTTTAGGAGAAATTTTCTACAAAGCTCGTTTGAAAAAGGAGTGAATACCAAGCTAGCACCTCTGTTCATAAAGTCAAGAGTCCGTGAAAAGCAAGGAAATTCCTACTACATTCTAGAGGACCTACAGGGAAAATTAGTGGGAACATATCACGCGAAGGACATACGGCCATAATAAAAGGAGAACCTACACACTTCTGTTTAGTTCCCTACGGACGCCTACGAACTAAACAGTGGTTGTGATGAACGGACAGAGTCTTATAATTAATACATTAACATTATAAATAAATATTAAAACTAAAGTTTCTTAAAATATATTAAATTAAATTAAAGCTAAGTGTGAGGAATCTGTAAGAAAAAAAATCAATTAATTAGTAAAATAATTAATGCAACTTTGCATACTTACGGGGATTATGATAGAAGTATGAGGTACCCTTAATGTTGTCTCGTCAGTGTTGTAACTTGTCCGAAAGAGAAAAGAAAGGGGGCAAGGAGGAGAATAAGTATGGCGATTTACTAGATTTTGCTAGATCATCGCAGTCATACATTCTCCTCCGCGACGACTGGGTGCCTGTGTAACAAAGACAAAAAAGAGGAAAGAAAACGGAAAAAGTGTTAGTGACCAAGAAAATAAAAATTTTTGAAGTAAGTTGAACAGCAAAAATTTTTATTATATTCTGGATACTAATTACCTGGTTGGGCAGTTTTCCCATACAGCCCGAGGCGCAGTGTCAATATACCTGCAACAGCATTTCGGGCAAAAGCAGCGTTGGCGCGCTAGCAGCCTAGTGCTAGAGGGCGCGGAGTTCTACAACGGGGCATGATCTGCGAACTCTGGAAAGAAAAAAACAGAAGAGCGATGAGGACACAAATTCACCATATATAAAAAAAATCAAAGAAAATACCAGACATAATTATATACACCGAAGGCCCAGGCAAAAACAATCTGTTTGACAGGGAAATCCATTTCACAAAAAAAAAAAAAAGAAAATCAGTTAGAACAAAAAACAAAGAAACGAAGTAAAGAAAACTCACCATTGCAGCAGCTTACGGCAGTGTGCAGCTTACGGCAGTGTGCCACTTGCGGGAGTTTTGCAACAGTTTGGCGATCGTTCCAATTGCAGTTCTGGCTACAAGTTGGCAGCAACTATTTGAGAGTTATACTTGGTATTTTTACGGCGATTAACTAAATTCCGAAAGAGTAAAAGAAATCAGTGTGATGTTAGACTAGGCAAATTAAATTAGAATAGTGCGTTAATGTCATACTAGGGAAAGGAAAACTGTCTTAGTTGCCATATTTTTTTGTTAAATTTTCGAATCTTGCTTTATTTTCTGCCTCTGGTGTATGTAAGTTTATAAAATAAGATCAACTTAAACACACATTTAGCAACCAACGATCTATTGGGCCCAACGGAGAACTGGGGGTAAGTGTACACTTGTTTTATATTTATTACTACACCATTGGAAATGCACAACATTCAAACAAAAGAAAAAACAATAATACAAAAATAAACATATATATATATAAAAAGAAAACTACAGAAAACGAAGCAAGCAATAAACATTTTTATGGTTGATACCACAAATCAAAACAATAAGGGTAAACACAAAACAGCTGTTTGCATGGCACTGATCATGGCATATTAAGACCTTTTTTCTGATTATGATTAAATTGTGTAGGTACTTATCTGTTATGTCAGTATAAACTGGAGATCCACTGGCACTACACACAAAATCACACCCGATAAAATTTAGCTTGCGCAGCGCAAATATTCGCGTTACGAAAATTAAATGCGATAATTGCGTCTTCTAAATTGTAAACACATTGAGATGCGACTAGATCGATAGGTTTTTTTGTGGAGTTTATCGAATAGTTAGTTAGCGTCGCAATCTTAAAATTAATGTTTATTTGTATATTAGGTTTATATTAATAAGATATTTGCATAGGTTTAGAAAAAATTTTATTCTTGTCTTTATTACATTATTAAGATATTAAATTATTAGGATCATATGAATACTTATTATTAAACATGAAAACGGTTAGGAATTTAATATGTATATATTTTATAAGAAATAAATGAAGAATTATATGAAGTTTAATATGGAAATCTAAACAAATTTAATAATGATTTCTGAAGGTTGATGAAAGGGTAATGTTAGGTCAGGGAGTTTTTCAAATTAGTGCGAAAAGGACTCATAGGTAGGGTGGGTAAAGACGCGGGACCTACACCAACACCAGTAGTGTCCCCGAAGTGCACCCCGTAGAAGGGTAGTGGTTCTTTTCTCGCTTTCTCTTCTAGTAAATTCTATCACTTCTTCTTTTTGTTTTGTTCTGTTACTTTTCTTTTCTCATTTCTATTTTCTGACCCAAGACATAGTGGCAAAGATTCTTTTAGTTTTTTTTGTGTTTCTTCCCTCAAAAAAAGAGCTAGGAAGTTCTCCAAAAGAACCCCCCCACAGGCTGATTTTGCTAGCCGCAAAAGAATCAAAGGGGAGGGCGGCCTAGCCAAAGAACGGAGAATATCCAGATATACAATATCTAGGAAATATAAATTCCATTCCGAGGGTGGATATAACAAAGTGGCGCCCAACGTGGGGCAAGGCAGCGTAAAAACGAATGATGCGAAGAAAGTGTCAAAAAATTATAAACGATAAAATGCGTAGTAGCTACTGAAAGCCTCTAGATAAAAATTAATATTGCGAGTAATAGCAGTTGGAAATCGAATTTAGGCAAGTCCTAAACATCGACCACTGAAACTAAGACTCGGCATAAAATAATAATAGAAACAAAATACAGCAAGGCAAGGGAAAAGCGTTGACAGAAAATGGATTCTTGGAAATATAATATTTGGCATAGCAAAATATTATCCTCGAGTATATAAGCGACTCTTGAGACTTGACTGTTTTTCTTTTCACTATATTTCTCTCTCTTTCTTAACTTCTTCACCACTATCTCAACTGCGGGGTAAAGCACACAACCTTCGTTACCCTAGAGTCAACTGGAAGAAATCAATTTAATGAAAATAAAAAACAAATTATAACTTAAACAATTATAAAAAAAATAAATAAATTTGAAAAAAAAAAAAACGAATCAATAATAAAGACTAAAAAAATGACAACAATACGTAGCACAGAAAACTTGGCCGCAGAAAATGCAAACCGTCAAGTGTTAAAATGCGAAATTTGCGTAGAGCCATTATGGGAATCCGGCTCAGCAGAAAGAGTGTTAATTACACCATGTCAGCACAGCTTCCATGAAGCTTGCATTTCTGACTGGGTAAGACAGTTTAAAGTCTGTCAAACGTGCCAGAAAACGCTACAAGTAACGGATTTAAAAGACCTACCTAGGTCAGAGTTATCACAAAGTACAGATATGAATTTGGGGTTAGAACCATCGACCTCGGCCGCTGCGAGGCAACAACAAATGGTGCTAGAGGCTCAAAACGAGGGAGCTGTGCCCAAAACACATCCTCACAACACGAGGTATAAAAAAATGCCTCAAGTGGGAGAATCGGTAGAGGGTAACCAACAACCCAGAAATGTTAAAGGCCCCGGAAGACCGAAACGGGGCGCAGTAAACGCAGAAGTTAGGCAAACACGGCGGGGGGGAATCTCAAATACTAGAGCAAATCGAACATCGTCTCCAAACATCGATTATGAGCGTCTAGGGGCGCAACTAGAAAGTATTGTGGCCAGACAATTAGCCAACCTCAGTCTCAGGCAAGTTTCGCCCGAAGTGAGCCGACAAAACCTGATTTTTAACGAGTCGAGTCAGCAGTCAAGTAGCTCTCGGTACAGCACGACAATAAACCCGGAGAAGATTACTCAGCTCATCCATAGCTGGAATCTCAAGTTTGATGGGTCGGCAAAAGGAGTCACCGTAGAAGAATTCCTATATCGAGTAGCCACGTTAACCAAAGACTGTCTGAACAACGATATTGATTCAGTCTGCAAAAATCTACATATTTTACTAGTGGGGAAAGCTAGAGAGTGGTATTGGAGGTATCGCAAAGAAAATCCTCAAATAAATTGGAGGGAGTTTGGAGCGGCTTTAAAAGAGCAATACACAGACTACCGAAACGACACCGACATATTAGAAGAGATTAGAGCACGCAAACAAAAACAGGGGGAGACATTTGAGGTATTTTATGACGATGTCATGCTCCTAGCTTCTCGAATGTCAACATCCATTCCAGAGCAGCAGCTCATTGAGATGTTGACAAGGAATTTACTGCCCGAGATACGACACGAATTGCTTTATGTGCAAATTCGTTCGATTGCACACTTGCGAAAGCTGGTGCAAATGCGCGAAAATTTGCTAGGTGAAGTCGCGACTCGGCGGTTCCCAAAGCCAGCACCTAATCCGGTGTTCAGCCGAAGAAACGTGGCAGCTTTGGAAGATGAAAATGGTGCACAAGACACAGATCCTAATTTGGGCGATGTCGACGCAATCCAAGCACCGATAAAAATTTATCGATGTTGGAATTGTGACGGTGAGGGTCATGGTTGGGATATGTGCTTGGAAAATCGCAAAGTTTTCTGCTATGGTTGCGGGGCAAAGAACATTTACAAGCCGCAATGCCCCAACTGATTGGCAAAGAGAGCGGAAAAAGCCAAGGGACCATTCGTGAGTCAGACACGAACGGCCCCGAAGCAACACTAAGTCCAAATTTACCTGATTTACCGGCTAGCTCAGAAAATCTGACCAGAGCTATGCTTTTACCGGACATGTCATTAGAAAAATGTGCTCAAAATAAAAATACATTAAGCCTGCATACACAACCTTGTGAAGCAAGGCTCGCAAATTATGAAAAAGTTAGGGAAAGAATATTTGGAAATGATGCGGGTACTAAGCCAAAACGATCTACGCAGCGCTTGCGAAAATTTTGGAAAGCCGTAAGGTTGACTAAAAGACTACTGGTGTCCTCAATAATAAATAGAGAAAGCGATGGGCGTTTTTACGCTAAGGTTTCCTTTTAGGAGTAACCGAAGAAGGGTTATTGGACACAGGGGCAAATATTAGTTGCGTGGGGTCGACTTTG
The DNA here is from genome assembly GCA_018903425.1 of Zaprionus nigranus. Lineage (NCBI taxonomy): Eukaryota > Metazoa > Arthropoda > Insecta > Diptera > Drosophilidae > Zaprionus > Zaprionus nigranus. The sequence continues at coordinate 732,661 of JAEIGD010000036.1, read as the reverse complement.
GCGCAAAACGATTGGAAAAAAAGGGCAGAATTCAAAAAAATCAATTCCAAAGTAAAAACGGCAGATGGCAGATCGCACGAAGTGCTAGGTTTTCTCTCAGCGCTTGTGACATATAAGGACAAAGAGACACTTTTAAAACTCTTTGTAATTCCGTCAATTGAGAAAAATCTCATTCTAGGCATCGATTTTTGGAGAGAATTCAATTTGGCCCCAGGATTGATCTCCTCGTTAGAGTTGGAGGATTCTAAAGAGGAAGAAGCAGATACAAACGCTTACCCACTAGATTCGCGACAAAAACAGCAATTAGAAGCCGTGAAATCTTTATTTCCATCATTTGCTAACCAGGGTCTTGGGAAAACATCACTTCTTGAACACAAAATCGAAGTTGGAGACGCCACTCCAATAAAACAACGATTTTATCCGGTATCTCCGGCTGTCGAGAAGCTGATGTTTGAGGAGATTGATCGTATGATCGAATTAGGAGTCATTGAAAAATCCAGTAGCGCATGGAGCTCGCCAATGCGTCTGGTAGTGAAGCCAGGGAAACTACGTTTATGTCTGGATGCTCGTAAGGTGAATGATTGCACCAAAAAAGGATGCATATCCTTTTACCGAGCATCGAAGGCATATTCGCACGATTACCGCAAGCCAATCTGATTAGCAAAATTGATCTGAAAGATGCTTATTGGCAAGTGCCATTATCGGACGCATCTCGACCGATAACAGCGTTCACAGTACCCGGGAGGCCATTATACCAATTTCGGGTAATGCCTTTCGGGCTGTGCAACGCTCCTCAAACGATGAGCCGTCTCATGGACGAGGTGATTCCTCCCGAATTGAAATACTGTTGCTTTGGATACTTAGACGATCTCTGTGTCGTATCGGCAGATTTCGACGCACATCTAACAGTACTGCTGCGCCTGGCTGATCAATTTAGAAAAGCGAATTTAACCTTGAATATTGAAAAGAGCAGTTTTTGTGTGACCGAAGTGAAATATCTAGGGTTCATTATCGGAAAAGGAGGCATTGCAACAGATCCTGGAAAAATTGAATCGATCGTCAATTGGCCTGCGCCGAAATCTATAAAACAAGTTAGAGGATTTTTGGGCCTAGCGGGTTGGTATAGACGATTTATAGCTAACTTCGCCGAATTAACCACTCCGATTACAAATTTGCTCTCAGGCAAGAAAAAGTTTTGCTGGACTGAAGAAGCACAAACTGCGTTTGATCAGCTCAAAAGCGCTCTTACTTCGGCCCCAGTCTTGCAAAAATCCCGATTTTAATCGGAAATTTTATTTGCATTGCGATGCCAGCGATTATGGTGTGGGCGCGGTGCTGGTGCAAATGAATGACTTGAACGAAGAGAGACCAGTAGCGTATATGTCGAAAAAACTTAATTCGGCACAAAGAAATTACAGCGTGACAGAAAGAGAGTGTTTGGCAGTCATCTTGGGCATTGAACGATTCCGATGTTACCTCGAATTACAGGAATTCGAAGTAGTGACTGACCACTCTAGCTTGTCGTGGCTGATGAGGCAATCAAACTTAAAAGGGCGCTTAGCGAGATGGGCGATGAATTTACAGGGACATAAATTTAACATTAGCCACCGAAAAGGGAAGGAACATGTTGTGCCAGATGCGCTGTCACGAATGTTTAATGATGAAGTGGCAGCCATCGAAAACTATGGGCCAGAAGTTGACCTGGAATCCTCCAGCTTTGATGAAGAAGCCTATAGGGTTGTGAAGGAGAAAATAGGAGAGGATCCCGAAGCATATCCAGATTGCAATATTATAGGCAAACACTTATATATCAGAACGGAACATGACCATGGGGACTCGGAAGGCAGCAGAAATGGTTGGAAACTCTGGATTCCCCAGAGTTTGACCAACTCTGTAATAAAGCGAGCCCATGACGCTGTAATATGCGCCCATGGCGGCACAGGGAAAACATTAGAACAAATTCGGCGAAGCTATTATTGGCCAGGGATGGTGACACAAGTAAGGGAGTATGTTCGGCTATGCGAAGTATGCAAAAGCACAAAAGCTCCAAACACTACTTTAAAACCTCCAATGGGTCAACAAGCCGAATCTTCTAGACCTTTTCAGAGGCTCTATATTGACTTATTAGGACCCTATCCGAGGAGCAAACAAGGACATATTGGCCTGCTGATAGTCCTCGACCACTTTTCCAAATTTCATTGGCTGTGGCCACTCAGAAAATTCACAGCAAAGGCAATCATGGAGTTGGTACAGAACCAAATCTTTTTTTCGCCTATGGAGTGCCTGAATTGCTAATTAGCGATAATGGGTCGCAATTCAAAGCACACGACTTTAATGCTTTCCTTACAGCCTTTGGGGTAAAACACCAATATACGGCAGTGTACTCGCCACAATCGAATGCATCGGAAAGAGTTAACCGATCAATAATAGCGGCAATTAGGGCTTATTTGGAAAAAGACCAAAGTGCATGGGATGAGCATATTCCAGCAATCAGCTGTGCGTTGCGAAATAGTGTGCACCAGAGTCTAAAAATGTGCTCCATATCAAGCATTATATGGATTCAATATGATTACCCATGGTTCGCAGTATAAGCTCTTGAGGAATTTAGGGTTGCTGGAGGAGAATGTAGGTGGCTTCCGTAATGAGGATCAACTGCAGCTGCTGCGAAAGCAGCTAAAAGCAAATATGAAAACTGCTTATGAACAGCAAGCCGAGAAATACAATTTGCGAACAAAAGAGGTAAATTTTAAAGTGGGACAGGAAGTGTTTAGGAGAAATTTTCTACAAAGCTCGTTTGAAAAAGGAGTGAATACCAAGCTAGCACCTCTGTTCATAAAGTCAAGAGTCCGTGAAAAGCAAGGAAATTCCTACTACATTCTAGAGGACCTACAGGGAAAATTAGTGGGAACATATCACGCGAAGGACATACGGCCATAATAAAAGGAGAACCTACACACTTCTGTTTAGTTCCCTACGGACGCCTACGAACTAAACAGTGGTTGTGATGAACGGACAGAGTCTTATAATTAATACATTAACATTATAAATAAATATTAAAACTAAAGTTTCTTAAAATATATTAAATTAAATTAAAGCTAAGTGTGAGGAATCTGTAAGAAAAAAATCAATTAATTAGTAAAATAATTAATGCAACTTTGCATACTTACGGGGATTATGATAGAAGTATGAGGTACCCTTAATGTTGTCTCGTCAGTGTTGTAACTTGTCCGAAAGAGAAAAGAAAGGGGGCAAGGAGGAGAATAAGTATGGCGATTTACTAGATTTTGCTAGATCATCGCAGTCATACATTCTCCTCCGCGACGACTGGGTGCCTGTGTAACAAAGACAAAAAAAGAGGAAAGAAAACGGAAAAAGTGTTAGTGACCAAGAAAATAAAAAATTTTTGAAGTAAGTTGAACAGCAAAAATTTTTTATTATATTCTGGATACTAATTACCTGGTTGGGCAGTTTTCCCCATACAGCCCGAGGCGCAGTGTCAATATACCTGCAACAGCATTTCGGGCAAAAGCAGCGTTGGCGCGCTAGCAGCCTAGTGCTAGAGGGCGCGGAGTTCTACAACGGGGCATGATCTGCGAACTCTGGAAAGAAAAAAACAGAAGAGCGATGAGGACACAAATTCACCATATATAAAAAAATCAAAGAAAATACCAGACATAATTATATACACCGAAGGCCCAGGCAAAAACAATCTGTTTGACAGGGAAATCCATTTCACAAAAAAAAAAACAAAAAGAAAATCAGTTAGAACAAAAAACAAAGAAACGAAGTAAAGAAAACTCACCATTGCAGCAGCTTACGGCAGTGTGCAGCTTACGGCAGTGTGCCACTTGCGGGAGTTTTGCAACAGTTTGGCGATCGTTCCAATTGCAGTTCTGGCTACAAGTTGGCAGCAACTATTTGAGAGTTATACTTGGTATTTTTACGGCGATTAACTAAATTCCGAAAGAGTAAAAGAAATCAGTGTGATGTTAGACTAGGCAAATTAAATTAGAATAGTGCGTTAATGTCATACTAGGGAAAGGAAAACTGTCTTAGTTGCCATATTTTTTTGTTAAATTTTCGAATCTTGCTTTATTTTTCTGCCTCTGGTGTATGTAAGTTTATAAAATAAGATCAACTTAAACACACATTTAGCAACCAACGATCTATTGGGCCCAACGGAGAACTGGGGGTAAGTGTACACTTGTTTTATATTTATTACTACACCATTGGAAATGCACAACATTCAAACAAAAGAAAAACAATAATACAAAAATAAACATATATATATATAAAAAGAAAACTACAGAAAACGAAGCAAGCAATAAACATTTTTATGGTTGATACCACAAATCAAAACAATAAGGGTAAACACAAAACAGCTGTTTGCATGGCACTGATCATGGCATATTAAGACCTTTTTTCTGATTATGATTAAATTGTGTAGGTACTTATCTGTTATGTCAGTATAAACTGGAGATCCACTGGCACTACACACAAAATCACACCCGATAAAATTTAGCTTGCGCAGCGCAAATATTCGCGTTACGAAAATTAAATGCGATAATTGCGTCTTCTAAATTGTAAACACATTGAGATGCGACTAGATCGATAGGTTTTTTTTGTGGAGTTTATCGAATAGTTAGTTAGCGTCGCAATCTTAAAATTAATGTTTATTTGTATATTAGGTTTATATTAATAAGATATTTGCATAGGTTTAGAAAAATTTTATTCTTGTCTTTATTACATTATTAAGATATTAAATTATTAGGATCATATGAATACTTATTATTAAACATGAAAACGGTTAGGAATTTAATATGTATATATTTTATAAGAAATAAATGAAGAATTATATGAAGTTTAATATGGAAATCTAAACAAATTTAATAATGATTTCTGAAGGTTGATGAAAGGGTAATGTTAGGTCAGGGAGTTTTTCAAATTAGTGCGAAAAGGACTCATAGGTAGGGTGGGTAAAGACGCGGGACCTACACCAACACCAGTAGTGTCCCCGAAGTGCACCCCGTAGAAGGGTAGTGGTTCTTTTTCTCGCTTTCTCTTCTAGTAAATTCTATCACTTCTTCTTTTTTGTTTTGTTCTGTTACTTTTCTTTTCTCATTTCTATTTTCTGACCCAAGACATAGTGGCAAAGATTCTTTTTAGTTTTTTTTGTGTTTCTTCCCTCAAAAAAAGAGCTAGGAAGTTCTCCAAAAGAACCCCCCCAAGGCTGATTTTGCTAGCCGCAAAAGAATCAAAGGGGAGGGCGGCCTAGCCAAAGAACGGAGAATATCCAGATATACAATATCTAGGAAATATAAATTCCATTCCGAGGGTGGATATAACAGCTTGTGATCCTGAGCAAGAATATATATACTTTATGGGGTCTCCGACGCCTCCTTCTGCCTGTTACATACATTTGCACAAAGTTAGTATACCCTTTTGTTGACCATTTTCAATGGTCGAAGGGTATAAAAAGAATGCTAAAATAGAAAAATTAAAAAAGTGCTAAATTTTCAATAAAAATATTGCTAAAATCTAAAAACTATATTGCACTAAAAGAATTACAAAAATTATTGCACACCAAGTGAAACTAAATCAAAATATTTTGCAAATAAACAAATTACGAGGAATGTATATATAATCTAACTCGAGTGTATATTTCTTGCTTAAAGCAAATTTTAAAATGCAAAATACTTCAAATATTCCTGCCAAAAATATCTAAGTGAAAGATAATGATACTTTTTAATAATTATTAAAATATTTAGTTAAATTATGTTTTTAGTAAATCTTTCTAAAGAATTTCTTTTCTTTTTCGTTGGTTTAATTCAATAAATACGCCTTCTGACTTAAAATTTAAAAAGAAAAGTGTTTCATTAAGCTTTTATTCTGAATTTGCTTGATATTATTAGGTTAGGTTTTCGAACCTTATGTGTGTGCAGACCACCTATATATTTTGCAATGTGCGTGTGTATGAAATCTAACAACATTTAAATAGCATTAAAGCAACATACAACTCCGCATCATTTGGCAACAAAGGATGGATTGGGGGTAAGTTGAAAATTATTTTGTACATATACGCATACACCTGGCTTTTAAAAAATATATTCATGCACATATATATATATAAATTATTGGTAAACTTTATGCAAAGCGAAATGAATATTAAGCATATGCACCGGTAAATATACCTTTATACCAGTTCTTTTGATTTGAATTAAATATCTTTAATGGGCATCTACACTTTAAGATTATTATAATAGTAATAGTTATATTAATATAATAGTAAAGGTCTACTATTATAATAATATAAAACAAAAATAATTTTTCTACAAATATATATAATTAAACATTTTAGCAAAGAAGAGCAAAACAATGAATTAAACTATATATACCTATACAAAAAAGAAAAATTGATATTCTTTATTAAATTTAAATATTTAACGTTAAGTAACAGTAAAACAAAAACATAAATTTAAACTTCTGAAATTAAACAAATGAAAGAAAAAATAAAAAAAAAAAAAAATGAATTAATATAAATATAAATAAATAATAAATAAAATTAGGCTTATGATTCGACATTCAGGGAATACTTTCCAACACAAATCAAGACATCACCCAACATGAAAATTTAAAAATTCCAACTTTTTATTCCCACTCCTGTGTGAGCGTAAACTTAAATATATAATATGTTTATTCTTTATTCTTTAAATTTTTTTTAATAAAATCTGAAAATTATAATGTGTAAATGTCCTAACGGAATTTTTCGTTGAGGCGAAATAGTGTAACGACATGACGAGATTAAACAACAATTTGGGATTCCTTTAACAATATCTTTTGGAATCAAGGTAGGGCGGGTATAGAACGTGCTGTGAAAATATCTAGCAGTCTCGATAACATTACAAGTTTCTAAGATCCTCAACAATTCTTCAGAACCGTGTTTCTTGTATGCAATATAACAGAAGTTTTTTTTTATCCATCCTAATTCGGTACAGGGACTAAATAAAATTAAAGTTTTATGTACATAATGCGGTATTCGTCTAGGGCATTTCATTATCGGTTTTTATGGTCTTCGACCCCCCCACCCGACTTCAACTAGCCGTAACAAGAGTCCCCACCGACTGTAAATACCCGATGTTATTTGGAAAACCATCTTGTACACTTGTACCCAGACATACCATTCTTACCGCATAGAGCATATATCTTGCCTTTAATATGCATGGTTTATCCGACCAGTGTATGTCGCTTAAGGGTTATATACATATATATGTGTTCTCTCTCGCATTTATATTTCATCTGATGATGAGGTGGTGTTGCGGGTGTGTGTGTTATATAAAATTATGGCGCCCCACGTGGGGCCGCTACGCGTTAAAGAATCAAGAGTATTTCAATACTAGTAAATGGGGTGTTATATAGATTTTTGACGCTCAGCAAGAGCTTATGTGTAAAGCATTATTCAATCTTTGCATTGATTCATGTAGTAAGCCTAGAAGCAGTGTGAATGGTGTGAGTCAATGTTTTTGGAATTTATTCTTTGGCAATTGCTAATGGTTGACCAGCATTAAGCTTGCATAACATCCATGCTCAATGGTAGTACCAACTAAAGTAAATTTATACCAGAGATACTGTACTTTATATATCCTTTACTTAGTGTTCGTATCGAAGTGATAATCAATGGGTTAATCTAAAGCTTCCCGTTTAAGCGAAGCTTTCACTCAATGAAAGCTTTTCTCCTCTGCCACTGTTCCTAGTTAAGCATAGTTAAGATCTCTCCCTATTGTAGTCTTGAGTCTTAAGCAAGCATTGAATATAAGCACACGCTGTGCAGAAATATATGAAAATTAAAAGTGAAGCACTAGTGTTTTTTACCTAAAACCTAGTTAAACTGCAACCTGAAGAACAACTACCACAACTACACTAGCTACTACCAACACATATCTGGATCTGTCCTCCTACGTTCTCCCGTGAACATTTTGGTCTTTCGAGTCGGATCTCGGTCAACCACCGTTTCGTATTGATAGACCCAGATAAGTACAAAACTTCCTACAAGTGTTTTACATTCCTAAAAATATACAATTAATATACAGTCCTACAAACTTACATATAAGTGTTTTACATTCCTACATATCTACTTCAAAGTGCTTCACATACATACATATACATATATGTCAAAGGTTCACTTTCGTCTTTGTCCCACATAATGTTAGCGCAGTGAGTTTCGATCGCACTGAAGTTCTACGCACAACTGCCTTGTGTCGCGTTCATCTTCTACGTGCTTACCATCGAACCACACTCGGCGTCAGCGACAACACGCTGGCGCCGCGCTATAACGGTTCTTCCCAAAACTACCAAATACAGACGACCAATAACTGCGCAATTAGAGGCTGATGCAATATTTCCATTATTATGAAATTACTCTGATGAAATACACTAGAAGCATACCCATACACTAACATATGCAAAATTATGCTCCGACACGGCCATCCTGACTATATCACGACCTCGTGAAATATTATCAACAATGCTTTGTTCTTTATAAATTTAATGCAACAAAACCATTTTCAAATCACACTTACATTAACAAATTAAATTTCACATTTCAATATCATTCTTAGAGTAATACAAACTTTTTAACATAATTCAATCATTACATTACAACATCTAATGCGCCACACGCCATGATCAAAACAATTGTTTTGCACTTGTGCTTACATTATTATTATAAATTTCATTATAAGCCCTTCAGGCCTCTGTAGTGTCACTTGCTACAGCTTATATTTTAATCATTTCATTACTGTCTCTTTCAACAGCTTCATTTTCCATTTCCATATCACTGTCTCTTTCAACAGTTTCATTTTCCATCTCTTCATTACTGTCTCTTTCAACAGTTTCTTTTTCCATCTCTTCATTACTGTCTCTTTCAACAGTTTCCATTTCAACCATTTCATTTAAATTCTTTTTACATTTTTCTAATTCTTCTTGTACTTGCCAATCTGGCATTTTTCTTATGTCATCGTGAGCATATTTATATTTTCTATTGTTCGTCAACGACCTGAGCATATATCGATCCCCATCCAACAATTAAGTTATTTCAAAAGGCCCTCTAAACTTCGGACTTAACTTTGTTTGATGCCTTTCTTCATTTTTTTAACAACACGAAATCTCCAACTTGACATCCAACAACTTTGGCTTTTCCTTTATCAAATTGGGCCCTGTTATATGCTGCTGCAGCTGAAATATTGCGAACTGCCTGTGATCTTACTTCTGCCAAATCAATCTCATTTACCGTATCGCAAGGTGGAAGCAACCCCAACGGGCGAGCGACTTTGCCAATAAACAGTTCTAATGGACTTCCCTTGGTTACTTTACTAACCGTACAATTTAACGCTAATTGAACCTCTCCCAATGCATCTTGCCAAGAGCGGCTGCTAGTCTCAACTGCAGTCAATAAGTTTTTTAAGGTGCTCATAATGCGTTCGACTTGCCCATTAGCTCTACTTGCACCAGTCGCAATCAAATGCAAATTTATTTTCTGTTGATCACAAAACTCACTAAATCTACTGCTGGCAAAACACCTACCCTGATCTGCTATAATGCGATTTGGCACTCCAAACAAAGATATAGCCGACGACACAGCCTTTATGCAATTCTCAGCGTCAATCTTAATAGTGTGGGTTAGATAAACGAATTTAGTAAAGGCATCTACTTGGACGATTATATACTCTTTCTGATCAGACTTGCCACTCAACTTTCCAGTAATATCAATATGAACGGTGTGCCAAGGTATATTTACTTTTGGTATTGGATGAAGGCTAGCTTGAATTTTGCCGGAAGAAGTCTTTGACATTTTACAAGTAATGCAGTTTTCAACGAACTTTCGAATATATTTAGACATGTTCTCAAACCAGTAAAAGTCATACGCCTTATCTAATGTCTTCTCCCAACCCAAGTGCATAATTGCCTCATGAATTTGGTTTATAACAGACCATCTAAATGATCTTGGAACAATTGATAAGGAACGAGTTCTACCGTTTCGCTGAATTTTCCGATATAATATTCCTCCTCTCAATTCATAAGTTTTTGCAACATCCGGAGGAAGAGAATAATATTTCAATTTATTTACGATATCAACTATTTCGGAATCCTGACGCTGTTCAGCCAAAAGCCAATTACTGGATATTTCTGCTAGATTAACTCTTTTTTCAGGGATCTTGCACTTTGTAGCAATTACATTAGCTAAAGTCAAATTTCTCGAAAAGAAGTCAACATGTGCCATTCGTTTACCTTCTCTATATTGCAAGTCAAATGTAAACGACTGTAAATAAGCCCACCATCTTTGTACCCTGGGAGATAGGTCAAGTTTGGTCCTGGATGCTTTAAGAGAGTTACAGTCGGTAAAGACAACAAAATTTCTACCCAGTAAATAATGCCGAAAATGTTTTACAGCCAAAACAACGGCAAGAGTCTCCAATTCATAAGAATGGTATCGTGACTCAACAAGTGAAGCAGCCTTGCTAAAATATTCGACGACATGAGGCCTATTATTGATTTTGTGTAATAAGATGGCACCGTATCCACAAGAACTTGCATCTGTATGCAACTCTATTGGGTGTCGCGGGTCAAATATAACTAAAACTGGCTTTTGTGTAAGGATAGAGATAATTCTTTGTCTAATTTGTTCATGCTCTGCATTCCAAATAAATTCATTCCTTTCCGAAGTCAAAAGATATAGCGGCTTCATAAAGCAAGAAAATCCCTGCATAAATTGTCTAAAATAAGACGCTAATCCTATAAATTGTCGTAAAGCAGAGACCGACTGAGGGGGTGATAAAGCAGTTAACGCTGCAATTTTTAACGAATTTGGACGAATTTCACCTGCACTCACTTCGTATCCCAAATATTGAACTGTTGACTTAAGAAAAGAGCATTTTTTTAAATTAAATGCAAATCCAGCCTTGGTGAGACAATCAAGAGTAATTTGTAACCTTTCTAAGGCCTCACTTTTTGTTGAAGCAGCCACCATTACGTCATCCATATATACGACAACAAATGTATTTGCAAGATCTCCAAGTGCTTGCATAACTGTACGCTGAAAAACTGAAGGAAAAATTCATATTGCCCATCTGGGGTAACAAAAGCTGTACACTCTACCGAATCTGCATGCAAGGGAATTTGGTAATATCCACTTGCCATGTCTAAGCATGTAAAATATTTCGCTCCATGAAGTCTAGCTATCTGATCTGATATAAGAGGCAAAGGATATCTATCTGAGACCGTATTTGAATTTAATTCTCGGTAATCAACGCACAAACGATGAGAACCGTCCTTTTTGTTAACTAACATTATGGGACTTGCATAGGGCGAGCAGCTCGGTTTTATGATCTTACACTCCAATAGCTCCTTAATTTTCTCACGCACTAATTCTCTTTCATTTGGACTAAGCCTATATGGTCTTCTTTGAACAATTCTATTTGGGTCTACCAATTTAATTTTCATTTCTCCTGAACTAACTCTAGACAAAGGAATTCCGTTAATAAAAGATTTTGAGTACTTTTCCATTAGACTTTTTAATTTGTCTAAATCTTCACCAACAAGATCAGTATTTAACTCACAAAGTTGTTCATCATTTGAACAATAATTTACAGTTTTTGATCTTACAATTTCAAATTGGCCAGGTGATACTACTACATTAAATCCTGAGGACAGCACTTCTCGACCAATAATGATATCATTTCTTAAATGCACATCGTCCAAAACATGAAACAGTATCTCAACACAATAGTTGTTAATTTTTACGTTGCTAAGTATTTGCAGTGTGCTACAAATACTACCATTGCCAATACCTTTCAACAACACTACATTGTTAATTCTTTTTACCAACTAACTTATTACTTAGCTTTTGTTTAATTAACGAACATTCCGCTCCTGAGTCAAAAGTTATTGGAAATGTCTCGCACTGATGAACCATCTCGCCCTTGGGTTCAACAACTTCACAAAGCTCCAGCCTTTTCACCTGATGCGTGCCTTTTTCTTTCTTTGGTTTACTGCAATATGTTGAAATATGGCCACGTTCACCACAGTTATAACAGGTTACATCCGATTTTTGATGGTGACCAACTGCGCTCCTGTCGTTGCTGTCCTTAGCACGAGATGAAAGATTTTGCTGCTGTTTAGTTCTGCATTCGATCATCTTGTGGCCTAGTTTTCCGCAGAAATGACATCTTATTGTTGAAAATTTATGACGCTTTATTTCAGACGAAGCCATTTCTTCTTGCGGAGTTTTGTTGAAGGTAAATGCTTTAAGCTCCGTTTGCAATTCACTTCTGGTCCGTAAATTTGAAGTAAATGTCAATCGCTGTAATCTGCTATCCACATGAGCCATCTTAGCAAGCGTTACAGAAGCTGCAATTTCCTCCACATTCATGTCACGCCATTTCGTAATAAGTGACGTCATCATGCGACTAGCGTAATTAGAAAGGCATTCACCGTCAGTCGGACAATCTGCTAGCATTGCCAAAAACATAGCCGCTGGAGTTTCCGCACTGGCAAAACGCTGAACGAAAAGTTCCTTAAATTCGGCCCAAGTTATGCCAGGATAGCATATTTGAGCAAGCCACTGCGAAGCACTACCTTCCATCGCTGCACTCAATGCCATCATCAACGCGCTGCCTATTATGGTGTTTTCTGCTAAAATTATATCAACTGTAGAGCACCACGCCGTTGCATCGGCGCCAACGACGTCTGCGTTGAATTTGGGTGGCACTACCGAATTTTTATTTGTTGTTGCGGATGCCGTTGTTTGCAGTGTTTTAACAAGTTCGATAAAATTTTTTATTTTGCATTTCCATTAGAATCCGCCACGGCGCACTAGACATATCAGGTAGCGAGCCCGATCCCACTTCTGATGTCAAAGGTTCACTTTCGTCTTTGTCCGACATAATGTTAGCGCAGTGAGTTTCGATCGCACTGAAGTTCTACGCACAACTGCCTTGTGTCGCGTTCATCTTCTACGTGCTTACCATCGAACCACACTCGGCGTCAGCGACAACACGCTGGCGCCGCGCTATAACGGTTCTTCCCAAAACTACCAAATACAGACGACCAATAACTGCGCAATTAGAGGCTGATGCAATATTTCCATTATGATGAAATTACTCTGATGAAATACACTAGAAGCATACCCATACACTAACACATGCAAAATTATGCTCCGACATATACATAAGCGCCGCTAAATCAGCAGCGCTTTGCGAAAATTGCAGTTACGTACATACATAACATTCTTTCCTCTAACATACAAGTGCTTATACACAGAAATCCAACACATATATAAATTATATGTTTTGGGCCGGCGTAATCGCGCGCGGCTATACGAGTCTGGGTGTCGGGCGGGGCCGCGACAATAAAAGACAAGGAGTTTATAATAATCTTTTATTTCTCCAGCCAAGCGGAGCTGTGGCGTTGGAGTACGAAATTAAACTGAATATAAAGTACAAGAATTCGAACTTAGGAGCTAGCATGAAAACGAAACACATTGTTGCGATCTCATATTCGTAGCGGCCACGCAAATCTGCAGTGTCTGCCGGCTACGTATCGACATCCGGCATAATGCTTACGTTGCAGTATGCCGATGTCGTCGTATTTCATGCGCCCGTGGGAGCGACGTTAGCTTTAGTTAACTTATATATGTACATTGCTGAGATACCAAAGCTGCAAATGTAAAATATTACAACATACATACATATGTGTTTCCTTAACATATGATCAAGCGTGAACTTTAAAGTGAACTTTATACATATGTATGCGCCGCTAGATCAGTACCGCTTGGCGAAAATTGCGGTGCTTATGTGCGCTGAAGCTGCATTGCCAAGGGAACGTATACCCTTTAAAAATTAAAGTGGGTTTATGGGGTATATCCAACTTAAAAAACAGAACAAATAATTTTTTCTTTAATTTTGAAAAGCACATCCAATTTGTATTTTTATATATATGATAGAGCAATAATACCCTATAAAATAACGGATTCCCAATCAAAAGTGAACTTAGTACATAAGCGCCGCTAGATCAGCACCGTTTTGCGAATATTACGATACTTACGTGCGCTGGAGCTGCACTTTTCAGCAAGGGAACGAATACGAACGAATTTACAAATTACTCTTGAAGAATATCCGACTAAAGAAACATAAAAAATTTTTTTTTTCATTTTTGAAGGTCTATCCGATTTATAATATCCTTACCTAACGTATACCCTTTAAGATTTAAAGGTCTTGTATGGGGCATATCCGATTTGAAAAATAATATTTTTTTTTTTTTTAAAATTAAAGAGCATATCCTACTTGTAACATCCCTTACTCTTTGATATTGTTTTTTGGTTCTACACAATTTCTAAGATCGCTTATACAAAATAAAAGAAAAATTAAATTATCATCTTTAATTCCTGTGAAAGCCTGCTATGCCTATTGATTCCAGCAAGTCTTCAGCTCGTCGACTTTCCGTACCAACCATTAGACATATAAGATCTAATTCGCTTCCCAATCCAAAATTAGAAACTGGTATTTCGCCAACCTTGATAAAAGCCTCCACTCCTACTACCTCGAAACCTTTGCCAATTCGCGTGCCTAAGTCTACAATACAAAATCCACCAATTACAAGATCTGCAGCGAAAGAAACTTCATTGCTCCAGAAAATGGCGTTGTGCGAATTCATTACTGTCACTGATAAGCTAAGTCAATTCGAATCCAAGATAACTACATCCTCTGATGTCTCGTTGTATACTCATAAGGTTAGATTAGAACAAGTTCGATCCTTATGGGAAAAGGTTGAAACTGCATATGAACGCTGTTCAAATGCACTGGCAGATGAAAGTTCAAATCCAGACGACAGAATTACCATGCAATCGAAATATGACTATTGTTACTCAGTGTATGAGCGATGTGCGACTCAACTGGGTGAACTTGTCGAACGCGCATCGTCCATAAATACTACGCCTACGCAATCAACAGTTTTTTCTCCTACCCCTCGTGGCTGTAACCTTCGACCTTGTGATACCGAGATCTTTAAAGGCGATTATCTAAAGTGGCCGACTTTCCGTGACTTGTTCACAGCTATCTACGTCAATAATCAAAGATTATCTCCAGTTAAAAAACTATTTCACTTAAACTCTAAGACAAGTGGAGAAGCTTATTCCATTGTAGCTAAGTTCTCCCTCACAAATGATGGTTTTGAGTCCGCTTGGAATGCACTACAAGAACGCTTCGAAAATAAACGTCTCCTGGTCAACAGTCAACTAAAAATTTTGTTCAGTCTATCCATTGTTAATCATGAGTCGGGTTCCGCCTTAAAAGAGCTCCAGAGCACAATCCAAAATTGTTTGATTGCATTAGAGCATTCCAAGATATCCACAAAAAATTGGGATTGTTTGTTAGTTTACCTCTGTTTGTCAAAACTGCTCAAACTGACTTTATCATTATGGAAACAATCCTTAGCTAACAAGGTTGAAATACCCTCCTGGGTGGATATGAATACCTTCCTTAGCGAACGTTATCGAACGTTAGAAGCAATCGAGGATGTGAGAGCCTCCGCCTCTACATCCTCCCATCCAAAGCAAACAAAAGGTCAGTCTACTTCGACAAAATTAAATTCTTTCGAATCCAATGTCAACGCTAAGGTCAGAATATGTGATCTTTGCTCCAATGAAAATCATCCGATCCGCTTATGTCGTCATTTTCTACAAATGAAAGTGTCTGAAAGAGAGGCATATATTAAACAGAAAAAACTTTGTCTCAATTGCTTCGCCAGAGGTCATCAGCTGAGAGATTGTCCCAGCTCTCACAACTCTTTTACGTGTCAAGGACGTCATAACAGTCTCCTACATCGAAGCGAGTCTTCTACAAATAATCCAAGGTCAAATACAGCAATCAATACACATGTTGCCCAAACAAAACAGTCCACTCCTACCACCAACGAAGAATTTCAGAGTTATCTCGTTTCGCAGCAATGTGAAGTATTGTTAGGAACCGCCATTGTAAACATCCAACACAAGGGCATTATATATCCTGCCAGAGCTTTAATTGATTCAGGATCAGAAGGGTCCTTCATCTCAGAAAGACTTTTTAATTTGATCAAATTGCCTTTCCAATCAGTTCAAGCAAAAATATCGGGCATTAACAACGTATCGTCTCCTACGCAAAAACTGTGTCACGTTCATATATCCTCTCCTACTCGACCACGAATGCAAATCGAAGCATCAGCATACGTATTATCGAAATTGGCAGGAAGGTTGCCATCCAACACCATTCCAAGGTCTAAGCTAAGAAATATGCCAAATATACACTTGGCCGATCCAACATTTTCGCAAAGTGAACAAATTGACGTACTTCTCGGTGCTGATGTCTTGCCATCTATCCTTTTAAGTGGCGTAAAATCAAAAATATGTGGAACTCTTTTGGGTCAAAAAACAGTTTTTGGATGGATAATATCTAGTCCAGTGCCAAGCAAACCATCTACATGAATCGCTTCCTACGCAACGCGAGTAGACTACTTGCATGAAGAGCCCCTCGACAGACTTCTCACAAAATTTTGGGAGGTCAGGATATTCCTGTCCAGCCAACAACGGATAATGATGCTTATTGCGAAGAACACTTTCAACAAACAACACATCGAGATAAATCTGGAAGATATGTAGTATCACTGCCATTTCGAGACCCATAGAATATTAACATAGGTCATACCAGATCTATTGCATTGTCACAATTTTTCAAAAATGAATCACGTTTTAATAAAAATCCTGAACTTAAAAAAAGAGTACGATTCCATCATTCAAGAATATATTGATTTCGACCATATGCGGCAGGTCACTCCTAACAACCATTCTCCTAATTTCAATTTGCCTCATCATGCTGTCTTCAAGCCAGACAGCACTACAACAAAGGTCCGCGTTGTTTTTAATGCTTCTAGTAAATCGACAAATGGGGTTAGTCTCAACGATACCTTGTATCCAGGTCCTGTGCTTCAGTCCGATTTAACCTTGCAAATGTTAAAGTGGCGGTTCTTCAAAATTGTGTTTAATGCCGATATAACAAAAAGGTATCGGCAGATTCAGGTTAATCCTTCACACACTCCCTACCAAAGAATCCTGTTCCGTAATCAATAAGGTATAATTTGTGATTATGAATTAAAAACTGTAACCTTCGGAGTCAATTGCGCACCATTTTTGGCAATCCGTGTTCTTCAACAACTGGCAAACGATATCCAATATAAATGTCCTTTGGCATCCGACATTATACGGTCCTATATGTATGTCGATGACATACTAGCAGGTGCACATTCTGAAGCAGTTGTAATTTCAATGATCTCTGAACTTCAAAATGTGCTTAGTTCATCAGGTTTCTGATTACGCAAATGGACTTCTAACAAGAAAGCAGTGCTAAAACATATTCCAAACGATCATTTGCTACATATCGATTTTTTGGACATTGAAGAAGTCAGCACGGCAAAAACTCTGGGCATTCGATGGAAAGCAAAGTCGGATGAGTTTTATTTTGTTATTCCTCCAATTGCTTACCAACCAACTTACACAAAACGGGAAGTATTAGCCCATATTGCAAAACTTTTCGACCCAGCAGGGTGGCACTCTCCCTTTGTTGTGCAAGCCAAAATGTTCATGCAGCAACTGTGGCTACAGGAGCTGCATTGGGATGACTGCCTGCCGGACGATTTTCTCCAAAAATGGCGTGACTTCCTTAGTAGCTATAACCACCTGGGTGACATACGGATCCCCCCATGGTTAGGTTTCAGTCCACAAACAGAAATCCAATTGCACGGCTTCTCAACGTGCTTACGGGCAGCAATTTACGTTCGGATCAAACACAAGAACGATATTTCATGCCATCTCCTTACAGCAAAGTCGCGTGTTGCGCCTTTTAAAACAATATCCTTATCCCGACTTGAGTTATGTGGAACTGTACTTCTCACAGAACTTATTGCAGCTTGCCTTCCTCAATTGCCTCTAGAATCATATGAATTATTCTGTTGAACAGATTCGACGATCGTACTGGCCTGGCTAAGTAAGCCACCCTGTACATGGACAACCTTCGTGGCTAATAGAGTGTCAAAAATTGTCCAATCTACTTCTCCAACACAATGGCATCACGTTCAATCTGAAGATAATCCTGCTGATTTGACAAGTCGTGGCATGGTCTCCCAAGAATTAATATCCAGTGATTTATGGTGGCATGGGCCGAAATGGTTAAGGACACCGAAAAACCAATGGAGGATCTCAAATCAGTCACTGTTGGACATAATCCCGGAACAGCGATCCATCAAAGCACAAATTGTCACTAATATGACCTCACATATCGATCTTCTGGAACGATTTTCTGATTTGGGACGAGCATTGCGAGTTTTAGCTTATGTACTACGTTTTAGTACAAGGTCTAAGAAAGCTCATCAACCCTTTTCAAGCCAATTGGGTGCACCAAACCTTAAGACTACTAGTTCGTTTCTCGCATCGCATTGCACTTCACGGAGGGAATCAACTCCTTGTTCGACTTATAAGGTCCAAATATTGGATTCCAAAACTTCGGAATTTAGTAAAGGGCATAATTAACTCCTGTAATGTCTGCGCTATCCACAAAAAGAGAATTCAATCTCAGCTTATGGGTGATTTACCCATTCATCGGACCACTTTTTCCAGACCGTTTACCTATACAGGTATTGATTTTGCTGGGCCATTTGAAATAAAAAGCATTATTGGTCGTGCATGCCGCATTTCCAAAGGATATGTTTGCGTATTCGTCTGCTTTTGTACCAAGGCCATCCATCTGGAACCAACTACTGATCTGACCACCGATGCGTTTCTTGCAGCCTTTACTCGCTTTGTATCCAGACGAGGCTGTCCATTGCAAGCACACTCCGACAACGGAAAGAATTTTGTTGGCGCTGCGAGAGCTCTCAGTGATGACTTTCTCCCCGCCGCAAAGGATCATATAATTCCAAAATTTGTCCATCAACCTCTCACTTGGCATTTTATACCCCCAGGCGCTCCTCATATGGGAGGACTTTGGGAAGCAGGAGTCAAAAGTTTTAAGGCCTTATTCTATAAATCTACTTATATTATTAAAAGGAATTACATTACATATTTAAAGGAATTACATAAGCGTAATAAATGGCAAAGTCCGAAGAAAAACCTTGAAGTAAACGATTTAGTTGTTGTTAAAGAAGACAACCTTCCCATTAACGAATGGCCTCTTGGTCGCATTCAACAAACATATCCAGGAGCTGATGATCGAGTCCGAGTTGTAGAACTCCTCACTTCTAAAGGCGTCATCAAACGCCCCATAACCAAATTAATACATCTTCCACTTCAAGATGAGCTCCTTTCATCTTTCAATGGTTCAATGCGAAAAACGAAAATTAATTTTCATACAAACACATCTAATTATTTTATTGTTTCTTTTCGTTTTATCTTCTTCTATACAGCCATCACTAATCCTACATTGTAAAAATGTCTCCTCGCTTTAACAATCGTGTCGAGCGCACTAGAGGGACTAATTGCTTCCGATGAAGAGTCTGCCGAGGTATTCACCCTCTGCGAAGATGTAGATCGTTTTTGCGGCTCAATGCCGAAAAACGACTGAGAGCTGTCCTCATCAACAAGTACTGTGCCAATTGTTTGACTCACGAACATTCGGAAGGGACGTGCAGAAGTAAAGACAAATGTCGCATTTGTCATCATAGCCATCATACTCTTCTTCACTTCCATGGGAAGGTCCGTCGACGCTCTACTCCCATTCAATCGGCAACCCAGATCCAATCGCCATCTCTGACTACGGTGCTGGACCACCGCAATCCCAAATTGCTACCCACAGCGATCATTCTGATCGATAATGGAAATACTGTGGCCGAGACGCGAGCACTAATCGACCCGTGTGCGCCAGTGTCACTGATCGACGCATCCTTTGCGTCTGCAATGCGTTTACCAAGTCTGAATATTGGACGGGAAGCGGCGTGTACAACAGTCATCCGGTCCAAGGCTTCTGATGGGTTCCGATTGGATGCGATATTGAAGCTTGAGCATCCTTTGAGAATCCGTACACCACTCACAGTCGTCAATCCAGTTGTCAGGGAGCGTTTTGAAGGCCTCGTTCTGGCTGACGACAACTTCCACAAGCTGTAACAAGATGGCAGCACCATCGTTAGAATGAAGTGGCAACCCTGTTAGTATATAAGCTAGTCAGTAAGAAGACGGACAATAAACAAGACGCTTAAGAGGAACTACCATAAAACATGGTGTCAGAAGTAAAAGAAGGGCACAAAGGAAGTGCCTAGTGTTTGGAAAAAACTATAAATATTGCTTCTCACGTTGAGGGCAATCAAGATCAGTTTAAAAAAAAACTAAAAAAGCGGAGAAGCTGAAAAAAATTAATTTTTTGGACAGCGTTCGTGTGCATGCATGTGTTTGCACATTCACGACAACACATACATGCAAGATTAAACGGAAAAAAAAAAAATTAGTGTTGGAAAGTTCACTTAATATAAGTACATAAAAAAATTGATAAGTTATCGATAAAAAATACGATCATCAAAGTAAAAGGTAAACAAAGCACGCAATGGAATCAAAAATACCAAATGTTTTGGACGTAATTAATATGGCCGAAGAATGGCCGAAAAGGAAACAACAATTCCAATTATATCTAATGGCCACTAAGAAACACGCTGAAGGTGAGCCGGAGAAAATAGCAACGTTCCTATGGCTGGTCGGCGAGCAAGGCTTGGAAATATTTAACACGTTGTTTCCGACATACGACTGTTTTGGGAGTCCACCCGTCGCTGCAGAAACTAACGCATCAGAGTCCTCTGTTGACATTGCGCCAACAGTTGTTCAGCAATTAAAACTGACAACTGTCCTATCTGCATTCGATGAACACTGCCTACCAAAGAGGAATCTAGCCATGGAAGCATTCAAGCTTAACGTTATCGCGCAGAAAGAAAACCAACCGTTTATGGAATTCAAAACGACGCTACGTTCGCAAATTAAATGTTGTGAATATAAGTGCACCAATTGCCAAACATCATATGCGGAACGCATTTTGCGAGACAAAATAATTGTCGGAGTAAACGACAAAAACCTCCAGCTAAGGCTGCTAGATGAAGCCGACCAACCCCTGGATAAGGTAATTCAAATATGTAAAGCGTTTGAAGTTGCTACAATCAACAAGTCAATACTGGATAGTAAGCAACTTTCTGTGGAAGTTAATGCTGTATCAAAGAGGCAAGTAAAGGCACCCATGAACAAATGTTTTAATTGTGGAAAACCATTCATTAAAAACCACCGCGAGAGTGCCCTGCTAAAAATGTTATTTGCCATCACTGTGGTCGGCAGGGCCACTTCAAGAAGTTTTGCAAGGCCTACGGGAAAAAGGACAATCTGGTAAACTCGCTATCTATCGCAACTGGGACTGATGTCGCTCCTGAGGCCGACATGATCAAATGGAGTAACCAAGGTGAATCTGATTTTGCATTCAATAGTACAAACTTAAGCAATATAGGTATTTTCAGAGTAAAAGTCTTCAAAGTAAATAGAACCAATTGTAAATGGACAAAAGAATATCACATACAAAACTTGTCCATAAAATTCAAGTTAGATACAGGAGCTGAAATAAACTGTATACCAGTTTCATTTGTACGTAAGTTAAAGATTCATGTTAATAAGGAAAACAATTTTAAAGTAGTAGACTACAGTTCAAACAATGTTAGAGTTCATGGTACCGTCTTGTTGGAATGTGTTGATATAAATTCAGGAACTATTAATGAAGCCCTATTTGTTGTTGTGGATGATTCGTTTGAACCTTTGCTTGGCCGTGACTCATGTGAATCGTTTGGATTGATTAAGCGATTATATAACGTAAACAAATTCAATAATCTACCAGATAGCAAATTAGAGTTTCTGGAAATGTACTATGAACTATTTAAGGGAGTTGGAAAATTTCCGGATAAATTCAGAATAACTCTGAAAGAGGGTTCAGTACCAAAACTGCATTATAAAAAAAGAATTCCCCTTAGCTTGCACGATAAACTTAAAGTCGAACTTCAGAATATGTTAAATCAAGCCATTATTAGCCGTGTTGATACACCAACCGACTGGATAAATAATATTCAGATAGTCGAGAAGTCCAATGGCTCCCTAAGAATTTGTCTAGATCCTAAGGCTTTAAATGAATGCATAAAAAGAGAACATTTTCTTATACCAAAGTCAGAAGACTTACTAAGTACACTTTCAGGAATGAGTGTTTTCACAGTTCTTGACCTTAGGAATGGGTTCTGGCAAATGGATTTGGATGAAGAAAGCTCCAAACTGACTACTTTTATGACCCCCTTCGGCAGGTTTAAAAGGAATAGAGTCCCATTTGGAATAACTCAGCTCCTGAAATGTTTCAAAGGCGGATGGTTCAAATGTTTGTGGATATTCAAGGAGTAGATATTTATTTTGATGACTTAGCAATTTACGGAAGAACGCTTTAGGATCATGATAGAGCATTAAATCTGGTGTTGGGACGAGCAATGGACAATAATATTACATTTAATCCTGAAAAAATTCAGAATCGAAAAAGTTAAGTGAAATTCATGGAATACGATATTTCAAAAAATTCGCTCAAGCCTGACCAATCATATATTAACTTAATTTTAAATATGCCCAAACCAAGCGACATGACGCGTGTTCTCCGTTTGCTTGAAATGCTCAAGTACTTGGGAAAATTCATCCCAAATCTGTCAAAACGTACTGCCGCATTACACAACTTAACAAGAAACGATGTTCAGTTTAACTGGGAAGACCAACATCAATCAGAATTCAATGATTTACTCAAATCAACTAACATAACAACTACACCAGTACTAGTATTATTTGATGAAAATAAGAAAATAATACTTCAAACTGATGCATCAAAGAATGGATTAGGATGTGTGTTACTTCAGAATAATCGTCCAATTGCTAATGCCTCACGCACTTTATCCAGTAGTGAACAAAAATGGGCCCAAATAGAAAAAGAGTTATTGGCAATTGTATTTGCCTGTGAAAAATTTCATTTCTTTCTGTATGGTAGGGAGTTTACTGTTCATTCTGACCATAAGCGACTTGAAAGCCTTGTAAAGAAAAGACACTTCTAAACACTTTAAATGAGTTTTATTTCCACTGCGTATGTAGACGATTGTAGGTCTCCACACTTTGCTAGTTTATTTAGAACTGTTTCTTAAATTCTAATGCGGTGTTGTAAGAACCGCGGTGGTAGTTGTTTCACTTATCTCTATTTATATATGCTGCACTTGAAAGATGCAGCGTGGGACAATTATTATTGAATACAAATAGAAAATAATAGCGATCCCTTTTTACTTATCGCTAACATGTGTGTACGCGCGGTCATAAAATATTGTAGCCGGTCGTAAATAAGCAATAAGGGATCGCTGCATGGGACAACATCTTGTGACTGCTAGCAGTTGCACTGTACAGCGGTACAGTGCAGTTGCACTGTACAGCGGTACAGTGCAGTTGCACTGTACAGCGGTACAGTGCCATGCAGTTTAGTGCACTGTTATCACATGTTCATGCTGATGCCTGAACAGCCTAGTTAAAAAGGATATTGATGATGTAACTCCTAGGTTGCAAAGAATGTTCATATATTTGTTACGGTATGCTCAAATGGAAATCGTTTACAAACCAGGGAAGGAATTACTGGTGGCTGATTGCCTTTCCAGAGCCTCACTGAATATAAACAACACAAGCATAATCACAGAAGACTTGAAGTTCATGATTCACAGTATTTCTCGAAATGCATGCCAGTCTTAAGATAATTGGGAACACTATCAAAAAATTTTAAAACAGGATAACTTTTATAGTCGTATTGTAGAATATGTTACAAATGGTTGGCCTGGATATCACAAATTAGATGAAAAAACTCAGATATTTTTCAAATTCAAAGATGAACTTCACTATGAAAATGGACTACTATTTAAAGACCATCGATTGATCATACCAAGCTTGTTGCAGCCAGTCATTGCAAAACTTTTACATGGACCCCATATGGAAATTGAAAAAACCTTAAGTCGAGGAAATCAACAATTCTTTTGGCCAAAAATGAGAGGAGATATAATTGATTTAGTCCAGAATTGCCGGGTTTGCGAAAAATTTACGAGAAATAATCAAAAGGAACCATTAAATCAACCGGCTCCGCCTGAGTATCCGTTCCATCGTGTGGGTATTGATATATATGAATACGCAGGAAAAAATTACTTGGCTCTGATAGATGCTTATTCAGGATACATTTGTACAGAGTTTCTTAAAGATAAATCAATTCCAACAGTTACCAAGGCCCTTAATGTTATATTTAATCACTTCGGATACCCCACTACAATTCGATGTGATAACAATCCTAAATGGATTCATATAATTTTAAAAATTTCACTTATGAAGCAAACGTTCAAATCGAGTTTTCAAGTCCTCGTTATCCGCAAAGCAATGGCCTTGCTGAAAAAGGTGTGGCTATAATTAAAAACATTCTTAAACGGTGCCATGAAACTAATGATGTTGATAGCTTTAAATATAGAATCTTAGAATATAACACAATTCCAATTGCAGATCTAGGCATTGCTCCTGTTCAATTATTTTTTGGGAGGCAAGTGAAGACCCGTTTACCAATTAGCAACAGTTTATTAACGCGGAATAAAATTCCAGAAGAACTAGTTCAGAAAAAAATAATTAAAAAAACAAGAAAAACAAAAATTCTATTTTGATAAAAATGCTAAAGAACTACCTATGTTAAAAATAAATGATAAAGTTAAATTTAAGAAATCACCAACTGAATGGTGTTATGGAATAGTTATTAAAAAAATATAACGATCGATCATATATTATTCAAGATAATTCAGGTTCTAATTTTAGGAGAAATAGAAAATGAATAATTCCAGTATTCAACAAAAAAAAACAAACTAATATTCAGCACATTGAACCTGTGCCAAGAACTATAAAAAAAAGTATATTTAAGAAAATTCCTAGAGATATTGATACCTACTTAAGAGAAGTCCAAAAGAACAAAAAAAGATAATAAAGATGAAAATAATGAATGTGTGTTGAATAGTCAAAACGATTCATTATACTTAGATGCGAATGAAAGCATCATTGAAGATGAAAGCTTACCAAATAATTTAGAAAATAAAATTGTAACAAATAATATACAGAATGAAATTTCTCAAAGCATCATTGAAGATGAAAGATTACCAAATAATTTAGCAAATAAAAATGTAACAAATAAAATACAGAATGAAATTTCACAAACTGTAACACGAAGTGGAAGAAATGTCAAACCTCCTAAAAATATGGTTTTGATTAAAAAAAAAAAAAAAAAAAAAAAAAAAATAGCATGTAACAAGATGGCAGCACCATCGTTAGAATTAAGTGGCAACCCTGTTAGTATATAAGTTAGTCAGTAAGAAGACGGACAATAAACAAGACGCTTAAGAGAAACTACCTTAAAACACAAGACGTCCACCATATCCATTGTCCTATGAGCAGATGTATATTCCGACATCGCTAGGGAAGGCTTCCATGCAAACAGAGCTGGCGGGCCAGTGGCGTTACGCACAGTGTTTGGCTGGACTTTGTCGAGCACTTGTAGCTCATAATGTTAAAAGTAATCCCAGTTTTTTACTATTAAGTAGCCTTCATGAAATGTATTTGAATTGTAATGAAATGTATTGAATTGTATCTGAAGTGTATTTAGATATGAAGTTTAAAATTGCATACTATGCTAGGGCGGCGGGATGTTCATATCGAAGTGATAATCAATGGGTTAATCTAAAACTTATGCCTCGAATACAAGCTTCCCGTTTAAGCGAAGCTTTCACTCAATGAAAGCTTTTCTCCTCTGCCACTGTTCCTAGTTAAGCATAGTTAAGATCTCTCCCTATTGTACTCTTGAGTCTTAAGCAAGCATTGAATATAAGCACACGCTGTGAAATAGAAATATATGAAAATTAAAAGTGAAGCACTAGTGTTTTTTACCTAAAACCTAGTTAAACTGCAACCTGAAGAACAACTACCACAACTACACTAGCTACTATCACCACATATCTGGATCTGTCCTCCTACGTTCTCCCGTGAGCACTTAGGAATTCAATATATTTTTAATTAAATATAGAGCCAGGATAAACGGTTATATAAGACAGGATATATAACGCCATATCAGTTATGAATATAATTTCAAATAAATCTTTTGGGTACCGAGTTATAACTCTGTGTTAATCGCAGGGGCTCTGGAAATTGAAAGGTCTAGAATTCCTTAACCTCCAACATTATTGTTAAACGTGTTAAAACAAACCAATGAAATGTGGAATAGCATGTTTCAGTAATTCTATATTTCATCGCAATTGTATAGAGCGTCATTTAATAGAATCTTCAGAGTGTCCAACTTGCCTTTCTACCAGCGGCCTTCAAAAACTTGTACATAATATACATAAGGCTCAAGAAACATTAGCGGTATCTGACGTTAGAATTCATAACACTACATATCGAGAGCAGCGTAGACCTGTGTCTAATCCGGCGCAAGCCACGATGAACGAAACCCTAGATTCAAGCTTGCACAATTCTTCCAATTGAGAAGCACAACTCAACTCGTCCACTTATTGTACAACACGTGGCCGTCGAGGGTGTGGGGAGCCGTTCGAAAACAAATACGTATTTCAAATCCACCAGTTATGCCTGTTGTAGAAATTGATTACAACAAAATCTTTGAGCGCATTGAGAATATTATTGACTCCAAATTAAGCGATATGCAACCTCAATCTGTCGTAGAGTCAGTTAGAACACAGAGTAGAACGGCCCCGTCTCGCTCGTCAATGAGAGCCTCTATATTACGTAGCGAAGCTCATTCATTCTTTTCTCAGCCCGGAAAAAGTGACCCAAATAATTCATTGTTGGGGTATCAAATATGACGGGGAAGAAAATGGTCCAACAGTACAGGAGTTCCTTTATCGAATCGATGCTCTCACTAAAGATAGTCTTTCTGGAGATTTTACATGTGTGTGCAAAAATCTTCATGGTACTGGCGTTATCGAAAAGAGAATCCTGAAGTTGATTGGGAAAATTTCTGTATGTCAATAAAAACTCAGTACCACGATTTCAAAGACGATGATACTCTCATGGAGGAAATTCGCGCAAGAAAACAAAGAGGGGGAATCATTTTATGAAGGAATCATGAAAATATTTTCCCGCCTATCTATTCCTTTGGATAAACATCGTCTAACACAACAGTTGATCAGAAACCTTCTGTCTGATCTTAGGCAAGCACTTCTTTACGTACAGGTTTCATCAATTGCTCACCTTAGGCAGTTAGTCTACAAAAGAGATAATCTTTTGGGAGATACAGACTTCAAAAGACTTTCTAAAACGACAACTGTTCCCAAATTTGTCAAACGTTCTATAGCCATGGTAGAGCCTGAAGAATCCTCTTCTACAGAGTCAGAGACGGAAGATGCATCAGTTGATGCAGTGCAAGTAGCAAAAAAATTGTTAATTTGTTAGAATTGCAACAAACCCGGTCACGTGTGGGACATGTGTTTGGCAGACCGCTGCGTATTCTGTTACGGTTGCGAAGCCAAAAACATAAATAAGCCACAATGCCTAACCTACCTCAAACGAGCGGAAAACTCGAAGGCGGGCATCTTTGCCGACAGCAGACGAAGGGCCCTTTAGATCCCGCTGTCGTTTCTTATCCAATGACTACAGATTGTTCCCAGGACTCGCCTGCACTTTTAAAACAGGCAGAGGCTTTTAAAATACCTGACGTACAACCAATAAACCCTTTTCGACCGTTCCAAGAGCGGCTAGCTCATTATAAGCGGGTTCGAACAAGAATTTTCTGCGACGTAGCCATAGTTACACGTAAGACAAAAAGGAATACGCTACGTATTCGTCATTTCTGGTTGAAAGTCACTCAGTCTCGGCAATTATTAGTGTCTGCAATCGTTAATGACCAATCTGATGGGCATTTGTACGCTTCAATTTCCTTTTTAAAATTTACAGAAGTTGGACTCCTTGACACTGGAGCCAACATTAGCTGTCTAGGCGCAGATTTAGCTTGCAAAAATTGGTCATATTGTTCAAACTTTAAACGAGTAGTGTCCTAAGTCAAAACTGCCGATGGTAAGAGCCATGCAGTAACAGGTGTACTTCGGGTATATGCAGAATATAATTGTTCAACCAAGGAAACTGACTTCTATATTATTCCATCACTAAATAAACGCATAATATTGGGCATTAACTTTTGGAGGATTTTTAATTTAGCCCCAGGTCTTATTTCGGTTATAGATTCTCCTATCCCTTTATTAAAAACAAATAAAGAGGAGGAAAACAAATATCCTTTAACAGTTTCCCAGTAAGCTCGCTTAGCTGCGGTCATTAATTTGTTCCAAAATTATGACGAGCAAATTATGCTCTTCTGAATCATGACATCGACGTTGGAGATTAAAAACCGATTAAACAACGGTTTTATCCAGTTTCCCCAGCGGTGGAGAAACGAAGATAGAATGTTGAGCGAGGGAGTCATTGGAACTTCTCAAAGCCCCTGGAGTTCATCAGTACGATTAGTAGTTAAACCAGGAAAGGTGCGCTTGTACCTGGACGCTCGTCGTATTAACGACTGCACTAAAAAGGACGCGTATCTTTTGCCTAATATTGATGGCATATTTTCTAGGCTACCTAAAAGCTAATTTAATCACAAAATTATACCTTAAGGACGCCTTTTGGCAAATACCTCTATCGGAGAAAGCCAAAGCCATTACGGCGTTTACGGTACCAGGAAGTCCTTTGTATCAATTCACAGTCATGCCTTTTGGATTGTGCAATGCACCTCAGGCCATGTGTAGACTAATTGATCAATTGATACCGCCTGATCTTAAAACATGTGTATTTGGGTATTTAGACGACGTATGCATTGTGTCAGAAGATTTTGACACGGATTTGACCGTCTTAATGCGGTTGGCTGATGAATTTCGTAGAGCCAATCTTTCTTTAAACGTATCCAAGAGTCGATTTTGTGTTACTCAAGTGGGTTATCTTGGATATTTAATTGGTAATGGCGGCATCGCGACTGATCCAAGTAAAGCTGATTCCATCAATTCATGGCCACCTCAAAAGACTCTAAAACAGGCACGTAGTTTTCTAGGGTTAGTATGTTAGTAGGATGGTACAGGAGATTTATAAAAATTTTCGCTGAGTTAGTATTTCCAATAACTGAACTTTTGTCTACAAAACGAAAGTTTGTTTGGACGGATGCAGCTCAGGTCGCTTTTAAAAACCTGAGAGAGGTTGTTAGTTCAGCTCCCGTCCTACAAAAGTTTTTCGTTCACTGTGATGCTAGTGATTGTGGCGTAGGAGCGGTTCTAGTACAACTTTCTGATGACAAAGAAGAACGGCCTGTCGCTTTTATGTCAAAGAAACTAAACCCCGCACAACGTAATTACTGTGTTACAGAACGGGAATGCTTGGCCGCAATGTTGGCTATTGAAAAATTCAGGTGTTATCTCAAGTTGAAGGAATTCGAGATAATCACAGACCATGCGATTCTTTTGTGGCTAATGCGGCAGCGTAATCTTAAAGGTAGAAGAAGAAGATGGGCCATGCGTTTACAAGGATACTAGTTTACCATCGTAGAGGGAAAGACAATGTAGTACCTGATGCGCTATCCAGAATATATCAGGATGATGTAAATGCCTTAGAGGCGCTGGAACCACCCGTTGATTAAGATTAGCCACAATTTGACGAAGTTGATTATCGCAAATTATGCGATGAAGCTTCGAGTCCTGATGGTAATTATCCAGATTTACGTGTAGAGGACAAATATTTATATATTCGTACCTCACATGAACAAGGGACAGATCTTGAAAATCAACGAGCGTGGAAACTTTGGATCCCAAGGGATGACGGAGTCTGTTATTCCAAAAAGCTCACGATGTTGTGACCAGTGCTCACTGTGGCATGGCCAAGACACTCGAGCTTCTTAGGCGCAATTTCTTTTGGGCAGGAATGGTAACTCAAGTAAGAGACTACGTGGCCAATTGCGATATTTGCAAAGCCACAAAAACACCAAACATTACTTTAAAACCTCCAATGGGTAAATTGTCTTCTACGGAACGACCGTTTGAACGTCTATGTATAGACATATTGGGTCCGTATCCTAGAAGTAAAAGTGGCAATATAGGCCTTCTTATAGTACTGGATCATATGTCCAAATTCCATTGGTTATGTCCAATTAAGAAATTTAGCACTGCCCCAATACAAGAATTCTTACAGAATTAAATCTTTCTCATTTATGGAGTTCCGTATTGTATTGTCAGCGATAAAGGCGTGCAGTTCAAGTCTAAAGACTTCAACGCTTGGTTAACATCTTAGGAATTCGTCACTTGTATACGGCAATTTACTCCCCCCAATCGAATGCATCAGAGCGAGTGAATCGTTCGTTGATTGCAGGGATAAGAGTATACTTAGAAAACAATCATACCGAATGGGATAAACACATACATGGTATTAGTTGTGCATTACGCAATGCGCATCATCAAAGTATAGGATACTCTCCTTACTTTGCTTTGTACGGCTTTC
This sequence comes from Zaprionus nigranus, assembly GCA_018903425.1. Classification (NCBI taxonomy): domain Eukaryota; kingdom Metazoa; phylum Arthropoda; class Insecta; order Diptera; family Drosophilidae; genus Zaprionus; species Zaprionus nigranus. Next base: position 702,015 of record JAEIGD010000036.1, on the reverse strand, counting down.
ATATGGCCACACATGACAGTCATTCTTCTGAAAAAGTTTAAATTGCTAGGTGAGCCCGAAAACATCCTGCCACGAGAAGACGAACTAAACGTCTTACGAAACAATTGAAATCCAATATCATTAAATCTTCTGAAAACAACGAACGGCAATACATCCTAAGGACTAAAAAGTCTCATTTAAAATCGGACAAGAGATTTTTCGACGGAACTTTGCGCAGAGCAATTTTTCCAAACAAATCAATGCGAAACTGAATCCGCAGTGGCTGAAGTCCAGAGTAAAAGCCATGTTGGGGTCGGCATATTACCTGTTAGAAGATTTCAACGGCAGAGAGATAGGAATCTATCATGCGAAGGACCTGAAACAATAGGAATACGATACGATCTATAGTCTCGATAACTGTGTCTGCTTTACCCAGGGCTACAACCACTGACTCTTTATCAGTGGTGCCCAAGCCTCTTGTAGGGATTCCCCCAAGGAAGCAAATCTTTGTTTCCAGGCTTGCCCCTGATCTCAAATCTGATGATGTCATGGCTTATATTCAAGCTAAAATACAAGCCACTGAGATAAAGGTGGAAAAATTTAAGTTCTCTTATGAACGGGACGTATCATCTTTTAAACTGTGTGTCCCCAATGAATGCTTTAACCTCATATGCACGGCAGATTTTTGGCCAGCTCATATTATGGTTAAAGAATTCGAGGCAAAGAAGAAAAAGAATCGGCAGCCGATTAGACTTACTTTGCCGAACCAGACCACTGCGCCTAATAAGACGACGACAAAAAACTAAGTTCGTGTCCTACAAATAAACTTTCCTCTTTAATTCTTTCTTATCAAAATGTTAGAGGTCTCTGTAGTAAAATCTCTAGTCTTTATCTTAAAAGTCTTGCATTTTCTTCCCAAATTATTGCTTTTACCGAAACCTGGTTAAAATCAGAGATTCTAAGCTCTGAAGTCTTTCCAGATAGGTATACAACACACAGGCTTGATCGACCTGACCGACGAGGTGGTGGAGTACTGAGTGCAGTAGACTCCAACATTGAGTCGGACCTTTTACAACCGAAGTTTCAATTTGGCATTGAAATAATTTGTGTAAAACTTCACTTTCCCGGTTATTTCATGCTCTTATATTCCGCCGTCATCGGAATTATCAGTCTACTTGCAACACTTGTCTGCAATTAAGACTATTTTTAACCTGTTATCAGACAGATGTTAGGTAGATTTTTATGCGTCAACTGATATGTCAGTTGCAACTAATATATTTTATAACACCCTAAACACTGCTTTTGATATCTGTGTTCCGTTATCCTATCCGATATGCTCAAGGAAGCCCCCCTTGGTTTACAAAAGAGCTGTCTCGCATAAAAAACTTAAAGAGTAGCTTATTCAAGAAATATAAGCAAAACCAGTAAGAAAAGCAACAGTCGCGCAACACGCGACAGTGGGATACCCTTCGACCTAGTATGTTCCCGTGTAGTTTAATTTCTTAAATTCATACACATATGCATATGCACATGCTTTGAAATTAATCCTGACAGATGGCGCTCGTGCTACGCGCTCGCCCGCCTCCCTTGTTAGCTGACTGAAGCACTTGGTTTTATGTTCATACTTTCTGAAATAACTTCTGTGTTTATTGTCCGATCGGATTGTAATTTGGAGACTACATAGATATTTCATTCAGCTTAGTATATGTTAAAGTCAGAAAGTTCTATCTTTTATACAGCGCTTACAAATTGAGTTTAAAATTAAATTATTGATTTGTGGGGGCGGTGGGCGTGGCAGCTAACATTTGAAATAAACTTGATCTGCTTGATCCACACAGGAGTCTTCCTGCCAAATTTGGTAACTCTAGCTTTTATAATAGCTGAGATCTGTGCGTTCACACAGACGGACAGACAGACAGACATGGCTCAATCGACTCGGCTTGTGATCCTGAGCAAGAATATATATACTTTATGGGGTCTCCGACGCCTCCTTCTGCCTGTTACATACATTTGCACAAAGTTAGTATACCCTTTTTTGACCATTTTCAATGGTCGAAGGGTATAAAAACTCACCGCTTGTCTTTTCCCGCTACCTAACTGCTCGGGCAAATTTTACCGTGCTTAACGCGAAATGTTATAAAAACTATTTGACCAGATGTAGGTTTCAGTTTTTTCAGAATCCTAAAAAGTTCTATAGTTTTGTTAACATGAAGCGTAGGTCAGCGGTCTTTCCTTCTAAACTTTTGTTTGATAACGCTGAGGCGGACACAGATCAGGCCATGGCCGATATGTTTGCTAAGTTTTTTCAAACAACTTATTCTTCTTCTACGCCGAGCATTCATTCTTATCCATATAGTGTACCAAGTTCAAATGGCATCTTCACACCGTTACTGAACGAAGGACTTTTTAAGGATCTTAGCTTAGTTAAACCAGTCTTTTCACCAGGTCCCGATGATATTCCCGCCTGTGTACTTAGATATTGTGCCAACTCCTTATGTAAGCCATTGCACAAATTATTTTCGCTGTCCTTAGACACAGCCTCCTTTCCTTCCATATGGAAGGAATCATTCATTATCCCTTTACTCAAAAAGGGCAGCAAAACTGATGCAAGTAATTATAGAGGTATCTCTAAATTATCGGCTATACCGAAATTCTTCGAGAATGTTATAACTCCTCACTTGCAACATTTTAGTAGATCCATTATATCCCCTTTTCAACACGGATTCGTGGAACGTCGTTCTACCACGACAAATTTGCTCGAGCTGACATCCTTTGTGGTAAAAGGATTTCAGAAAAATCTTCAAACCGATGTCATTTATACTTATTTCAGTAAGGCATTTGACTCAGTCAACCATTCTCTTCTTGCACATAAACTGAATCTGCTCGGTTTCTCACCAAAACTTCTTAGTTGGATTGTGAGTTATTTGGGTGACGGAATCCAACGAGTCCTCTTTAAGAATAATCTTTCTTATCCCGTTCATGCCACATCTGGTGTTCCCCAGGGAAGACATTTAGGTCCCCAGCTTTTTACACTTTTCATCAATGACCTCCCAACGGTCATACTTAACTCCCGTACTCTTATGTATGCTGATGATGTCAAGCTATGTTTTCAATTTAAAGATGACTCCTGTCATTCTCGCCTTCAATCTGACTTAGACTGTTTCTACTCTCGGTGTCGTGCAAATCTTCTTAATCTGAACAGCTCCAAATGCAAGCTGATGACATTCTCACGAGCCTTTCCTAAGTACGTATCTTACTCTCTTTGTGGTTATACCCTGGAAAGAATTTCCCTGGTTGATGATCTAGGGGTCCGTTTGGACCGCAAACTCAAGTTTTGCGAACATATATCATCAATGGTTAATAAAGCTATGGGTGTGCTCGGCTTTATTAAGAGATGGTCTAAGGAGTTTGACGATCCTTACCTAACTAAGACTCTTTTCACCTCGCTTGTTCGTCCAATTCTGGAGTACGGATCCTGTGTCTGGAGTCCTCAGTACACAGTTCACAAGGATCGCATTGAATCCGTACAGAAAAACTTTTTAATATTTGCCTTGCGAGGCCTTAACTGGGATGTAAATTCAAGACTTCCTTCCTATCCTTGTAGACTCTTGTTACTAAATCTGCCTTCCCTAGCCAATCCACTATGGGTAAAAAGCCGGAAATTTTGGTATTAATTACAATTTTAAAGATAGAGACTTGAATTTTTTATATGTATTATTAGGATTATTAAATAGAATTTCGGAATTTTTTTTTTTTTTTCTGACCACGCCTTCATCTCCACATTTACATCATCGCGCACAAAAACAACCCTTGAAAATAAAGTGAAAAATGTATTTATATACAAATGAAAGCGGTTTTGAAGAGAGATGGATGGGAGGCGAAGAAGGTTTGGGTGTTAAACTGTCTGTGGTTCAACCGCAGGTGTCTTCCCTGGGGGATTGGCATGGGAGCGAAGTGAGGACACAAGATGCAAAAACCATTATTATGAGATAAAAGTCAACAAATTTTTTATATTTTATTAAGTTTATTAATATTCTTAAACTTCCTGCTCTAAAAATATATTATGGCAATTGAATTCGTCTTCCCCTTCCACTTCTTCTTCTTCATTATTAGATTGATAATTTGATAAAGTTCTGCATCCGGATTTTGAAGAATATCGATTACTTCTTTTGGGAGGAGTTTCTTTTTTCCAAACTTACTTAGATCTCTTAAACAAAGACTTGAAAGCAAAGGATCAGATGAATCCATTGCTCTATTGAAAACATCAGTAATGTTTACTAGTCGGCTACATTTCCTAGCGTGAGATTTTCTATCACTCTTGTAAAGTTTGTTGCGCGCTTCTGACGCGTTTTCTTCAAGGACACCAACAGGAACAATAAATTGGTTAATAATTTGATATCCATGTACCAATATTTTGTGGACAGTTGGGGACATTGGCATTGGCATATAGATTGGAAATTGAAGCACCATGTACGAGAAGTGGTGTTGAATGCCCTTGTTCTGCAGCCAGCTTATTTGCTAATTTTCTTTTAAGTTGAGGTCCTGCTTCCGACCAGGTTTGTATAGTGTCATTTCTGGCTTATCAATAACGACAACAATTTTAGACTCAAGCCACAGTGAATGATTTCGTTTGAATCACTCCAACATTCTATTGCATTTCCTTAAGTGATTGTTCACATAAGCAATAAATTGGTTCACTTTCTTTGAAATTGTAATCTTTTGCTCTTTAGTCACATAGTTCTATTCTATATTTTCCAAAATATAACTGTTAACAGCATCTGCATCGCGTTTGTTGTTGCTCCAAACATCCAACAGCACTGCATGACTGAACTCATACACATCTACAACATATAATGTTTCGCGAAAAGGGGCAAAAAACATTAATACCTTTTGATTCCAGATATATATGTTAAAAACATACAACTTTAACCTTGGTGATTCTTTGTGCCATACAAAAGTAATATTCCACAGAACACCAGAACGTTTGCTAGTAAGCAATTGAAAATACTCACAAGCAATACATGGGACAATTCAACAACAACACACAATTATCGGAAAACATGTATTAACGATTAATTTATATACTCTGACTTGCTTTTTCCATAATTAAAAATAAACTCAAAGTTTGCAATGAAGACAATATTTGCGCTGCAAGTTGTTACATTTTTTTCGCCAATTTTCACATTTCAAAGCACGTCTGAATCAGCTGACTTTGAGAGCGCGCCAAAAATAAACGATAACTCGTAAAAATGTTCTAAAATTATTTTTAAGCTATCTTGTTACTAAGGAATCAAAAAATGAAAGCAGCATTAAAATATCAATCACAAAAAAAATTACATTAATACCAAAATTTCCGGCTTTTTACCCATAGTGCAATCGTAGAACTATGCTTGGTGTTGTATTTATTAATAACTTTATACAAGAGGACATAGATAGTAACGACTTGCTTAGTCGAATACACTTCTCTGTTCCTGATAGAATCACCCGTAACTATCTTCCTCTAAATCTTTCCTATTGTAGTTCGAATTATGCCCTTTCAGGGTATTCTGTTCGGACTATAATAAACTATATTACATTGTATCTAACAACAACAATAATTCTGTATCTTGCTTAAAATCACTTATCCTCACCTACCTTTCTAGTAACTAGTTAAATACACACTTATCTCCTTTCTAGTAACAGTAGCACTTTTTAACTAACTGCATGCTTAGAACATTCTAATCGCTATTTTGATTAGGCTTTGCTTACTAACACTAACTCTCCCGATCTGATTGGATTTTTCTGGGTTTTCTCCAATCCTCTGCAATAAATGTTGGATCGGCTCTTTAATTTTTTTTTTTATCCCAGAGTCAAATTTAAGTTAATTAATTTCTTTTTCTTTATTTTCAATTTTTTCAAGATTTTACTTTTAATTTAAAATTATTAATTATAACTGTTAATTGTCTTTTTTTTACTTTTAAACAGTCGACTGACCTTAGTCCGACTATAAACTAATTAAATAAATAAATAAATACGATGAATCCTGTAGGGATGGATGTCCCTTTTCATTCTTTTTCAAGTAATTTTCCGGATTCATGTAATCTTTAAAATTACTTGTGGTTGTAATGTACATCCCTAATTAAACATATGTGATATCATGTACATATCATATGTTTTATCGAAATCGAGATCTTCGATCAGGGTTGCCACCCGGAGCACGAGGACTAGCAGGAGGATGAGTAAAATACTAGTTACTCATCCCGTACCTATCACTTAACTAGCTTCCGCTGCACAAGCTTCCTCTCTTGTCTTTGAAACGTCGTGAGTACAAAACGTGTAACGTAAAATCTGAAAAGTCAAAATTTTAAACCCAGTGGAAAAGAATAAACATCCGGGTATTTATCACTAATATTTGTATTAAATAACATCAAGTAAGTTTGCCTGAATACGCACATCAGCGTATTTCAGTATATTACTTACTTATAAATCTAACGTTTTACAGAAAAGAGATCGCGTTGGCCAGCGGAGCATCACCCTGCCAACCGATCCTCTCATTTGGCGCCTGGCGCAGTTCTTATTGAAAATTGTTGCGGCAAAATAAACTGATTGGATACAGATGCGAAGACAAGCGTAATAGGATAATTTTCAACGGTGCAACAACATTGGCATTTCAACTCACATATACATTATCATCGCGACCTGCCACAATACAGTTACAACATAAACATGCATGTGGCAATGTACAGTTGCATATATGTGATACGGAGAAAAACTAATTGGTATACAGGCCACCCGAGCACTACATAAATACCAGCAAATATTTGTTTTTGTATTTATAAAAATGCATACCTAACTCTCAGTGTAAAGTGCAGGCTATACCTACGCCCACTTTTTATTCACACAGACACACACACATTCAGACACTTGCTATAATAAATTCTTAAATTTTGACTAATCTCAAAATAAAGAATAAATTCTTAAATTTTCCCTAATCTCAAAATAAAAAAGAGTGTTAAAATAGAAAAATTAGAACAGTGCTAAATTTTCAATAAAAATATGTCTAAAATCTAAAAACTATATTGCACTAAAAGAATTACAAAAATTATTGCACACCAAGTGAAACTAAATCAAAATATTTTGCAAATAAACAAATTACGAGGAATGTATATATAATCTAACTCGAGTGTATATTTCTTGCTTAAAGCAAATTTTAAAATGCAAAATACTTCAAATATTCCTGCCAAAAATATCTAAGTGAAAGATAATGATACTTTTTAATAATTATTAAAATATTTAGTTAAATTATGTTTTTAGTAAATCTTTCTAAAGAATTTCTTTTCTTTTTCGTTGGTTTAATTCAATAAATACGCCTTCTGACTTAAAATTTAAAAAGAAAAGTGTTTCATTAAGCTTTTATTCTGAATTTGCTTGATATTATTAGGTTAGGTTTTCGAACCTTATGTGTGTGCAGACCACCTATATATTTTGCAATATGCGTGTGTATGAAATCTAACAACATTTAAATAGCATTAAAGCAACATACAACTCCGCATCATTTGGCAACAAAGGATGGATTGGGGGTAAGTTGAAAATTATTTTGTACATATACGCATACACCTGGCTTTTAAAAAATATATTCATGCACATATATATATAAATTATTGGTAAACTTTATGCAAAGCGAAATGAATATTAAGCATATGCACCGGTAAATATACCTTTATAACAGTTCTTTTGATTTGAATTAAATATCTTTAATTGGCACCTACACTTTAAGATTATTATAATAGTAATAGTTATATTAATATAATAGTAAAGGTCTACTATTATAATAATATAAAACAAAAATAATTTTTCTACAAATATATATAATTAAACATTTTAGCAAAGAAGAGCAAAACAATGAATTAAACTATATATACCTATACAAAAAAGAAAAATTGGTATTCTTTATTAAATTTAAATATTTAACGTTAAGTAACAGTAAAACAAAAACATAAATTTAAACTTCTGAAATTAAACAAATGAAAGAAAAAATAAAAAAAAACAAAATGAATTAATATAAATATAAATAAATAATAAATAAAATTAGGCTTATGATTCGACATTCAGGGAATACTTTCCAACACAAATCAAGACATCACCCAACATGAAAATTTAAAAATTCTAACTTTTTATTTCTACTCCTGTGTGAGCGTAAACTTAAACATATAATATGTTTATTCTTTATTCTTAAAATTTTTTTTAATAAAATTTGAAAATTATAATGTGTAAATAACCTAACTGAATTTTTTCTTGAGGCGAAATAGTGTAACGACATGACGAGATAAAACAACAATTTGGGATTCCTTTAACAATATCTTTTGGAATCAAGGTAGGGCGGGTATAGAACGTGCTGTGAAAATATCTAGCAGTCTCGATAACATTACAAGTTTCTAAGATCCTCAACAATTCTTCACAACCGTGTTTCTTGTATGCAATATAACAGAAGTTTTTTTTATCCATCCTAATTCGGCACAGGGACTAAATAAAATTAAAGTTTTATGTACATAATGCGGTATTCGTCTAGGGCATTTCGTTATTGGTTTTTATGGTCTTCGACCTCCCCACCCGACTTCAGCTAGCCGTAACAAGGGTCCTCACCGACTGTAAATACCTGATGTTATTTGCAAAACCATCTTGTACACCTGTACCCAGACATACCATTCTTACCGCATATATCTTGCCTTTAAATAATATGCATGGTTTATCTAACCAGTGTATGTCGCTTAGGGGTTATATATATATGTGTTCTCTCTCGCATTTATATTTCATCTGATGATGAGATGGTGATGCGGGTGTGTATGTTATACTATCGTCCGGTTTTTTTTATTTAATTGTATTGCAATCAATTTTACCGTCACACTTCTTCTCTATTGATAACATAAATATACAAATTAATTAAAAATCGGATCATTATTACATACAGCTTACGAAGAAACAATCGGCCAATATGATGGATTTTGAAGAAAACAAGTCCTGTTTTTCGAGATAACTAAACTCATTAGTACCAAAATAAGACAGTTATCCCCTTACACATATACCATTTTATTAAAATTGAACATATAAAATTACATATATCTTATAGTTCAGTGATTGGGGTTATTACAGCTGTCAATGAATACATACAATATTATATATAACTACTGTAGGAACGATCCATAAAAACTGGTATGACACACATGCTGAAAATAGCCTGTCGCTCTGGTTTTGTTATAGTTAGTTCTTAATGTTTGTTGCCGCTTTAATTATTTTTTAAGCGAAATGGTAAGTGAATAAATTCAGTAAGGGCCACCAACTGTCTCCCGGTTGTCAGTTGCTCTAACATAACTGTCTTCGAAAACAGACTTCGTTCCTGATCTTGAATTTAAACTAATTTTGGAATCAGCTTGTGATCCCGAGGAAATCTCACTTTTGATGTGCTCCACAGAATCCAATCCAGACGCTGGGCGATCAGACAGCAGAGGAAGAGGGGTGCGTGCTTGTTGTAGCATAGTCGAACCAACTATATTGAATGTGTAGGGCACACGATTAACAATTGCATTGAATCCGTTCACATCATCGGCCGTGTAGGTGACGGTGCGTTTGTACCCATCGGGATCGACGAGGCTATAAGAGCCGCGTACTTTATAACCCTCACGGATCTCGCTATGCTCTTTGATATCGCCTGTGCTTTCGTCGTTGACAGCATAGTTAAAGCTATAGCTCGCAGGTGGATAGATCTCCGGCTGACGGTGGTCCCGCTGCAAGGGCAACGGTACTATTTCACTGACCCTAGAATGCGATGCATCAGAATCAGAGTTGGTTACAGCGCCAGAGATTGACTTGGAGAGTGAACCAGCTTCTGAAATCAAGCTGGAGGCAGAACCAGTCTCTGTTACATCCAATTCACCAGAACTTCCATAATCATAGCCTTGCGGAATAGCCTGGGAGTTATCTACAGTGTTGTGGGGCTTCAGGTAGTTATTGCTGCGATATTCCTCGCTAGAACTGAACGCGGATTGCTCAAGTAAATTTATATCACCAACTGTTAATGTCGGTTTTCCACTGTCGTCGGGGCTGCTGTAGTCGTACTCGGCCCTAATGGTGCCAGCGATAGTGATAGTGAGCAGCAGAATCTACAAATGAAGTTCAAAATTCAAATAATCATATCATCACTGTGGTCTCATAACTCACTTTGCAAACTATTTTCATATTGTCGGGCCAAGTTGGGTTTACTTCTTCTCTTGTCAAAATTTGTCAACTAACTGCACTTTTAATTAACGCGTTGCGGCATTTTATACTTTTGATCATCAATGAGACCAATCAGCATTGATTCACATCTGCCGTTATATAATATCATCAAATTCTCCGATTACACTTTCGTTTTTTTACTCTTGCAGAGAGCATATAAATTTTGGCTTGGAGTTTGCAACGCACCTTAGAAGACATCTCTGACCCTATAATGTAAATATTTTGAATCAGCATCAACAGGGTAGTCGAACTAGCCATGTCTGTCTGTCCGTCCGTCTGTCAGTTGTAACGCAAATTAGTCTAATCCTGATGAAACTTGGCACACATGCTTTTTATTACTGCACGCTTTAAATAAGTCGGATCCAACCGATATATCGTGTATATGCTCTAGGACCCACCTTTCTACAAATTATCGACCAATTTTGTTATATTTTTGGAAAAAGCAAATAAACAGTTTTATTAAAAAATAAGACCAAATGAATACTATATAGCAAAGGCCGAAAATATGGGTATAACTTAACTTAATGCTTAAAGGAAGTTAAACAGTAATCGACGTACAATTTTTCCATTTCATTTAAATCGGATAACTATATCCTTTAGCTTTTTATAGGAACAGTTAATATGTCCACCTATTGGAGGTGTTATAGTTGTCAATGAATCATAAGTACAATTTTATTCAATTCAGCACCATTATAATCCTATATATGACTACTATACAAACGAGGAGATAAAGACCTGCAAGGGTATAAAACCTTCGGCATGGCGAAAGTGTCCATTCGTTCTGGTATCTATAAAAATTGAACTGTATGGGTGGGCACCACTGCTATATACACTAAATTTGGCATTAAGATGTTAAAAATGACACTACAAAAACAATTTTAGGCTGGTGCAGCAAATTTGAAATGTAGAATGACTATTTTTTTTCGATTCCGAAACCGAGTTTTAAGCCACAGTCTTTCTCTAGCCAAAATAAATGTAAGGTATGTGGCTGTAGCTTTTAGTTATTTTTCTGCTGCGTAAGCATGTCTTCAATTGATTTTCAATGTGATTATAAGTGGTCTTTCAATAAGTTGTTTTATCCGAGCAACGCAACTTTTGTAAACCCTTTTGTACATTGTGCTCGATTACACTGTTTAAGTATAAATACTAAGTCAAACTAGTAAGAAAGCTACAGTCGAGCGTGCACGACTCTGAAACACCCGCTACCCTACTTGTTAAATTAAATTTCAAATTATAAATGAATTTAAAAAAATTACGAACGCTGCAGTCAGGCAGATTATCATAGTATACCGTATAAAAAGTTTGTAAATAACAAAATAGAATCGCCGCTCGAAGGCCCACAAAAAAGAAAAGTGTCACGGCATATGCAGTTATATGTAAATATTTTGGGTCGCTGAATCCGAATCTGGGGTTAGAAATTCTGTATCATGTCTGGATTTCGACCGAACCCCGAGAAACTGAAAAACCTTTTTGATATCCCCCATATAGAATCCTGATCTGGGCATGCGATATATTTTTTAACAGGTATTTTGTCCTTCTTAGTCCGAATCCGAAGTCCAAATTGACGTAGCAAATCTGAGTTTCGACTTAACGTCAAAAAACTCGAAAAATGTTTAAAGCCCAAAAAAAATAATGGGGGTCATGATCGGGTTATGCGGTATATGTTTCTATATGTTTTTTGGCCTTGCAAATTTGAATCCGAAGTCAAAATCATCCTTTCACGTCTGAATTTCAACCTAACCTAAATATTTTTGAAAAACTTCCAAACCGACGACCGCGAGAGTTGTTCAGTGGCTGAGTGGACTATGTCCCGGACTGTAAGGTCAATGATGTTGAGCGTGTTGATTACTGCCGCGATCAGCATATGAAATGTTTTTGTTTTCATTATTTTTCATAAAATAAGTTAAAAGCTCAAAAACATTAAACAGGGGCGGCGGCGGTACACAACAGCAACTCCAAATCTAATTGTACATATGTATGTGTATGTACATACATGCGTGCAATAATATGTGTTGAAGTTGGATGCCAATACATACATTAGAGGTGGGCTTGTTTTTTGAGGCCCGGCCCGGAACTTTTTTAAAGGGGGCCCCTACCCGAACCAAACTCGAATTTTTGAGGCCGATATCGATTAAAACATCATTATATTTTTGCTTTCAAGCACGCCGGGCCTTCCGGGATTTTACCCCTAGGCCCGGTAGCTGGTTTTAGTCCCCGGGCTGATAATTGTCGAGGGCCGGCCCGGCCCGCTCCCATCTCTACTACAGTGTCCCACAAACTGATTTATTTGAAATGAAAGCTAAGCATGCTTCAAAGTGTTGAGAAAAAGTGCACTGCAGGCGAAAATTTTTTAAAAAATAAAATCGCGCGCGCGATATTAATAAAACCTGCTGCGCTCTCTTCGTCTTAGCGACATAATTACTTTCGACGGCGCACACGTGATGTTTTACAATCGTTTTGGGCTGTTGAATATGAGCATTGAAATCGGTGCTGAGGGCACATATATAACCTTTATAGAAATCTTATTGAACTTGCAAAGTCATAACAGACAAAACACGTTTACTTAGTGCTAACTATGAGTGCGAAATTTGTATACCCTTACTGAGGGTATATTGATTTTCGGCAGAAGTTTGCAACGTATCTTAAGAGACTTCTCCGACTGCATAAAGTGTATGTATGCTTGTCCATCTCTCCGTGTTTCCGTTTATCCGTGTCGTGTTTATATCGTCGTGTTTATGTCGTTACCCTGGTCGGAGATGCCTTCTCCTGCCTGTTACGCAAATTTCCGTTCCAACAAACGCAATAGACTATGCATTTTTTTAAAATCCATGGCCTAAAAAATATCATTTCACAACAATGCCACATTTTTCATTTTCTTTTGGCAGTCTCTGAGATCTTGACTTTCCTAAGCATGGACAAACAACCGACAGACAAATAGATAGAAAGACTGACATGACTATATTGACTTGGCTGCTGATGTTCCCTACTACAGTGGGTCAACTAATTCTTTTCACAAAGTTAAAATACCCTTCTTCCCTATGGGTAGCGGGTATAAAAACGAACGCGACAGTTGCAATGCACTTACTATTCCACTTAGTCTTCTGCCGACAATTGCATTCTCACTCTCACACACATATGGCATGCGCACACTAAATCAAACCAAAAAGTGCAGATTAGCACTGCTGCGCACTGCTTGGAACTTTGGGTACTATTTATTTATATCTTTTTTTAAATGGATAGCTTCTGTGTTTTATGTGCGATCGCACAATGGCCACAGCAAAAATTTTAATTCTATCAATTATTTATAATGGACAATAAGTCAAAAATCTTGAAAAAGTTCTTGGGCAGAGGTATTGCCTATGCGCTGCGCATAGGACTGTGGGCAGCACTGTTTAAAAGTCACCTGTTTTGATGTACGGGGCCTGCAAAAATTTTACATCAATTTTTGAATATTTATGAGAGAGGTATAATACAATTTAACCACAATAACTTTAACTTTTCGTTTAGGATAGGTATGTACTTAACAAAGCAAATATTTGTATGACCCGTTTTTATATGAGTAGGTAAATAAAAACATTAGAAGTATGTTATTTAATCATTTATGGTTTTGAGCCTTTTACTAAGATCTTTGAAATATAACTATTGTATGTATGTTGTTCACTCTTGTTCAAGCTAATATTCGCATTTATGTGACTAGTGGTTCTTTGGGTTGTCAACATGTTTAAAATTATAGCCAAATATGGAAAATTTTTGCCATTTTGGGAGAAATAGGGATTTTATATAACATCTTTTTTACACAGAATGCACTGTTTTTAACCTATTCAAGGAAATTGAGAGCCAGTAGAAAGAAAATAATTTAAAATCCGGTTTCAGCACCCAAAAAATACCTTAAAATAAATTGTCGAGTATTGTTATCAGTACGATAAAAAAAAGAAAATTTGTGTTATAATTTTGTGTTATAAATTTTAATTAATAAACAATCTATTGAACATTCGTCAGTTTGACTACCGTTTATTTTTAGTGTGAAATTCATAGTGTATACTGATACTCCGCCATAATGCTCATTTCGGTCTGAACGATGCAGGTAACCTGCACAGAAATCAGACGAATCACCAGAAACACATACATACATATAACATCTACATTGGACCCTCCAACCAAATAGATTAATTCATCTATCTTCTTTGGAAAACTAATATTAATTATAAGATAAAACACATTATACAAATAAAAGACATGAATTATGACTAAGGTATAGGTTCTATAGGTGCCCTAGTCACAGATTTTTACAGATAGGGCGACATTTATGAAGAATTTTGGTGAAACCAGTAAGAAGAGCAACAGTCGCGCAGCACACAACAGTGGGATACCCTTCGCCCTATGTTCCAGTGTAGTTTAATTTGATAAATTCATACACATATGCATATGCACATACTTTACAATTATTCCCAACAGATGGCGCTCGCCCTTCGTGCTCGCCCGCCTCTCTTGTTAGCTGACAGAAGCATTTGGTTTTATGCTCAGACTTTCTTAAATAACTTCTGTGATTATTGTCCGATCGGATTGCAATTTGGAGAATACGTAGATAATTCATTCAGCTTAGTATATGTTAAAATCAGAAAGTTGTAGCTTTTATATAGCGAGCGCCATCTGTCGGGATTAATTCCAAAGCATATGCATATGTGTATGAATTTAACAAATTAAACTACACGTATCGGGTATCCCACTGTCGCGTTTTGCGCGACTGTTGCTCTCATTTTTAAATTGAATTTTAAAAATCGGTGACATGTGCACGTTTTTAACCGTTACCAAAACTAATTTAAAGTATCGCTTGATACGTTTAAAATATCGCTTTTTACTGTAAGCATTATGTTTGTCTGCCAATGTTTGTTTAATTTAGGATTGAGTACACCATTTTCTGTATGCTGGTACTGGGGCATTCACCTAGTCTGCTCAAATCAGACAAAATTTTTAACTTTAAACAAGCAAGCATAATTAAGCTAATACAGAAATAAAACCCACAGTTAAGTTCCAAACTATTCCCCTATAACGTATTCGCTGGAAAATATTTCATACAAACCTAATAGTTTGAAACGACTGTTTAAACAACTGTTAGGCCATTGGCGTTTTTTGAATGCCTTATGTAGATACAAGTGACACAAAATATGGAGGTGTCCGAATTTAGAGATACTGCGTACTTGTCGAGGGTAAGTGCCGTAGTGCATGGTACAACTATTCTCAATATTATTACGTACAGATTAACTCTACAGATTCTCTTAGGTCGCAGAAGCTTTATTTATATCCGCGCAGAGTAATTAATAGGTTTAGTGAATTACAATAATACATATTATTAATAGAAATAAATAAAAGTAAAAATAAAAATTATTTTTATTATTAAATATCGATAAATTCTTTATACGTTAAATGTATTTAATGCGACCCACATAGAACAGAATAGAACTTTTGCTAAGTAATAAAATGACTGCCGTTAGCAAAATACTTTTCCTTTTTTTCCCTTTTATATAGTTTTTTAAGAGTTTAATAAAAAAAAATTGTACTTTTTATTTGTAAAATAATAACAGAAATAGTCAACAGACACCACACTGAGAAAGCCCAGCATCGCAAAGACCTTTAGTTTATGCAGCTGTTTTGGAATGCAAGAATTTTCGATTCGAGAAAATTTATAAAAAGGCATGTTGAATAGAAATAATGACATTAGTTGGACTAAGGTTATTAACTCTTGTTACACGCTGCCGCAATTTAGTAAACGTGTTTGATGTTTCAGTTCGGGAAAATTTATAAAAAAGGCATGTTTAATAGAAATAATGACATTAGTTGGACTTAGGTTATTAAATCTTGTTACACGCTGCCCCAATCCTGTAAACTTGTTTGATGCTTCAGTTAAATTTCTAACGCGATATGTAGCAGTTTCGCATTAAAACAGTTGTCCGTAATAACGTTTAAAATTTAACCTGGCAAAAGCTACTATATTGTCGAGTGAACCCAATTTCGAAAAAAGTAAAAACAAACAATTTCCAACAATAATGTATTCAGCAACAGTGTATTTATTTCAAAAGTGTACTCATTATCAAAAGTTTCAAATTGTTGTAGTAGATTTTAAATTGTTTATTATTATGGTTTTCAAGAGTTTAATAATACAGCCTCTACTTTTTATTTGTATATGGTATAATATAATAACAGAAATAGTCTACAGAAACCAAATTCAGAAGTGCCAGCATCGTAAAGACTTTTAGTTTATTCAGCTGTTTTGGGATTCAAGACTTTATTTGGCAATATGTATAAAAAAGAATGATTGATAAATACAATAATAATATTTAAAAAGTTACGTCAAGCGATTGCATTTGTCGTCTTACGTTTCGAAATGCGCGTCCGGATGTCTGTGTTGACACACAAATCTCAGTTATTGTAAAAGCTAAAGACACCATATTTTTTGACTTTGACATTTAATTGCTGACTCAAGTAACTTACGGCTAATACGCTCATCTTCGACTTTCGTTTGGTTTTGAATAACTATGGCTATTATCCGATCGTATGTAATTTGGAGGAAATGCGATAAATGTGATAACTTACTTAGTAATCGTTAAGTTTGCGCAGCTCATTTGCGTGGCATTAGAGTTAAATAAATTTGTAAAATGCTTACACAAAACTTTATGCAAAATTAAGTATATCTTAGATTCGTGCGATTAATTTTACGATAAATAATCGCTACTTATCAATATCCGTCCTCGTCCGCTGGTAAAAAACTTAATTAAAAATACAAACGCTACAGTCAGGAGCTGACAGTATAAGGCCATGGATTATCATAGTATACCGTAGGCAATAGATATAGGTATGCATTTCTAGCGCGTACCAAATTTCATTACATGTGCTTCTTCTTGATTTTAATTTGTTTGACTGTAACTTTTCTTTTAGTTTATTAGAATAAAAAAAAAAAAAAAAAATAAGAAATAATTAATTATTAATTAATAAATGAAAATTCGCACCCGCCTCAACCGGGAGTTGAACACACGCACTCTGGCACAGCCGTCCGCCACTCTAACCACTCAGCCATTGCCTCACTTCTTCGGCCATCGGCAAAGCTACATTGTGAACCAATTCTGTTCCCATACAATGCAAATAAAAAGTTAAATAAAATGCTGTGTGTCTGACGCTAGATTTGAACTTCGGTATGCTTGCGTAAATTAGGTCTGCATAATTATTATATATGCATGTTCAAAGTGAGTTTAATTCGTATCATATCTCACTTATTTATAGTCCGATATTTATGAAATTTTCACATAACGCCCGTGGCAAGGTATTTCTCATGTAAGATATACAACTTTGGTTGTTGAGTTAATATTGTAGTTTTTAAATAGTTATTACTGATTTACAGAGGCGGGAAGGGGCGTGTCCAAATTTTAAAAAAACTTTGAGACACTGCAATATATACGTATGTTGTCACAAAATTTGATGACTCTAGCTCTTATAGTTTCTGAGATCCAGGTGTTCATACAGACAGACAGACAGACAGACAGACAGACAGACGGACAGACAGACATGGCTCAATCGACTCGGCTACTTATACTGATTCAGAATATATATAGTTTATGGGGTCGGAGATGCCTCCTTCTGCCTGTTACGCACATTTCCGTTCCGACAAACACAATAGACCATGAATTTTTTTAAAATCCATGGCCTAAAAATAATGTTGAGTTGCGCATGGTATACATGAATTACTCTTATACTCAGACGAACACACTAAATAGCATCCCTTATCGTCTCGGGTATTGACGATGATTAGGAATGTAGTACATTTATGTATTTGTTCCATTGGGCTTTCTTCTTTACACCTGTTACTATCCTATCGATTTCTAAACACATAAGTTATTTGAGTAAACGTTTTATAAATAATAATTCAAGCAACGTGCTTGTGGTTTTCAAATTGTGTGCAGGCAACTTTCTGTTAGTTGCGCTCTACTTTACTACCTACGTGTAGTACCTTAATTGTTTTATTACTAAATTATTTATACCCAAAAGAACTTAAAGTGCAGTGCTCGTCAAAAATTTGGGCATTTCCTTTTCAATTTGAACTTTTACCTTTCGAATAACTTATTTCTTCTCACTGACTCCCATTTAACTAGCAGCTATATATTTGTATATAATAGTCAAAGTAAGGGTTGTCTAACATATCCTAAACAGTGAAAAAACTATTCAACCACGTATGTATATGTATATATGTATGTGTATATAAAGAAATTATATGTACATAAGATTTTAAAATTAAACAACAAAAACGTTAAAAATGAACATGACTCTAATACGACCTCAAGGTAAGCAATAGATATGCACTCCAGATATCAATGACATTTGTAAATAGTTATAGCAAACCTATCTGGAAAACGAATATTGCTCGCTCTTATAATTGGACTGCTCCTGGGCTTCTGTATGGCTCAGTTCATTTCCTATTTAACTATTTCGGAGAGCATAAGGTCCATTCGAAATGAGGTCACCTGGGGCTCTCAACACCGACATCATTTATCCGACTTCATAATATCCGAGGTTCAGAACGGACACCATGATCATTCGGGCGACAATTCTTCAGTGGCCGACCAGCTTAAGAAAGAGGTGCGCTTGCTCTGTTGGGTTATGACGAATCCCACCAACCACAAGAAGAAAGCTCGCCACGTAAAGCGCACTTGGGGCAAACGCTGCAACGTTCTTTTTATTTATGAGTTCTGAGGCAGATCACGAACTACCAACAGTCAAGTTGGACGTAGGAGAGGGACGCCCAAATCTTTGGCGTAAGGTGAAAGAGGCCTTCAAGTATGTGTACACACATCACTTCAACGATGCAGATTGGTTCTATAAAGCGGATGACGACACCTACGCCGTGATCGAGAATCTGCGCTACATGCTCTACCCCTATCACCCCGACACTCCCGTTCACTTTGGTTTCAAGTTTAAGCCCTTCGTAAAACAGGGGTACATGTCAGGAGGATCGGGATATGTACTCAGTAAAGAAGCAGTTCGTCGCTTTGTGGTTGAGGGCATTCCCAATCCCAAGATTTGCCTTCCTGGAACAGTAGTCAACGAAGACATAGAGGTTGGGAAATGCATGGAAAACCTAAATGTAACGGCAGGCGATTCTCGGGACTCTAATGGGCGTGGTCGCATGTTTCCTTTTGTACCGGAACAGCATTTGATACCTAACAATGACCCGAAATTTTGGTACTGGAATTACCAGTACTACAAGTCCGACGATGTGAGATTAAAGCTTTAAATCGTTTTTCACGTTCAGGTTATAAACTTTTTTTTTAGGGACTCGATTGTTGCTCGGACAATGCTGTATCGTTCCATTATGTACCGCCCAATATGATGTACGTCTTGGACTATCTGATCTACCACCTGAAGCCCTTTGGCCTTCTTCGGAGCTCACAAAGGTTACCAGCCAAACTAAAAGTAGGCGAGTTCCTTCCACCTCCCAGAGAAGAGACCTTGGCCAGCAACGAAGACTCCAAAGATGATGAGGACGATTTTCTAACAAAGTCTACCACAACTGCATCGATAAACGAATCCGAGTCATTGACTTCAGATGAGGTCAATTCTATACAAATAAGGAGAGAACGTCAGTCAAGACTATTGAAAGACATAAAACAGTTGGATAATGATACGAAAGAACTGGAATTGCTCTATAAAAACAAGAAAAAGCATAAGGCTCATTAGGCAATAATAATATGAATGAACTTACTTAAAAGAACCCATTTATATTTTTGATAATTATCAAATACTATAAAATTAAAGCTGACGCACATTAATGTATATCGTACAATACATTATGTACACATATGTTAAATAATGAAGGTTTCTGCATTCCCTGCACAGATCATGATTATTTTAAGTTTCGGATACATCTTTCTGACTATTACCTATACATTACTGACTATACATAATATCTACACAATTGCTCACTTATATTCAAATTTCAATTAGATCGGTTTTCATGTGCCTGCATACTTTATCTTTGAAATCTAAAACAGCATTAACAACCGAGTCGATTGAGCCATGTCTGTCTGTCAGTATTCTCGCCTATATCAAAGAGCCAGAGCTACCAAATTTGGTACCTTGTACTTGTACATATTGTAAGCACTTAAATTCCATTTAAAAATTGTACCACGCCCCTTTTTATTCAGTTAAATTTACTTCCTAGGTATTTTACAATTGCAATAAAAAGTGTCGCACACATTACAAACACTCTATTGCAAACGTTTTGTGTAAATTCCATTAGGATGGGAAAGTAAATAAGAAAGATAGCAAGGCTTGTAAAATTTAAATCTTTTCATTTTTTTTTCTGCGGATTTAACATAAGTTCATGTATTGTTTATTTTTAAGTTTTATATAACACATACATATGTATATTGTATATATCGTAGAGTCAATATATTGTATATGACCTTTAGTTTGATTGTATCGTTCGACTGGTTATAATATTATTTATTAAACAAATGTATGTTAAATACATTTAAAATATATGATAACTCTTTGTTATTGAAGATTTAAAATAAAAACAATTATTTATAATTTTTTAATTATGTTCATGGCAACCCATCTGTGTAATGAGTATTTTAAGCTAAATCGAGATAATTATTTCCGTTAGAGTTCGCATTGAAGCTTAACATCTAATGGAACACGTAAAGCAAAACAACAACAACATTTGTCAATCAGCCTTCAGTAAGTTTGGCGATGATCGATCGCCCCACCATGTAAATAATACCAATTACGCCGGATAAAGCTCTATTTGAAGTAAGCTTTTAAACGAGTAGCAACACTGCAAAATAAAATTGCATTAAAAAGGAATCGATGCAGAAAAATTCTAAAACAACAAAAACTAGCTTTCAATTCGGTGCTGCTAAAATTCCTAACCAGTTCTAGCAGTGAAGATATGAAGCTGTCTTCGATCACCAAGTAAGATTGACGATGAACACTGATGATAAAATTTTCCTACTTTGTGAAACATATGCTTGTTCAAAACCGTTCCTTGTCCTTTGACAAGTTTTGTTGTTCTTTTGACAGTACTTTTTTGGGTAGATGTTAACCTGCAATGCGAATTCTTACCGAAATGATGACCTGGAGTTAGCTTAAAATACTCATAATTATTTAATTTTTATAGCATTAATCATTATTTTTGGATTTTTTAGTATAAAAGCTGTCTCTGGTAAAAACATGTTGAAAATGCATTTTAACCATACCAGACATTCTAATAATGAGTTCTAATTTTAAAGAAATCTCCAACAAGGTCGATAAGTTTTAAGACATATCAATATCAATTCATTAAATAATTCATAACCTTAACCAATGTACAGCTTTAAATTACTTTAAGAATCAGTGAAACGATTTTCCCCTGTTCTTTCCTCCTTATCCACAATTTATATTTTTACAACTTTCTACAATTTATATTTTTACAACTTTGGCAATGATTGTCATATATGAATGACTGATGACAAGTATGAAAGGCATTTGACAGTGATTTTTTGTGAACCCATTAATTTTTTGGTGTTCTCAATTCAAACCAGAAAGATAAGCGACCTTCCGCATCCGGATAGCTTAATACCCTTGGAGGTTCTTATTTCCTCCGCTCTATACGAGTGCATGGTTGCACAATGGCCCTGACCTGCCAGGTGCCCCCACGTATAATTATTTGAAAAGCACGATGACGCAAAAATGACGGAATGTACTGGTAATATTACACAAGCCCAAAAAAAAAAAAAGTTTCATGATCTGAGTAAGCGGTATTTTGTATATATATTTTATTTCTAACCGATTGTTTGTATTACAAAGTCATAGAGTATAGTGGTTCAACTTTAATGCCATGAAAAAGTAAACGTCGATTACATTCTAATTTTGATTGCTACTGATAACATAAGGGAAGTTGTTTTGCAATAGAAAACTTGTCTTCATACAACACCCCTTATTTTGGCAGATTGCTCCAATGGCAACTATATGCTATATTGGTCAGATTAATAAAATTGAATATACATACATATTATTTATATAGAAATAGTCTGATAGGATAATTTGGTTACAATATCTTGAAAATAACATGAATAGATCCAAACCGACTCATGCTGACTTATTTGCAGCGTGCAGCAATAAAAAGCATGTGTGCCAGTTTCCTCAAGAGACTAGGTTGCCTTGCAAGAGACAGTCACGGATAAACGGAAACACGGTGAGATGGACAGGCATAGATACGAGTAAACTTTATGCAATCGGAGAAATCTCATAGTTATCACTAAGTAAACGTGTTCTGAAAACCAGTGTATGTCAGGTCCATGATTTTAAAAAGTAGTGTTATAACAGTATTATAACAGTGGTAGAACAGAATCAATATGTAAGTATATGCAAGTATGCCTTACTCCGTTATTTCACCACGTGATCATCGTAGTTCGATGAGGGTCGACCACGGTTTGAGAAAAGAGTGCCACTATATGCAGATGTAGTGCGTTTAAAGTGAAGTGGCTGCGTGGGACAGAGATGACAGTCTGTTGTTTGTGATATGGAGTGTGTATAAAAGAAGACTGCAGAAACGCTGTAGCGCGTGACATTCAATTTGAGAACTACCTGACGAACGCACCTTTCACATTGTTCTACCGGATCAATTGCTTAAATTATGAAATATTGACGAAATAAATCAAAACCCGACATGTACATTTTTCATGAATTATAGTGTGAGTAATAGGCAGTAGGTATACCAAAAATGCGAACGGTAGAGTACTGTTAAGTGTTGCTGCCCTGAAATAAATTCATTCATGCAGATCTCAAGGTTATTTATCACTATTTTGTTGAGGGCGGTTTTAGCTCACCCCGTGAGAGCTTTTGAGGTAGAGCTTCGGGAATATTGATTATACCATAGGGTTTCAGATGATATATCAAATAATCAAGCACATACATTTGCCTTGGCTTGACGTAGTGAAAAGAGATGGCACTATTTGAACAACAGTCAAGACCCTATGGAAAGATTACTCTTTAATTTTGCTTTAGCAACAGACAGTATGAGCTCACCTCATCCGTTTTGTAGTATATATAATTCCAATACCAGTAATTTTTTTCATGTTGGGGTGGCAGCAAATGTTCCTCGGGCTCGAAAGGGAAGAATCGACCTCGTCCTATGGAATCCCTGGAATCGCCTGCCAGAACATTTACATTCTCCAAACACAGTCCTAACTCGACGTCTTCTTCGCCTTCATCATGCTCCTGGCACATTTGCGGATTTGGAAGACCCTCCCTTACGAACCGACGAACTGCCTCACGACTGAGAACATAACCGGCTCCACCTGACATGTATCCCTGCTTCACGAACGGCTTGAATTTGCAACCGAAATAGACGGGGGTCTCAGGGTTGTAAGGGTAGAGCATGAAGCGTAGGTTCTCAACAATAGTGTAAGTATCGTCGTCTGCCTTGAAGAACCAGTCCGCATCGTTAATGTGCTTTTCGTAGATGTATTTGAAGGCCGCCTTGGTTTTTCCCCAGAGTCTATTTCTCCCTTCAGCTATGGGAAGAACTACCGTGTCAAGTTCCTTATCCATAGTAGTGCTCATAAATATGAGCTTATTGCAGCGCCTACCCCAAGTTCGGTGCACGTGAATAGCCTTCGTCTGATGGTTCTCGGGAGTTGTCATTATCCAGCAGAGTATCCGCACCTTGCTGAACAGTTCAGCTGCTACGCTGTTATTTTCGCTAACATTCTCATGACCTTGCTCGGCAAGCTCAGAACTGTGACGTATATTATTTCCCACGTAATGCTCGTAGTAGGTAAGGCACGCACCTGGTTTGCAGTTCGTGGAGTACAAAAAGAGCTCAGCTAGGAAGAACCCAATAACGAGCCCAGCGATAAGAAATACAATAGACCGTTTATTGGACCGCCCTAAATATCGTAAAAACAACAAACCAATTAATCGTGACTATCTGATTACTTATACCATCCCTAAACTTCACTTCACTTATACCATCCCTAAACTTCACTTACCTTCGTTAAGCAGGGATCGTCCCAATTGAGTGTTGACATTCATTTAGACGAAGTACTTGTTATGCGACCAAAAATAAAATGAACCTTTCTACGTATCACTTGGAATACAATATTAATTTTTGATGGCAGTCGCTGTTAAATTTTATTCATATATGCGCTATTTGCATTAGGAAACATTATGGACTTTACGACATTTGTGGGAATCCCAATCGCATTGCAACTGTGAGTACCTTTTAAGAACCGCTGGCTAAATATTTAAATTGCAATATTTTTTAACAAATAAATCAGCTACAGTAGAATGCATCCCATGTAAGATACCCTTCGCACAGTTCCAAAAATCGCATAATTTTCAATAACAAATTCCGCTGTCATATATTGTTTTCTCATTCTTAAAAACTTAATCAAAGCGCGTTTTAGGGCATCAGCTCATGATTAATTGTGATTGTCAGAATGTGCGTAAAAGGCAGAAGGAAGAATAGATTTTCATTATGGTAGATAAATTTGAGTGTACCTGGCTTTATTAAATAGTGGTCTTAGGTGTCTGACAATTCTTATTTAACAATGCCTCTAGCTCGTTCAATTCTTGAGTACGAATGATGTGGACTCTTAAGTATTTGGATGATGTGAAAGCTCAGTTATGAATTTTTAGACGAATCCTCTCATTCTCGCCTTCAATCCGACCTAGATAGTTTTTAGGCCATGGATTTAAAAAAATTCATGGTCTATATATATTCTGAATCAGCATCAACATCCGAGTTGATTGAGACATGTCTGTCTGTGTCTGTATGAATAAGAGCTAGAGTCTTCAAATTTTGTGACATTATACGTATATATTGCAGTGTCTCAAAGGTTTTTTAAACTTTGGACACGCCCCTTCCCGCCTCTGTAAATCAGTAACTTAAAAACTACAATATTTACTCAACAACCTAAATTGTATATCTTACATGACAAATACTTTGCTACGGGCGTTATGTGAAAATTTCATTTAAATCGGACTATAAGTAAGTGAGATATGATACGAATTAAACTCACTTTGAACATATATACTTAAGCATACCTAATTTACGCAAGCATACCGAAGTTCAAATCTAGCGTCAGATACACAGCATTTTATTAAACTTTTTATTTGCATTGTATGGTAGCAGAATTGATTCACAATGCAGCTTTGCCGATGGGCCAAGGAGTGAGGCAATGGCCGAGTGGTTAGAGAGGCGAGAGAGTGCGTGTGTTCAACTCCCCGGTTGAGGCGGGTGCGAATTTTCATTTATTAATTATTTCTAATTATTTCATTTTGTTTGTTTATTTTATTCTAATAAACTAAAAGAAAAGTCAAACAAATTAAATTATTTAATTAAATTTCAATAAAAATAAAAAAAATTTTCATTACTTTGTTTTCATATGAAAGACAATCAAATTATAATAGCTATAAATAATATTAATTATTTATAAATAAAGTTAAGTATTTTTATATTATTTAGCACGCATCAAAAAAACGCGAACTAATGCGTTCTTCAATGCAGTCACCCTTTCCGTATTTTGTCTGTTATGACTTTGCAAGTTCAGTACGATTCCAATTGGATGTTTCCTATTTTGTTTTGCTCTCAATATTTTGCAACTAGAATGCTAGAAAATAACAGAGATCATAAGCCCTTGTAAAGTTATGAATGTGCGAGTGGGACGCCCATACATACATGTCTGCATATCCACATGTATGTGTCGGAGTATGAAGATTATGCATGAACTCGAATTATTTCATCATATTGTCGGAGTATGAAGATTATGCATGAACTCGAATTATTTCATCATATTATGTTTTGCGTCTTTGCATTGTGGTTGTCCGTCGTTTTTCTGCAAGTACCGTTGGAGCGGGGCGACAACGACGCGTCGCCTGTCTAGCTGCACGACGATGCGTCGCGACGTTGCCGCCGAGTGTGGTTCGAGTTTTTTGTATAGGCTGTTAGAAAACGAGCAAGGCAGTTTGCTTGAGTGATCGCCTGTGAAGAGTTCGAAACGCGCTGCGCTCTAATGGGAGACAAAGAGAATTCGACATCAGAAGTGGGATCGGGCCCTATACCTTCAACAGTAGATGGACCATGGCGTACTATTATGGAAATACAAAATAAAAATTTAATTGAACTTGTGCGGGCCATACAAACAACGGCATCTGATGCGGGGCAAAGTAAAGCGGTGCAACTACCTAAATTCAACCCAGACAAGGCAGGCGCAATCGCTTCATCGTGGTGTAACACCGTTGAAATTATTTTGAAAGAAAATGCATTAAAAGGCAGTGCGCTGGTAGTGGCATTAAGTTCAGCACTAGAGGGCAGCGCTTCTCAATGGCTCTCCCAAGTGTGTTACGCTGACATGACCTGGCTCGAGTTTAAAGAACTGTTTATCCATCGCTTTGACACTATAGAAACACCAGCCGCCATGTTTCTAAATATGTTGTCTAAACGACCGACTGACGGCGAATGTCTTGCAGTCCATGCAAGCCGCATGGTAACAGAACTAACGACGAAATGGCGCCAAATGGAAACGGAAGAAATTGCTGTGTCCGTCACTCTCGCGTTGCTTTCAAATGTTGATAACCGTTTGCAGCGTTTAAGTTTTACATCAAATGTTCGAACCAGAGGCGATTTACAGTCCGAATTGAAAGCGTTCACTTTTAATAAACGGAAAAATGATTCCACGGATCAACAAACAGAAACTTATCCTAAACGACAAAATCAGTCATCTATAGAATGTCATTTCTGCGGAAAATTCGGACACAAAATGATTGAATGCAGATTTAGGAAAGCACAAAATCAGTTTGCCAACGACAAAGAACGACATGACAGACACGATGGTCATCAACGCGGAAAATCAAGTGTAACTTGCTACAAGTGCGGTGAAAAGGGTCACATATCTACCCAATGTGCAAAGAAGGAAGCTGATAGGAGCAAAACATCCAACCGAGAATCATAGAGGCCAAATTTTCGAAATCACGTTTGATTCTGGAGCTGAATTCTCGCTGCTGAAAGAAAAGCTAAGTACTAAATTTTCTGGTAAAAGATTTAATAATATTGTTATGTTAAAAGGCATAGGCAGTAATGGAATATGTATTACTGTACAGGTTTTAAGTAACGTAAAAATTGACGATTATTGCATTGAAATTTTGTTTTATCTAATAGGCGATGATCATATGCGGAACGATATTGTTATTGGTCGCGAAATATTAAATCAGGGTTTTGATATTGTCATTTCGTCAAACCAATTTAAAATTTCGAGAACCAAAATAATTAATTTGTGTACCAGCAGTGATTCAGCCGATATTGATACTGAACTTGATGAACAAGATAAAATAAAACTACATTCATTGTTGGCAAAGTACTCAAATTCTCTTATAAAGGGTATCCCATGTACTAAGGTTAAAGTTGGCGGAATGAAAATAAGATTAATTGATCCAAGAAAGACAGTTCAAAGAAGGCCATATCGATTAAGCCCATGCGAGCGAGATTTAGTTCGAGAAAAATTGACGAATTGCTGAAATGCAATATAATTAGACAAAGCTGCTCAATCGGCCGTTTCGTTGTTTGGAGTACCAAACCGAATAATAGCTGACCAGGGAAGGTGTTTTACGGGTGCAAAGTTTAGTCAATTCTGTTCAGATCAGAAAATAAACTTGCATTTGATTGCCACCTAGCCGAGCTAGTGGTCAAGTTGAACGAACCATGAGCACCTTGAAAAATATGTTAACGGCGGTTGAAACTGGAACGCAGTCTTGGCAGGACGTGTTAGGGGGAGGTGCAGTTGGCAATCAATTGTACAACTAACCGTGTGACGAAGGCAAGTCCTCTTGAAATGTTATTGGGAAAGGTAGCACGCCCATTAGGATTACTTCCACCTGGTGACATAGAAAATGATGTTGATCTGTCAAATGTAAGAGCACAAGCTGAAAAGAATGTTTTAGCCACGGCAGTTTATGACAAAGAACGATTTGATAAAAATAAGGCAAAAGTTATTAGACACAAAGTATGTGATTTTGTGCTACTTAAAAGCGAAGAGAGGCATCAAACCAAGTTGAGTCCAAAATTCAAGGGGCCTTTTGAAATAATACAGGTTCTGGAGGGTGACAGGCACACTTTAAAGTCCTTAACCAGTAAAAGAAATTATAAATATGCACATGAAGATTTGAGAAAAATGCCAGAGGGGCAAGTGCCCGAAGAGTTGAATGTGTGTGAAGAGAGCGAAAATGAGAATGTTGAAGCCACTGAAGAAAGTGAAGCACACCAATAAAGGTGGTGAGAGATTTACTGCTGGCCAAAGAAAATGGCAGAGTAACAAGACCAGATAAATAATGCAAGCACAAGTGCAAAACAAACTGATGTTTGTTTTGATCATGGCATGTGGGGCATTGAGTTTGTAATGTTGAATGAAGAAGAATAATTGATTTTGTTAAAAATTACATTATAGTAAGAATTATGTAAAGATACTGGTTAAGAAGGCTTGATACTGTTTTGTGAAATTAACTTGATAAGTTTATACGAATTGAAATGGAAATATTAAATCTTTTGTTTATAAAAAAAAAAAAAAAACAAATAAATAATAATAAAATTATAAAAAGACAATTGAATGGAACACGAGGTCGTGTTAGAGTCAGGATGGCCGTGTCGGAGTATGAAGATTATGCATGAACTCGAATTATTTCATCATATTGTCGGAGTATGAAGATTATGCATGAACTCGAATTATTTCATCATATTATGTTTTGCGTCTTTGCATTGTGGTTGTCCGTCGTTTTTCTGCAAGTACCGTTGGAGCGGGGCGACAACGACGCGTCGCCTGTCTAGCTGCACGACGATGCGTCGCGACGTTGCCGCCGAGTGTGGTTCGAGTTTTTTTGTATAGGCTGTTAGAAAACGAGCAAGGCAGTTTGCTTGAGTGATCGCCTGTGAAGAGTTCGAAACGCGCTGTGCTCTAATGGGAGACAAAGAGAATTCGACATATGTATTGGCGTCCCACTTCAACATACATTATTGCACGATTGTATAATTATATTTGTACAATTAGATTTGCAGTTGCTGTTGTGTACCGACGAAATAAAACTAAGTTCTAATTACATATATTACGTAACTAAAACTATAAAAAAAATTATGAAATACAATAGGAATTTCCACATGTTGATCGGTTCGCTGCAGCAATCGAACCTCGAACACCGCTTAATATCATTAGCCTTAGAGTCCGGGACATAGTCCACTCAGCCACTGAACATCTCTCGCAGTCGTCGAAAATGGTGACACATTAGACAAAACGACAAGACGCAATATGCATTCTTAGTTCGTGCCAAAAAAATCATGAAGAAGCACATATAATAAAATTTGTTACGCGCTAGAAATGCATACCTATAATTATTGCCTACGGTATACTATGATAATCCATGGCCTTATACAGTCAGCTCCTGACTGTAGCGTTTGTATTTTTAATTTATAAATTGTTTTCCAATTTTTATACCCTTCGACCATTGAAAATTGTCAAAAAAGGGTATACTAACTTTGTGCAAATGTATGTAACAGGCAGAAGGAGGCGTGGGAGAGCCCATAAATTATATATATTCTTGCTCAGGATCACAAGCCGAGTCGATTGTCTGTCTGTCTGTCTGTCAGTCCGTCTATCTGTCTGTCTGTGTAAACGCACAGATCTCAGCTATTATAAAAGCTAAAGTTACCAAATTTGGCAGGAAGACTCCTGTGTACTATAAGCTGATAAAGTTATTTCAAATGTTAGGAGCCACGCTGGGAACCACGGGAGCCACGTTGGGAATATGCACATTGTAAAGCATGTGCATATGTATATGAACTTATCAAATTAAACTACACGAGAACATAGGTCGAAGGGTATCCCACTGTCCAGTGCTGCGCGACTGATGCTTTTCTTACTGGTTATTTCTGATTATTTTTATAATAAAAAAATCAATTCATAACTGTTACGTTTTGATTTTTATTTAAAAAATCAAATATAAAAGTTATAAATTGATTTTTATTTTCATAAATCAAATATAATAATTAAAAATGATTTTTAAATTAATAAATTAGTATATAATTCTTTTTTTTCATTATACCCTTCGACCATTGAAAATGGTCAAAAAGGGTATACTAACTTTGTGCAAAATGCAAATGTATGTAACAGGCAGAGGGAGGCGTGGCAGACCCCGCAAAGTATATATATTCTTGCTCAGGATCACTAGCCGAGTCGATTGAGCTATGTCTGTCTGTCTGTCCGGATGTCCGTCTGACCAGATGAACACACAGATCTCAGCTATTATAAACGCTAGAGATACCAAATTTGGAATGAAGGTTCCTATGTACTCGGCGCAGATCAAGTTTATTGCAAATGTTAGGTGCCACGCCCACCGCCTCCACAAATCAATAAATAAATTTTTGAACTCAATTTGTAAGCGCTGTATAAAAGATACAACTTTCTGACTTTAACATATACTAAGCTGAATGAAATATCTACGTAGTCTCCAAATTACAATCCGATCGGACAATAATCACAAAAGTTATTTAAGAAAGTATGAGCATAAAACCAAGTGCTTCTGTCAGCTAACAAAGGAGGCGGGAGAGCGCGAAGCGCGAGCGCCATCTGTCGGGATTAATTTCAAAGCATGTGCATATGTACATATATGAGTACATACATAGGAACATACATACATATGTCGAAGGGTATCCCACTGTCGCGTGCTGCGCGACTGTTGCTTTTCTTACTGGTTTTTTAAATAAAAATTATAACCGTTACGGTCCCTGATTATTTTCCATAATTTAGTTAAATTTTCTGGACAAATTTAACGCGTGTGGCACACCATAAAGCAAGTACATATATTGGCGCAAATTTCTATTCGGAAATCAACTGATCGTGGACTGGCTAAACTTGATGCCGAACCAGGCGGTATTGTCGATAGAGGGGTGAGCGAATTGTCACCAGCACAAGTTATAGCATCATCACTATCGCATTATTCAATGTCAGTATCATTGCATTCTGCATGCGAATTGTTTTTTTGGGTAGGCCTTGAGAAATTTGGCAAGAATCTTTGCGTCAGTTTGTTTGTTGAGAGTACATGCGTCACTTTTGGTCACCATAGTTTTTGTTAGTGAAGACCTACTAAGGTTTTGGGTTATGAAAACATTCTTTTTTAATAGGCAACTTTCTTGTTAGCGGAGTGCGAGCAATGTTTTTTCAGCGACTCTTCCGAATTTTCGGTCAAATGAGCCACCACGCGCAGATTTGAGTTTGTTTTTTTATGTTTAATGGTACTATCATTGCATTTTTCAAGCAAATTGTTTTTTGAGTAGGCCTTAAGATGTTTGGCAAGAATGTTTTCGTCAGATTCTTGATTTTGGTTTATGAAAACTTTTTCGGCAGCACACGCGCTACTTTTGGTCGCCACCTTTTTTGTTAGGGGAGCGCCAAGGAATAAGTGTTGACCGAGCCGCAACGCAAAAATAAGTGTTATGACTTAATTTTTATTATAAAAATCAGAAATAAAAATCAAATTGGAATTGCTTATAAAACGAGCTAACTCATATATTGGCTTTTAGAAGCATGACCGCAAGTGTGTCTGAGGTTCTTATGTATTTTATATATTTTGCCCTTGAACTTAGGTCGCTAATAAGTCTAAACATTGTCTAAACAATTGAATTCATATACAACTGATAGGTATTGCAGTGTAGATCATATATAATTACGAATATATATGATCTAGGACTCTCGGTTCATGAGCAATTTCAATTTGATTTTTATACCCTTCGACCATTAACAAGAGCAACATTCGCGCAAAACGCGACAGTGGGATACCCTTCGACCTATGTTCCCGTGTAGTTTAATTTGTTAAATTCATACACATATGCATATGCACATGCTTTGAAAGTAATCCCGACAGATGGCGCTCGCGCTTTGCGCTCGCCCGCCTCCCTTGTTAGCTGACAGAAGCACTTGGTTTTATGTTCATACTTTCTGAAATATCTTCTGTGTTTATTGTCCGATCGGGTTGTAATTTGGAGACTACGTAGATATTTAATTCAGCTTAGTATATGTTAAAGTCAGAAAGTTGAATATTTTATAAACCGCTTACAAATTGAGTTCAAAAATTAAATTATTGATTTGTGGGGGCGGTGGGCGTGGCACCTAACATTTGAAATAAACTTGATCTGCTTGAAGTACACAGGAGTCTTCCTGCCAAATCAGTCAGTCAGTCTATCTGTCTGTCTGTGTAAACGCACAGATCTCAGATATTATAAAAGCTAAAGTTACCAAATTTGGCAGGAAGACTCCTGTGTACTATAAGCTGATAAAGTTATTTCAAATGTTAGGTGCCACGCCCACCGCTCCCATAAATCAAAAATTTAATTTTTTAACTCAATTTGTAAGCGCTGTATGACAGCTACAATTTTCTAACCATATACCAAGCTGACTGAATTATCTACGTATTCTTCAAATTGCAATCCGATCGGGCAATAATCACAGAAGTTATTTAAGAAAGTATGAGCAGAAAACCAAATGCTTCTGTAAGCTAACAAAAGAGTCGGGCGAGCGCGAAGAGCGAGCGCCATCTGTTGGGAATAATTGTAAAGCATGTGCATATGTATATGAATTTATCAAATTAAACTACACGGGAACATAGGTCGAAGGGTATCGCACTGTCCCGTGCTGCGCGACTGTTGCTTTTCTTACTGGTTATTTCTGATTATTTTTATAATAAAAAAATCAATTCATAACTGTTACGTTTTGATTTTTATTTAAAAAAATCAAATATAAAAGTTATAAATTGATTTTTATTTTCATAAATCAAATATAATAATTAAAAATGATTTTTAAATTAATAAATTAGTTTATAACTCTTTTTTTTTTTTTTTTAAATAAAAATTATAACCGTTACGGTCCCTGATTATTTTCCATAATTTAGTTAAATTTTCTGGACAAATTTAACGCGTGTGACACAACATAAAGCAACTACATATATTAGCGCAAATTTCTATACGGAAATCAACTGATCGTGGACTGGCTAAACTTGATGCCGAACCAGGCGGTATTGTCGATAGAGGGGTGAGCGAATTGTCACCAGCACAAGTTATAGCATATACGCATTTGTCAGTATCATTGCATTCTGCATGCGAATTGTTTTTTTGGGTAGGCCTTGAGAAATTTGGCAAGAATCTTTGCGTCAGTTTGTTTGTTGAGAGTACATGCGTCACTTTTGGTCACCATAGTTTTTGTTAGTGAAGACCTACTAAGGTTTTGGGTTATGAAAACATTCTTTTTTGATAGGCAACTTTCTTGTTAGCGGAGTGCGAGCAATGTTTTTTCAGCGACTCTTCCGAATTTTCGGTCAAATGAGCCACCACGCGCAGATTTGAGTTTGTTTTTTTATGTTTAATGGTACTATCATTGCATTTTTCAAGCAAATTGTTTTTTGAGTAGGCCTTAAGATGTTTGGCAAGAATGTTTTCGTCAGATTCTTGATTTTGGTTTATGAAAACTTTTTCGGCAGCACACGCGCTACTTTTGGTCGCCACCTTTTTTGTTAGGGGAGCGCTAAGGAATAAGTGTTGACCGAGCCGCAACGCGCCGATTCGATTAGGCATAGCGATAATTTTTGAAAATAGTCACAAAAGGGTATACTAACTTTGTGCAAATGTATGTAACAGGCAGAAGGAGGCGTGGCAGACCCCATAAAGTATATATATTCTTGCTCAGAGTCACTAGCCGAGTCGATTGAGCCATGTGTGTCTGTCTGTGTGAACGAACAGATCTCAGATATTATAAAACATAGAGTTACTAAAATTGGCAGGAAGACTCTTGTGTACTATTCACTGATAAAGTTTATTTTAACTGTTAGGTGGCACGCCCACCGCCCCGATATCAATAATTTAATGATTGAACACAATTTGTAAGTGCTGTATAAAAGAACTAACTTTCTGACTTTAACATATACTTAGCTGAACAAATTACCAAAGTATTCTCCAAATTACAATCCGATCGGACAGAAAACAGAGAAGTTATTTAAAAAAGTATGAGCATAAAACCAAGTGCTTGTGTCAGCCAACATGTGAGGTTGGCGAGAACGAAGCGCGATCGCCATCTATCGGGAATAATTTAAAAGCATATGCCTATGGATGAATGTATCCATATGTCTATGAAATTATACTACACCAGAACATGGGTCCAGGGGTATCCCACTGTCGCGTGCCGCGCGACTGTTGCTTTTCTTATTGATTAATTTTTATTTATTTCAGATTTTTTGAAGAATTTTATTTACGACTTGTTTTGTTTTGGTTTTGAGTTTTTTTTTGGAGATGTGCACGGGAGTACAATGGGAACCGCATTTTGTTGCCGTTATTCAAATTATTCCTTTTCTGGAAAAGCGCTGTAACATCCCGGAAATCGGCATCTCCACTAAGTCGACACTATGAGGAGGAGTAAGAGTTCAATGTAGCGACATTGCTACATACTTGTAAATATAACTATCAGCTCTCTGTTTTAAACGAAGATGACAAAAAATGACATGCATTTGTACGTCACTTACACTGATCAACTCTATCTAATTGGGTTCGCAAAGAACTTACGCATATGGGTTTCACTCACCGTTATGTCAACGTTTTAAAAAACAAAACGGGAAAGCCAATAAATATGTTCGAAATTGAACTGAACCAAACCTAAATAACGAAAATGACCAAATCTTAAAGATTACTAGCCTGGGCGGTCAAACTGTTGTTATTGAGCGCCAATTTAAACGAACTGACCCAGTTCAATGCCACCGCTGCCAGATGTTTGTAAAAAATACTGTAGGTGGGTTTTTGTATGCATGCATTGCGCGACGATTCCTACCACGGAATGCACTAAGCCCTGCATAACCAAAGGAAAATGCGCCAACTGTGGACTCCAACATATTGCAAGTTATAAGGACATCCCTCAAGCTCCTACCACATTGACTCTGCAGAGCCATTCAGCTAAGAAAATAACAACAACCTCACCTATCCAAAAGGAAGAGATTTTGGTTAACCCATTAAGCAAAGAACAGGAACAAATTGACAAGCCCTTAGCCTATCAAGCAAAAGCAGTCAAGAATCCTAAAGATTGACAAGGCTACTAACAAATTAATTACATAAGCAGAAATTAATTCATAATCAACAATCAGGAAAGGTGAATTCTTCAAACCTCACATATAGTCAAGTCGTAGGTACTTCACGTTTGAGGCCTAAAACCAATCAGCCAGCACCGGCAGATCTAGCAAAAGTTCAGCAACAACTTCGTTTAGAGCAACAACAACAGCTTCAGCAGCAGCAACAATTAGAAGAACAAAGTTCCCGTATTCCGCAAGGACTTGGTCAATTTTAACCACAACGCTAATGCTTCCTCTTTGGCATGCCTAAAATTTGAAATTCTGTCCAATCTTTCTAAATATGAAGTAATCATTCCTCGCAAATTTGTCCAATCCTTAATTTTAATTGCCTGCCCGCATTCTATATTCGCTTTTCGAGTCGTACGTTCAGCGACTGTGCCCCTCGGTCGGTTGGGCGGGAGGTCGACATTTGTTGTGTCTGGGGTCCGTGCGTAACAAGCATCGGCTTGGTTTTTTATGGACCACTTGATTAAACATTCATTGTATCAACGTCCAAGCAACAGCAACACATTTTCCAATTTCCCATGACTCCGGTGCCGGAACGGGATCGGCCGAATTGACTTTAGTGCAACTGAGCATGGCCTGTTACTCAGCTCAATTGGGCGACACCTCGCAGAGAGAGCAGCAGCAGCGTCTCAATTCTCACTGGATGAATCTTGTGAAGAGGAAATCTGCGTGTTTCTCCTTTGCCTCCTGGTGAAGCGGCATCTAGGTAAAAATGAGAACGGCAATTTTTATTTAATTTTGTATAATTTAGTTAATAATATTCGTTACTTTGTAAAATATATTATTTATGTTGCCCATCTGGAAACTTTCTCACTGTTAGTACTTGTATTCTCTTCCTTTTCGAATATTTAACAGCTGTCAAAGCTGTTCAGCCATGTCATTTATAAATGTTGCTATGTTAAAATTCTGTAAAAAAGTAACGAGATAAATTAAATAAACGGTTCGCATTCAGTGCGGTTCCCATTGTGCTCCCGTGCACATCTCCAAAAATCGTTCGAATCCTAGTTTTATAAAATGGTGCAGAACTAAAAGGAATTGTGTATATTTAATATTATGTCTTGCTTTGATAGGCACTGATAAGTTAAGTTAATTCTAAAATCAAAAAAAATTGTATATGTGTATTATAAAATTAGATGAAGTAAATTTGGTTGTAATATCTTGAAAAATAAAACAAATAGTTTGTATTGCAGCTTTACGATATATCGATCCGATTCGGCTCGTTCCGACTTATTGCAGCAATGAAAAGCCTATGTCCCAAATTTCATCAAGATAGCTCTAAATCTGATCGACTTGTTTGCGTTAGACAGACAGACTTCAATATAAATGTATCTTCAGGTGCGTTGCTAACTCCTGGTCAAAATGACTGTTTATTCCGGAGTCAGCTCAAAAACCATCATTGTGCCGTTCTTCTTCAAAGTTGGGGATACTGTCAACGGGGATCAGTATCGGTACCCAGGCTTGTTCTCATGATCTTCTAAGCCTACTTTTCCTTATTCCGTCTTGCTCTTTCAGTTGCACAGCAACTATCAGAAATATTACCGCATACAAACTTCTTACTCGTCCTTTTGAGCCTACTCCCATTCCGAGCAATGACTACATAAAGAGTTATGTTCTCGCAATCATCGCTGCTAAAAAGGCACAGATTTTAAAACCTCTGATTGCGATTAGCCCAAAAAAAAAGTGTTTGTCTCTCGTTTGGACCCACAGACTTCTATAGAAGATGTACAATCGTATATCCTCGCAAGGCTGCCTATAAATAACTTGATTGTTGAAAAATTCAACTTTAAATTTGTGTGCGACTTTTCATCTTTCAAAACTAGTCTCTGAACTCTTTTTTTTAGAAAGGTTTCCAACATACAGGCTTGATCGACCTGACCAACGGGGAAGTGGAGTACTGATTGGAGTACACTCCAACATTGAGTTGGACCTTCTACAACCGGAGTTTCAATTGGACATTGAATCATTTGTGTAAAATTACACTTTCCCTGTTTTGTCCAGTATGTAACCTGCTTCTATATTCCGCCGTCATCGGAATTATTAGACTACTCGCAACACTTGTCTGCAATTAAGACTGTATTTAGCCTGTTATCAGACAGAGATTTCTTCATAGTCTTTGGCGACTTTAATATCCCTGAAGATAACTATGTAAAAACTATTTTGTCTTCCAGGCACATGACCTATTTGACGGTTTGTTTGACATCTCTTTGTTGCAGGTCAATCATGTCAAAAACTCTTTAAACAGATCGCTGGATTTATGTTTCGCCTCTGATGCTTCCAAGGTAAATTTAGACAGGGCACAATCCCTTTCCCCTTTGAGAAGATCCTTATCATCCCACCTTCGAAGTAAATTTCGACTTGGGTATTGGTATTGTAGATGAAACTGAAAATCCGTGTAATCGTGTGCGCTGCTTAAATAAAGCAGACTTTCAAAAGTTAAATTATTTAATTTTACATTGTGATTGGTCTCATTTGTATTTATCAACTGATATGTCAGTTGCAATAAATATATTTTTAAACACCGTAAACTCTGCTTTTGATATCTGTGTTCCGTTTTTCTATCTAATCAGGCCATGGCCTATTGTTTGCTAAGTTTTTTCAAACAACTTATTCTACGCCACACATTCATTCTTATCCATATAGCGTTCGCAGTTCGAATGGCATTTTCACCCGGTTGCTGTACGATAGTTCGCTTTTTAAGGATCTTCACTTAGTTAAACTAGTCTTTTTACTAGGTCCAGATGGTCTCCTGTAACTTTGATACTGTGACAACTAACTATGTAAGCCATTGCTGAAACTTAGCTGAAGAACAACAATCGCGCTAAAAACGCTGCGCTATCGTCAATCGTTGCTGGCAAAAATCATGGAAAATGCCGAAAAAAAATCGAAGTTTTGTTTGCGCAATGAAGGGAGTCGTTTGATCTAGGTTGTTTTTCGAACCTAACTGAAACAAATTGTAAGGCTTTAAATTTGATAATAAACTAAAGTTTTTCAAAATTCATCTATACTACTCTTTAAGGCATTTCAACATACATATGGGCATCATAGTATCTCATCTCATCATAATAATCTCTGTTTTTTTGTTTATTAAGTGTGGGAAAGTTAGGATTTTTTACAAATAAAACGACAGCAACAGTCGAGCGGCACGCGGGGGCGGTGGGCAGCGCACCCAACATTTGAAATAAACTTGACCTGCGCCTGGTACACAAAAACCTTCATGCCAAATTTGGTGTCTCTAGCTTTTATAACAGCTGAGATCTGTGCGTTCACACAGTCAGACAGACAGACAGACAGACAGACGGACAGACAGACAGACATGCCTCAATCGACTCGGCTAGTGATCCTAAGCAAGAATATATATACTTTATGGGGTCTCCCACGCCTCCTTCTGCCTGTTACATACATTTGCACAATGTAAGAATACCGGTTTTTGACCAATTTCAAAAGGGTATATTTTGAAGGGTATAAAAAGTGTAATTTCTGAAAAATATACACGTGTAAATGCGCCCAAAAACATAAAGCCACTGGTCTGGAATTCTTGATATAGGAATAGTTTCATTAAGGTGTATACTTATTATTTCAGAATTTGTACCCACAGTTAATCTGATTGTTAACGACCCAAGTGACCCGAAAGGGTCACATCACTAAGCAATGAACACATAGAGATGTCAAACAGCCCTGACGCAGTTTGAGAGTGATTTTTCAAAAGAGCTGCCCCACAGAAGAAGAAGAACAGAAGCAGACTTTGGCTGAACGCTCGACCGGGGCAGCTCGCTGTTCGGCTCTCAGTACAAACAGTGCATAGCATCAAAACTGCTTCAGTCGCACAACGACAGCGGAACGACAGCGGAACATGCGCGTACTTCTTTGCGCTGTGCGATCGTTTCCATGTATGCGTGTATGCATGCACGGCCCGCGTATGAATGTATGCGGTGCTTGTGAAGTTTGGCAATAGGCAAATGCTTCGGCCAGCGCGCTGGCAGCCTGAAGTCAATTTTGTGTTTCGGCGTCGAGAGCCTAGAGACAGGTACAGTGGGCAAAAATTGTTATCTTGCGGCGAAAATGTTAAAACCTCCTCTGTTCTATAAGGATAATTTTATTTAGTAATTACATATTTATGTACTATATTCCGAATTTTTTATTTTAATTCACAAATTTTGTCAATATTGGTAAAGTCATATACAAAAAATTTATAATTATCAAAACTTATTTTTGATATTATAATTTTGCTCTACAAAATATAATATAAATATGAATATTCAATCCATATTCTCAAAAATTAAACATAAATACACATGTTTTCAGATGCTAAAATAATTGCCGCCAAATAACCATTTTGGCTCACTGTAATTCGGTCTCTTAGCTCTCGATGACAAGGACAAAAACAAACACACAGTTGATTTCACGTAGCTAAAAGTGCGCAGGGTGTGCGGTACAGAAGGGCTCTCAACGGCTTCAGCGGCTCACTGTAACCAAACATAAAAATGTTATTAATGGGGATATATTTGTGCAATTTAATTCCTGTGGTAATCACAAATGTTATTAATGGGGATATATTTGTGCAATTTAATTCCTGTGGTAATCACAAATATATTTATTAATTAAGGTAATTTAAGTAGAAGTCCCTGATAAGTATTGCACAGGGGCCCGTAAAACCCTCACTACGGCCCTGTGCCTCAGTCTCTAGGCTCTCTCACGCCGAAACACAAAATTGACTTCAGGCTGCCAGCGCGCTCGCCGAAGCATTTGCCTATTGCCAAACTTCACAACCACCGCATACATTCATACGCGGGCCGTGGATGCATACACGCACACATTGAAACGATCGCACAGCGCATAGAAGTACGCGCATGCTTATCGTTCCGCTGTCGTTGTGCGACTGAAGCAGTTTTGATGCTATGCACTGTTTGTACTGAGAGCCGAACAGCGAGCTGCCTCGGTCGAGCGTTCAGCCGAAGTCTGCTTCTGTTCTTCTTCTTCTGTGGGGCAGCTCTTTTGAAAAATCACTCTCATACTGCGTCAGGGCTGTTTGACGTCTCTATGTGTTCATTGCTTAGTGGTCACATGTTGCCTGCGTCATCTGGTCATCCACTGACCTTTTTATCGATAACTGAATTTAAACGTGTTTTTCATATCCTGGATCATTTTAAATTGATTGTAGATAAGTACCCAAAATAGAAATAAATGCTAAAATAGTCAAGCTATATCCTTACATGGCCTTAACATTTTTGGCCATAACAACATTTTTAACATTTTTGCTTGGGCACTAGTTTTATTTTGACCGGATCGAAATAGTGTTGTGTGGCGAAAAATAATAGAAAGCGATGAGATAGGTCAACATAATTTAAAATTCTGAAACTACAGCCTTTGACAGTTACAAATTTGAAGGAATTAATTGGATTCATCAAGGGATAGATGAAAATCGATATGCCCTTCGAGCACTTCTATTATTTTGACCGCAGCTGTATATGTGTTGCATTATGCGAATCGACTGTGTTCATTTCGAGTATCGATATGAATATATCGATGAATACAGCCACTCTGGTATGAGCAACATCTGCTAACGGAGCAAGCAGTGCGAGCCTAAGCGAGGCCTTGGGTCTGTTAACATTCATATCGGTCGCTGACCCAAGGTTCCCGTTTTGGCAAGCGCCGTTTGAACCGTCGGCAGATGCCCGAATGCCCAGGCATACGACCGCAAGCCCCTCTTTCAAGGGCGGCCTACTGCTCAGTAGAAGTTGAGCGAGCCGTCGGCGCAGTCAAATACTGCAAATAAGAAAAAAGTGCGTGATGTCTCCATTTTCTTTTATTGTTTTAATTTCAAATAAATATAATTTTGTGTGCAGAGCCGCCGAGGAAGTCCCGAATTGTTCAACGTTTGCCCTGGTGAGTCCGTTCCTTGTAGGGATCCGCCAGGGCCCATTTAAAAATATTGTCCCGCCAATCCGGCTCCAGTGCGCAACCAGTGCAGTACGAGCGTCC
The DNA here is from genome assembly GCA_018903425.1 of Zaprionus nigranus. Lineage (NCBI taxonomy): Eukaryota > Metazoa > Arthropoda > Insecta > Diptera > Drosophilidae > Zaprionus > Zaprionus nigranus. The sequence continues at coordinate 660,624 of JAEIGD010000036.1, read as the reverse complement.
GCCACAGAACAGCTGCAGCAATCCAGCATTTTGGGTAGTGGCCCAAACCAAAATCCTGCCCTGCTACTGCAGCGTCCGTCTCTGCCTGTAGGCCACTTTCATTGCCTGCAGGCCTTAAATTTCCTGACTGGCGGCACCTCCTCAAGCTGCGTGAGCTGAAAGAAAAACCAGTAAGAAAAGCAACAGTCGCGCAGCACGCGACAGTGGGATACCCTTCGACCTATGTAGGTATGTTCCTATGTATGTACACATACACATATGAACATGTTTTGAAATAAATCTCGACAGATGGCGCTCGCGCTTTGCGCTCGCCCGCCTCCCTTGTTAGCTGACAGAAGCACTTGGTTTTATGTTCATACTTTCTTAAATAACTTCTGTGTTTATTGTCCGATCGGATTGTAATTTGGAGACTACGTAGATATTTCATTCAGCTTAGTATTCGTTAAAGTCAGAAAGTTTTATCTTTTATACAGCGCTTACAAATTGAGTTCAAAAATTAATTTATTGATTTGCGGGGGCGGTGGGCGTGGCACTTAACATTTGAAATAAACTTGATCTGCGCCGAGTACATAGGAACCATCATTCCAAATTTGGTGTCTCTAGCATTTATAATAGCTGAGATCTGTGTGTTCATCTGGTCAGACGGACATCCGGACACGACAGACAGACAGGGCTCAATCGACTCGGCTAGTGATCCTGAGCAAGAATATATATACTTTGTGGGGTCTGCCACGCCTCCTTCTGCCTGTTACATACATTTGAATTTTGCACAAAGTTAGTATACCGTTTTTTTGACCATTTTCAATGGTCGAAGGGTATAAAAATATGTCCAATTAGTTTTAATTTCTTAAATATAAAATTGTTATTAATTATAAGTTTTTGCGTTAGTTTGTTTCTTATATGTTAGGTCCAAGTGGGTAGGAAGCTATGGCAGGATTAGGATATCATAAATAAATGTACAAGATAGAATATAAATGAATTGCTAATTACCTTTTTCCAGATGGGGTGGCCTTAGTTAGCCAGGAACGGGCTGGCCGACTTGGGTGATGTTCCGAAACTCCTGGGCGGAGCATAACATGGCAGGGTGGGTGCGCGGTGACTTGGCTATCACCAATGACTGTTGTTGTTGTTTATTTGTCCCTTGTAGAGTAGTCTGTGCCTGTAAACAAATCAAAATGTGTTAGAATATGTATTTTATGTGCATTTTGGTTTGTTTACCTTTTGTCAGTGATGCGTCTTTTTGTGTAAATACCGATGATTATCGATATTTTGTTTGGACTGCAGGGCCGGAGGAAAAACCCCTCCCCCAAGTGCTGCTGAGCTAGCCGGCACAGCCATATCGACAAAAGCAGTCCGCAACATATGCATTTTTAATGATTATTTATGTTTATCATATCGATAGTTAATAAAAACTGATATATTGTCGATACGATATTAATTGCAGTGTTGCAGAATGTCAGCATCTTAACAGCTGTGATGCATGGAAATATTTTGTTAGAGTAAACTCGTAATAGACATGTAAATTTCGGAGTGTAATTTATACGTAACTAAAGAGTGAGTACCTAAAGTAATTAGTCATACTTTTAAATGCTAGAATGTGTAACTAATGCTCAGTTTTTTTGTGTGATCTCACTACAGCAATTCAGGTGGCAGTCGATGGACTTTCCACTGGGCTGGCCCGACCGTGTCAGTCCACATTTGTCGTATTTATTGTGATGCTGTAAAAATACACGTCGCCACCATTGGCAGAGATTTCATGGGAATTTGGTATGCCATCTTCAGAATCTCTGCAGAAATTTGGAAACAATCAGTTGATCATCTGGAAACCTGACTACGTGTGGGTAGGTGGCCGTACTTACTGATGAATACTCTATTGTGCTATCAATAGGACTTCGATGCCAAGAGCAGTGGAATCCCCATGCAAGTTGATCCTCCTGATGCGAGTCTAAAAATGGGACTCAGAAAAACTCTTCAAATAGAACATTCCCCGCTTTAGTCTACGTGAAGTAATTTGCTTTACCCTGGATGTAGTAATATCAAATGTCTGCTTCCTCAGTCTAAACGAATTACTTTTAGCCACTAGAACGTGTGAAAATAATGCTTTTCCACAGTTCCCAGCTGCAGGTCCACACTGGCAGTGATAAAACTACGTGACATTCCTTTCAATGTGCAACAGCACCATCCAAGCACCGGCCAAGTAGCAACTAAACGTAATAATCGGAGGTTGTGCAGCGTTAATCATCGAGCTGCAATTCTGATCATCTGCGTTTCGAGACTGCATACATATGTACATAGCATGCATGGCTGTTGTGTGCCAGATGTGACAGATGCGAGTGTGCAGAGTCAATTACGAGCAACAGAGCTCAGCAGTCGCAGTATTTGCCACAGAAGTTGCCACGGTTGTGCATGTGTTCCCCGACGACGTAGGCAGCTACCGAAAAATATTTGTTTTGAAGGAAAAAGTTTCCTTGGAAGAAACTTTTGCTTGGAAGAAAAATATTTCCTCCTCTGTCGTTGACATTGGCAGTGATTTCTTGGGTATTTGGTATGCCAATCTACTGAATCTCTGCAAAAAATCGGGTTTTCCGGTTAATATCTGAACGAAAATATTATTTCTTTATCTAGTATATAGATTTAATATTCATATTTATATTCTATTTTGTATTCGCAAAATTTCGCCAGCATTTTGGCCCACCGTGCTTGGGTTTCTTGGCTCTCGGTGCTGAAAGGTAAAATTGACTTCGCGCTGGCCCAAGCATTTGCGTGTTGCCAAACTTCACAAGCACCGTATGCATTCATATGCGAGCTGTTGCATGCATGCACCATAGAGCATGAAAAAATTCGATTGTGGCGTTAATCGATTTTTTCGATAGCTTTTTGGATTCGATCGCTTATATCGATAGTTTTTATCGAATTTTGAATACAAAAAATACTACTTGTCAAAACAAAAATTTTAATGAGATCCGTTCATTACACTTTCTTTGATAAAAAGCGTAAAGAGGAGAGGGCACCAGATGTGGCATGAATAGGGTCGGAATGATTATTTTTAAAGAGGACTATTTGTATTCTGTCAGTCGTATAGTTCACAATCCAACTAAGAAGTTTTAGTGAAAACCCGAATAGGTTAAGTTTTTGTGCAAGAAGGATATGGTTGACTGAGTCAAATGCTTTACTGAAATCAGTATTAATGACATCAGTTTGAAGATTGTCCTGAAAACCCTTTATAAAAAAGGATGTCAGCTGCAACAAATTTGTCGACTTTGAACGACGTTTAATGAATCCGTGTTGAAAAGGAGATATAACGGATCTACAGGAATGTTGCAAGTGAGGGATTTATTATTAATATTTTTATTAATTTTTATTAATATTTATAATTATAATTTTTATTAATATTATTATTTTTATTAATATTAATATTTTTAAACAATTTTACTTACCAATTCCGCAGCCGGATTCGGACTTAGGGGTATTTATTACATTTTTTCAAGCAGAACCGCGAATTTTTTACGTCGCCATCAACCATAAGCCCACAATTACCTTATATATACTTATATATATACATATACATATGTATAACAGATCAGGTTTATTTTAGCACTCTTCCGCCCAGACGATATTAACAGAATTTCAAGCATAATTTTAATGCAAGATGTTTTTGGTAAACACAATAACTACCAATGCCCAAATCACTTCTGAAAACTTGTTTGCGATCGGATAATTTACATGTGCTAGAAGTTATTTATGAAATTATTTGTAGTGTAGATATTATGCATAAGCATACACTGTATATAAACATAGCATATCAACATCGCTTATAAACGTGCTTAAGTTGTTCGCTTTTTGCTGGCATTTCTATGTTCCACAACATCGACTCTTTAGCCACAAGAAGAGATGCATAACAAAATACGCTAAACATAGAATTTATAGAAGTCATGTTGGTCAGGTTGGAAGCGGGTATATCACAGCACACTTGATTGTAGTTTTCGGGTTTTTTTCGTATTGATCGGACACTCATTTACGGAGTAGTGCATCGCCAAATATGGCAAAAGGTCAAAAATGGGTAATTTCGTGTTTTGCCTCTAGAAAGAAAAACTATGTTCGGGATAGTACCCAAAATGAGCACTGCATATAAGGAAAATGTACAAAAAATTTACATTTTTGAGATACTCCTGAAAATTGAATTTTTATACCCTTCGACCATTGAAAATGGTCAAAAAAGGGTATACTAACTTTGTGCAAATGTATGTAACAGGCAGAAGGAGGCGTGGCAGACCCCACAAAGTATATATATTCTTGCTCAGGATCACTAGCCGAGTCGATTGAGCCATGTCTGTCTGTCCTGTCCGGATGTCCGTCTGACCAGATGAACACACAGATCTCAGCTATTATAAATGCTAGAGATACCAAATTTGGAATGATGTACCTATGATGTTCCTATGTACTCGGCGCAGATCAAGTTTATTTCAAATGTTAAGTGCCACGCCCACCGCCCCCGCAAATCAATAAATTAATTTTTGAACTCAATTTGCAAGCGCTGTATAAAAGATACAACTTTCTGACTTTAACGTATACTAAGCTGAATGAAATATCTACGTAGTCTCCAAATTACAATCCGATCGGATAATAAACACAGAAGTTATTTAAGAAAGTATGAACATAAAACCAAGTGCTTCTGTCAGCTAACAAGGGAGGCGGGCGAGCGCAAAGCGCGAGCGCCATCTGTCGAGATTAATTTCAAAGCATGTTCATATGTATATGTGTACATACATAGGAACATACCTACATAGGTCAAAGGGTATCCCACTGTCGCGTGCTGCGCGACTGTTGCTTTTTTTTTACTGGTTCTTTATAAAAAAAAGGGAAAACTTCAATTTAAACACCTAGTATATATATATATAAATTAAGTACATTTGGAGAATGACTCAAAATTAAAGTTTGACCAAAAAGATAAGTTTAATTTGATGAACACCTTGGGGATGAGAAACGCGGTGAGGATAACCGAATTTTCAGAAGGACATTTGGAGAATGACTGAGAAATGAATGCCCAAAAAGATAGGTGAATAGTACGAGCTCGATTCTGGCCCAGAAGTTTACTTTCAAAGAAGTCTGTCGTTGACCGAATTTTTGGATGTAAGTGCACATATAATTGCTACATCATATCATGACACTTTTTTACTATACTATACTATATACTCACTTTGTGCTAATGTATGGCAGAAGGAGGCGTTGGAGACCCCATTAAGTAACCTTGTCAATTGAGCTATGTCTTTCTGTGCGTTCCTCTCGTTTTTTGGGGGCCTGTGTTAATGTTCAGGCATTAGAATTAGGCTTCCAACCCGATTTGTATCAATTTACGGGGACGGAAGATATGACCACATTATAAAACAAAATTTCGGTTGTCACAATGTTATAATAACCTTCTACCCGGGTATAATGATGATGATGTGACTAAAATATATAACACCCCTCTAATTAATGTACTTTACATATTTAAGAGAAGTTCGTAATCCACATATTTATAAATGTACTTGAATACAATTAGGTAATATGACATATCAGAGCTTATGAAATAATTTATGGTATGTCGGCTCACTATACTTATAAAAATGTTCTGTATACCAATCATATATACATATCATTTGCGTAAGTTAAACGCATTAATAACAAACTAACATAACAGCACTCAGGTATTTTTTCTTTGGGGTATTTGTTTGTAATTGTAACTTAAGAACAAGCTTAACTAAAGCCTGAGAGAATTAAACTTAGATACAACAAATGGAAATGGCAAATTATTTAAAACTAAAAATTAAATCTACTCCACTTTATATTTACACATCTTAGTTATATTAGTACTCTAGTAATTCCCTACTATCACTGCGTATCCTTTTTTGTGTCCTCAGTGCCAGGCTCCCCCCTCGGCTCCTTGAACTCCTTGGGCGAAGGTCTAAGTTCACCAAGTTCCAGTTTGTTGGGTAAAACGTCGGGTGTATTGACTATGCCATAGGGCCTTAGATGGTATATTAAGTAGTCAAGTACGTACATTTGATTGGGCGATACATAGTGGAAGGATATGGCATTGTCCGAACAGCAGTCGAGGCCCTACAAAAGAAATTTGTTATTCAAGGAATATCTTACAAATTGCGATTTTACCTCATCTGTTTTATAATAGATGTATTGCCAGTACCAGAACTTTTTATCCGTATGGGAAGGTATCAGATGATGCTCCGGGACAAAGGGGAAGAACCTTCCACGTCCATTGGCATCTCTTGAATCGCCAGCAATAACCTTCACATTCTCCAAACATTTTCCCATCTCCACGTCTTCAGCACCTCCGTCTTCTTTTTTGCATAGTTTCGGATTGGGCAGCGCCTCAACAACAAAACGACGTACAGCCTCACGACTAAGCACATAACCAGCTCCACCGGACATGTATCCCTGCTTAACATATGGCTTGAACTTGCATCCGAAGTAGACGGGAGTCTCGGGGTTATATGCGTAGAGCATGTAGCGTAGGTTTTCTACAATCGTGTAGGTGTCATCATCAGCCTTGAGGAACCAGTCTGCATCGTTGATGTGGTTTTCATAGATATATTTATATGCCTGTTTGGTCTTGCCCCACAGATTATTTCTTCCTTCACCTATGGGCAACGCTACAGAATCTAGTTCGTCGTCCTTTGCCGAGCTCATAAAAAGTAGCTTATTGCAACGCTTGCCCCAAGTGCGTTTCACGTGACGTGCCTTTTTTTGGTGGTTACTGGGATTTGTCATTATCCAACACAGAACCCTTACCTCACTGTATAGTTTATCTGCGACGCTGCTGTTCTCGTGAACATGCTCGTGTGTACCAACATCCTGCTCAGGTCCGGCCAGCTCAATCATATCATGGCTATGATGCGCATCGTTGATATCTCCATGTCGATGACCTTCGTAGGGTAAAAACTCTGCACGCTCTGGTGTTGAAGAATACACAAAAAGCTCGGCTAGGCAGAAGCCCACAACCAATCCGATGATGAGAGAGACAAACGAGCGTTTGTTTGAACGCCCTGAAAAGAGACACAATGAATCAACTGAAATATCCTATTGTGGGCATCATAAGTTACCTTCGTTAATTAATGATCTTCCCAGCAGACTATTGGCAGTCATTTGGTTTAATTATTGTGAGTTCTGCCTGCAAAGCTGGTGTGATGGGCCAAAGGCCTTTTGCTTATCCTCTTTGGTATCGTTACGTTAATAGCTCGTACGTTTTGATGGCTCTTTACATTTTCTGCAAGATAAACGGTAAGAAGGAACAATCTAATTTTAATAACGTTTTTTTTCCACACAAGTATCAGCCCCCAATTTTTCGAGTAATGCAAAAAATCTTTTTAACAGCCTCTTTTCACAAATGCCGATATGCTGGCATAAGGTCTAAAATTATTTGCTGTATTTTCTTACATTTTATCAATATTACGTTATAGAAATTCTTACTCATTATAAAAAAGTTGTCAAACATAATAAAACAGTCAGTTAAGTCAGCTGATTGTGCTAGGCTTTGTTTATCAAACGCTTTCATTTACATGTGCCGTTTGTATAATATTCCGTACATGTATATCTGTCGTTTTAATAATACAACATATCAATCATGGTATACGGAGTGCTAAAAATTGTGGTTGTAGGCGTCGAAATTCAAAGAAAACAAAATCGGAAATTCTAAAAAGGCCCCCCCCCCGTGGCGTTTTTTGGGCCAAATCTTTTTAATTTAATGCAAAACGTGACAGTTTCCAAATTCTTTTAAATCGAACTAATTATACCCTTCGACCATTGAAAATGGTCAAAAAAGGGTATACTAACTTTGTGCAAATGTATGTAAAAGGCAGAAGGAGGCGTGGGAGACTCCATAAAGTATATATATTCTTGCTCAGGATCACAAGCCGAGTCGATTGAGCCATGTCTGTCTGTCTGTCTGTATGTCTGTCCGTCTGTCTATGTGAACGCACAGATCTCAGCTATTATAAAAGCTAGAGTTACCAAATTTTATCAAGTTTATTTCAAATGTTAGGTGCCACGCCCACCACCCTAGAAATCAATAATTTAATTTTTGAACTCAATTTGTAAGCGCTGTATAAAAGATACAACTTTCTAACTTCAACATATACTAAGCTGAATGAAATATCTACGTAGTCTCTAAATTACAATCCGATCGGACAATAATCACAGAAGTTATTTAAGAAAGTATGAGCATAAAACCAAGTGCTTCGTCATATAACGGGCGAGCGCGAAGCGCGAGCGCCATCTGTCGGGATTAATTTCAAAGCAAGTGCATATCCATATGTGTATGAATTTAACAAATTAAACTACACGGGAACATAGGTCGAAGGGTATCCCACTGTCGCGTTTTTCGCGACTGTTGCTCTCGTTTTTAAATGCAGAAATATACTTTATAATAATAAATGTCAATAAATGCTAACTACCACAGGCAACAAGTACGCAAAGTTAGAGTCACACGGCTTTAAGTTTTAACTCCCCTTTTCAGTAAAAAGGGTATCTTTTCTATTGTTTCTTTGTTATTACAGGCAATAATCCCAATTCCGCTGTTCTGTTGTACTAAGCGACGACTGATCACAATATGCAAAAAAAATGGGGATCATAAACACTTGAGAGAATCAACCTATTTACCGATTACAGAATTAGAACGGATCGCGAGATCAGTGTAAAAGAAATACAGATCTCGAAAAAGCTTCCATTCTAAAGGCGGCTTTGGTCGCTTATCTTACACGCAATTAAACTAACTGGGTTCGTGACTCACGACCGCTTTTTGTCACAAAGGTCTGACATAAATACAGATATCATAAGTACACATTATATTGATATAGGTCAATTTCGATTTCGTCTATATGTTACATCTTTAAGTCAAAAATAAATATACTTTGGACAGAGTATAAAACAGTTTGTTGATAAAATAAACAAGTTTTAATCTAAACAGCAGAGGGTTTCTACTTCTTTTTACGATAATGCATTTCACAGAACCAATGAAACAGTAAAAACAGTTCTAGTTTCGGCCTCTCCAGTGTAATTAAAAATATAATTGACGCAGATATGGGTGAATTTATCTCACAGATAACCGTCTCGACAATTTTTTATTAGGCTTGCGCTATCAGAGGTTTCTTTTCATGAAGAAGTCGTGAAGTATTTTTATTTAGTATACTTTGGTTCGTTCAGCCTTATGGTTAATAGTGCGTTATAATCCCCGAAAGTATGTTCAAAGACCAAGCTAAAAGGGGGGATAAGTGTTGAAGGTGTTTAAAAAATTCGCATACCACATTTTAACATATAAAATGCGGCCACAACGCTTGCTAACAAGTTTCCGTACTGAAGGTATTGGCTGATTCTCAATAGTATCTCAAAGAACCTGCCATAACAAATACTTCATTTAGGTCTCCCATGGAAGAAACACCCGATATTTATTTTTACTGCTGGTGTCATCGTGGGCTGTTGTCTTATAAAGATTTTCAGCATGCCTCTATCGATCGACAAGTTCGAGGCGTACCTCACAGAAAGCCGAGTCAACATCCAAAGGTTCAATGTTGGCAAAAATCGTACATTTGAATTAAATGTGGAACTTGATAAACTTACACATGAGCACCAAGGCGACAATTCGTCATTGGCCGACAAGCTAAAGAAAGAGGTGCGCTTGCTCTGTTGGGTTATGACGAATCCCACCAACCACAAGAAGAAAGCTCGCCACGTAAAGCGCACTTGGGGCAAACGCTGCAACGTTCTTTTTATTTATGAGTTCTGAGGCAGATCACGAACTACCAACAGTCAAGTTGGACGTAGGAGAGGGACGCCCAAATCTTTGGCGTAAGGTGAAAGAGGCCTTCAAGTATGTGTACACACATCACTTCAACGATGCAGATTGGTTCTATAAAGCGGATGACGACACCTACGCTGTGATCGAGAATTTGCGCTACATGCTGTACCCCTATCACCCCGAAACTCCCGTTCACTTTGGTTTCAAGTTTAAGCCCTTTGTTAAACAGGGCTACATGTCAGGAGGATCAGGATATGTACTCAGTAAAGAAGCAGTTCGTCGCTTTGTGGTTGAGGGCATTCCCAATCCCAAGATTTGCCTTCCTGGAACAGTAGTCAACGAGGACATAGAAATTGGGAAATGCATGGAAAACCTAAATGTGACGGCAGGAGATTCTCGGGACTCTAATGGGCGTGGTCGCATGTTTCCTTTTGTACCGGAACAGCATCTAATTCCGAGCCAAGATAAGAACTTTTGGTATTGGAAGTATACTTACTACAGAACAGATGATGTAAGATTGCAAATAATGGTATTCTTAGTCGTCTTTCTAACTAAACAAGACTCTTTTTTAGGGTCTTGACTGCTGTTCGGACAACGCTATATCCTTTCACTATGTGGAACCCAAACTGATGTACGTCATGGATTATTTGATATACCACCTAAAGCCCTATGGCATATTGCGAACGTCTGATAGTTTGCCTAATAAGTTGGGCGTGGGCGAGTTTCTTCCTCCGCCAAATGAAGCTCTCGGAACTGCCGCCAGTAACGAGGACTCTGTGGATGATGAAGATCGGTTTGTCAAAACTTTAACAAATTCCACTCGGACACCAAACGACGATGGCGAAATGACAGAGAGGGGGGCGGAGTAAAGGGTTCTTTTTAAGGTGACAGAACGGATACAATGGATAAACTGCTGAGTCCAATGTATTTAATTGTGTCTGTGTGCAATGATTGTTGACTGTTTGAGTAATTGCGTCACCCCTTTCTGTTGAAATACACTTCCAATTATACTAGATGCTGCAAATTAACTGACCTCAGCCAACATACAAGCACTCTCAATTGCGATTCTCATAATAATTTGTAAAAACAGATTACGTTATTTCTGAAATAGGTATCTTATATATGTAGCGTATTTTGTATTGCAGATTTTCAAACCGTTAATTACAATATCGTAACGCTCAGTAAAGTTACTTCTTAAATCTTGTATGTTAACTACCATATTAACACCAGAAAGAAAAGCTACCATCGAAATACCGAAGTTTTTATACTCTTGCAGATTTTGGCTTTTATCTTCTCCGATCGTTCCTATGCTAGTTATGTATGTTACTGCATTTTATAATAATTTTCATGTATTCGTTAACAGCTATAATAACTTTATTGCTGGACACTATGAATAACTAGATACTAATAAGTTCGATTATTTCAAAGCTCTAAAACTGACAGACTAGTTTGCGTTGCAACAGACAGATGGACGGACATACATGGCTAGTTCCTGATGATGATGAATCAGAATAAAAATGTCTACTTAATCGGGTCAAAGATGTCTCCCAAACTCTCGGCCAAGATTAATATACACACAAGGGAATATAAATTCTTTCCAAACATGTTAGGTTTTGATGGTAAGGCCGTGTTTGAATTGTAATTAAATGCTTAGTACCTTTCCATTTTCGAATATTTTCTAGATGTTAAACCAGTAAGAAAAGCAACAGTCGCACAGCACGCGACAGTGGGATACCCTTCGACCTATGTTCCCGTGTAGTTTAATTTGTTAAATTCATACACATATGCATATGCACACGCTTTGAAATTAATCCCGACAGATGACGCTCCCGCTCCGCGCTCGCCCGCCTCCCTTGTTAGCTGACAGAAGCATTTGGTTTTATGCTCATACATTCTTAAATAACTTTTGTGTTTATTGTCCGATCGGATTGTAATTTGGAGACTACGTAGATATTTCATTCAGCTTAGTATATGTTGAAGTCAGAAAGTTGTATCTTTTATACAGCGCTTACAAATTGAGTTCAAAAATTAAATTATTGATTTGTGGGGGCGGTGGGCGTGGCACCTAACATTTGAAATAAACTTGATCTGTTTATAGTACAAAGGAGTCTTCCTTGGCATATACAATATTTAGTATATTCTTTGTGTGGTCTGCAACGCTTCATAATAGTATATTCTGTTTAGTATTTTCAATGCAAGGTTAAAATTATTTCTGTTGGATTTCTGAAAATCGATTAATGATATTAATTTAATATTTATATAATATAATATAATTTTTACATTTATACCATAATGCAATATAGCAATTATATTATAATCATATTAGCACCAGGTTCCGAGTTCATAACCATGACTGTAAATTTGTTTGTGTTCCGAACCTTTCGCAAGCTAATAAATTCATTAATGATTTCCGTTTTCAACAATACAATACAATTGAATTGAATTGAATTGAATACATTTTAATTTAATATAACTGCTGAATGTTTGGTAGTGTTTTTATACCCTTCGACCATTGAAAATGGTCAAAAAATGGTATACTTACTTTGTGCAAATGTATGTAACAGGCAGAAGGAGGCGTGGTAGACCCCACAAAGTGTATATATTCTTGCTCAGGATCACAAGCCGAGTCGATTGAGCCATGTCTGTCTGTCTGGATGTCCGGATGTCCGTCTGACCAGATGAACACACAGATCTCAGTTATTATAAATGCTAGAGACGCCAAATTTGGAATGAAGGTTCCTATATACTCGGCGCAGATCAAGTTTATTTCAAATGTTAGGTGCCATGCCCACCGCCCCCCACAATTCAATAATTTAATTTTTGAACTCAATTTGTAAGCGCTGTATAAAAGCTACAACTTTCTGACTTCAACATATAGTAAACTGAATGAAATATCTACGTAGTCTCCAAATTACAATCCGATCGGACAATAATCACAGAAGTTATTTAAGAAAGTATAAGCATAAAACCAAGTAATTCTGTCAGCTTACAAGGGAGGGGGCGAGCGCGAGCGCCAACTGTCGGAATTAATTTCAAAGCATGTTCATATGCATATGTGTTTGAATTTAAGAAATTAAACTACACGGGAACATAGGTCGAAGGGTATCCCACTGCCGCGTTTTGCGCGATTGTGCTCTCGTTTATGTAAATTTTTCTAATAGTGAACTGAATTCCAAAAAACTAATGTTTGGTTTCTGTGCTTTATTATACCGTGCAATCAATGTAAATGTTAGAATTCAATTATTATTTCGAAATAAAAATACTGTTTGGGAATTCATAGTGTGTCACGCTTTTACAAACTCGGATGAGGGTATCTGGCTTCATCACTCTTTTTTATTCTAAAAACTTTTATTTCAATTGTCACTTTAAATTATCTCGCCATAGAGGAAACCGACCATGGAATTCAAATTAAATTTTTATCGTGCATAGACATCCGTCATTAAAGTATGTCATTAGTGGTGTTAAATATGATGTATCTTTTCATGCAGCTGAGGCCCTTACAAATCAAACTCATGCTAGTACAAAAATTCGGTCGGCTGTAGTTATATTTTGTTTCTCAATGAGAAATAACAAATTTTACAAATATATTTGCAACGCACCTTAGGAAACGTTTCTGACGTAGTATTGAACATACATTTACATATATTGTATATACTGTTCTTGATAAGTAACAAGTAAATCGAACTAATCATGTCTATCTGTTAAACAAAAACAAGACTCTCTGTCTAAGAGCTATCTTGATAAAAGTCACTCATCACAGACCTACAACGTTTGAACGCAACTACCTTTGAATCGCAGTTTTACTAACCTCATGTTCACAAATAAAGGCCAACAATAAAAAACAAAGTGAACTGCCTAAGCTTTTGTTAATGGCATTTGTTGATGGATCTGTAATAGTTTTTCAAAACTTTGCGAAAAGTACCTTGACTGTACCTTTCGTATGGCTTTTGCCTTATCAAATTGACAGAAAAGATAACAGATAACCTTATCGAATACCTGAAAATTCTTGCTATCTTCATGTATGCATGTATGTAGTGCTACATATTTGTACCTACATAATGAAATAAGCCAATTAGCGATATATTTACAGGCCCTATTTATATTAATTTCATTCTGACTTCAGAAGCGCTAAAGAATCTTTTTATAAGTGATCGAAACCAGTTATAAGATGACTTCTTGCATTAGTCATTTAAAAATGAAAAGCTTATTAGCAATGGATTGATGGGCTAGCGGACTTAAGATAAATTATCTCTCAAACACAAAAACTATTGATAGGCGAAAAAGATGTTCGAAACTGTTAAAAGCATAACCAAAGAGTGGATTAGGGGCATTAGTTTCTTTGCTTTGTATTCTTATTATTATCATGACATCGATAGAAGTAGTAGCTAACACAAAACATTGCAAACTGGCATAAATTTCACTATAGGGTGTACCCAGCAGATGTATTCTTGAGTGCGCTGCCCACTTGAAACATTTACGGACTGAAAATACCATTCGATTACTTAAAAATTATAGGAATATAAGTTCTTATTCGCTGTTTGTCCCAACCGAGTCGATTAAGCCATGTGCTTCTGTCTGTCCATCCGTTGGAATACCTAGATATCTAAGAGTTAGAACTAACAAACTTGGTGGCAATCAAGTACGCTAAATATTTACTATATAACATCAAGCGAATGCTGTACCGTCTGTTCACACAAACATTCGGGTATACGAACATGGATTATTTGACTCGGCTAGTGATCCTCCTTCTGCCTGTTACATACTCTTGCCCCAAGTTAGTAATTATACGCGTTTTACAATTTTCAATTGTCGAAGACTATAAACATTAACATTTAACCGCTTTCAAATACACCCAAATTCATGTTCATCAGATGACTTATCAAAATGATAGCCTATTAAAAAATTAATAAGTGTATTAATGTTCCATTACTGTACGATACTCAACTACCGTAAAAGAATAAAGTGAAGAAATTTTTGACAATAAAATTGGAAATTTGTATTTTCAAATCTGAAAATCAAGATGAAAATAGCATTATATTATGATAATGTCCCAGTTATTCAAGCAGCTGTAACTTTACTCCTGAGGATCTTAGAAAATTCAATCAAATGGAACACCCTTGTTGTAGATGGTATATTAATTTTGGACAGAAGTTTGTAAAACATCTTAGCGGAATCTACTCTATAAAGTATATACCTATATTCTAAATCAACTTCAAGAGACGAATCGAACTAGCCCTGTCCGTGTGATCTTCTGTGGCAACGCCAAAAAGTTTCTCAGATTTTATTTATTTTTTATTGCTCACGATTATGTCGTATAGCTGCTGTATATTCGACACTTCGACCTATGTTGTCGTAAATAGTATCTTATTGTATGATATATTCATCCCTTCAATAGATTTAATATGTTAAAATCAGTTCCAACTATAATTCTTCACCCTTAAGTTTTTTGCTCATACTTTTTTGAGTAACTTCAGTGTTTAATAACCGATTGGATTGGAATTTGAAGGAGGCGTAGATATTTCCAACTGCTACGTATATGCGAAAGTCCGAAATTTGTATATTTTATACGTCGCTTGCAAATTGAATTAATAAAAAATATAATTAATTAAAACTTCGTCTGCGCAGAGTATGTTATACAGGGACCTTCAAATTTGGAGTCTCTAGAGTCTTGACATAAAAAAAGCTAAGATCTTGACGTTTAAACAAACGCACAGACTCACAGGCAGACGGAGATGGCTTAATCGACTCGGCCAGTTATCCTGAGCAAGAATATACACACTTTATGGGATCTCCTACGACTAAAGTATTTCTGCCTGTTACATACATTTGCATAAGGTTTATATACCCTTTGTTGACCGAAGGTCGACGGGTATGAATGCTCACAAACAACTCAAGTTTTACACCGGACTCCACTTCAGGCGATCAAATCAGACATTTATAAGAGAAATTGAATTAATAAATTTAAATAAATATTCTGTTCGATTTACAGCCGAATCGGGAGACTACTTTTGGTGTATTTAATTTTGAGATGCATTTTTTAATATTTTTGTGTTCCGAAACCGAGTTTAGAATTACTTTTTTCCCACGTTCTCAATCTTCCACAATAGATAAAAATTAGAGTATACCTTGTAAGGGTGATGTTTGCTGAAAACGCCACATCTCGCAAAAAGTGTAAACATTGGTAATCAATTGGGTATATCTATAATCCGGAGAATTTTTCGAAAACTAATGCTTATGAACAAGAGCGTATAGTTTTACCCCAGGAAAGTAAAAAGAAGTGAATTCCGGTACGTGGACGGAAGGGTTCAGTACAACTGAAAATGTATGAAACTACACTTTAAACTGATGAAATATAAAATTGAAATATGATAAATATATAAATCGTTTAATAAATCAAAAACTTACAATAGTTTAAATGTTATGAATATGAATTTAGATTCAGTTATATTCAACTTGGTATTTGCTCACCATGAGCTGACTTTGGATTCCTGGGTAAAAATACCGCATAAATAATTCAATAAAATGTTCAAGTATCAGTTAAATATTTGTGTACCCTTGCAGTGGATAAAGTGTATATATTCTGAATCAGCAACACCATGAATGTTAATCTAGCCATGGCTGTCTATCCGTCCGTTAGTGCGTCCGTAGATTATTCGTGGAGCTGCTATACAAACTATCGGCCGATCTTTGTTATTTGTCAAAATATTGCAACCAAATTTACTTCATCACACTAAATATAATATGCACATCAAATTACTTAACAAATAACTTAGCTTATTTGTGCCAATCAAAGTGATACAATAATATTAATATACACAATACAATTTTATTGTGCACTATTATACATATATAACGATCGGATGAGATAAGAATCTGCTAGGGTATAGAACTTTCGGCATACCCAAGAAAGCCTTTCTTCCTCGATTCATTTCAATAGAAACTAGTTCTTATAATAGCTGAGATCTGTGTGTTTTTGGA
Organism: Zaprionus nigranus; assembly: GCA_018903425.1. Classification (NCBI taxonomy): domain Eukaryota; kingdom Metazoa; phylum Arthropoda; class Insecta; order Diptera; family Drosophilidae; genus Zaprionus; species Zaprionus nigranus. The sequence continues at coordinate 643,856 of JAEIGD010000036.1, read as the reverse complement.
GAACTCACTTTGACTCTCTAATTTCAAATTTGTTTAATCGGCCTGAGGACCCACTTTGCGCTGCTCGTAAGTATGAATTGCATTTGAATTTAATAACTTCTGTGTTTCTTATCCTATTAGATTGCATTTTGAATAGGTGCATAAGTGAATAGTATTATTCACCTATGTGTATAGCGAACCACAACGTTAACACTCTAGATACAGCCACCTTCATGCCATTTTTGGTCTCTCCAAAAAAACATCGAGAATTAAGTAGAAGTTATTAGGGAGTTGTCCAGAAGACTGATGTACTGCATAGCGAACACGTATAAAAACAATTGCTAGCTGTGATACAGTTATACGTATCCTGTTAAATTAATTTAAGAGAACCTTTGAGTATTATTGAAAAGGGGGATCTATACTATCTATTGTACCCCTGCTGAGGTTATAACTCCATTATCAGTGTTTCTTATTACGGACAATTACAAAAGGCATCTTCCGCATGAATTTTTAAATAAATTATAAATAAAGAAGTACACTTTATTAAAGAAAAACTCGCCATTTATTTGCATACTTGCGTTAAATGCTGTTTTTTAACTGTTTCATAAATCTTTTCATTGAATTTCTGTTCTGACAGCTCAGCGATTTCGTGCTGACAAGAAATGTTGAACATTTTTTTTAAACGCTTAGTTTTGCTGGTTTTATTCTGTATTTTTTTAAATACTGCACTGAGGTACTTACAATTAATCTGAAGTACAAATATTAGCAATTTGTTTTGCTTTTGTCATCCCAGAAATTGCAAGAAAAGTTTAGTATTGTAGAATTTAATTTCTGCACTCACGTTTTTTGTTTTTTGTTCATGCAATCTGTATTATTGTGGTACATATACAAAGGCACAGAGCAACAACAATAATAATAGACGGGAACGAACGGATGAGCGAACGAAGAGGCAACAACGGCAACTGCGGGCAACACGAACGCGCAATTTTCGATATGGAAAATACATGCAGACAGCGAGAGAGGGAGAGTAAGTCAATGACTAAAAGAGATTAGGCATTCTTTAACTCGTGTGTGTGTGTCAGTTGACCTGGTGAGAGTGAAAAAAAAACAACGCATGCGTTTCCTTGTTTTTTGAATGCAAGGGCGGCTGCTGACATGGACGCGATGGAGAGAATGCTAGATACAGAGAAAGAGAGAGAGATGGGGAGAAAGAGAGATTGTCACACAACAGTACACAGCTGCTAAGAGTGTCCCTAATTATCCAATAAACTAAAATTCACTTACTAAATACATGAGTAAATGCATTTCATGCGAGAGAGATAGAGAGAGGGAGAGCGCTTCTCAGGCTTACCCCAGTGCGGTAGATTGTGTGTGGCAGCTGCCGGTTTAAAGCATTGAACACCGCAATACTAAGAGAGCATAAAATAAGAGAAACGCAGAAAATCTAAAAAAAGAGCTGTCAAGGAACTTGCAATGGGGTGAGTTGTTTTAATTGCATTCTCCGAAGAGAAATTTTGTGTGCACACATATGTATATGTACATGCATATACATACATATGTACGAGTGTTTGTATTTATTTGCAAAGTAAATATTACCACGCAATTTATTTAGGAAATAAACCAAGGTATAATCATAACCAGAAAGAGCAAATTGTCTTTAAAGTGTCATTAAGTAAATAAACGACACAACTTGTAGATAATTGAACACACGTACTTCTCTGATAAGGAGCACTATGGTCAAGTCAGTCATCTAATTTCCAATGGGGTTTCAAACCGTAGCCAAGTTCGCAACCACAGTGTCATAGCTGCCAGCTTTTTTTACATGTCCTCATCAATGAGCATTAAAATTTAAGGAACAAAAATAATTAATCAAAATTTAAATGCGTTTTATTTACATTTCTATACACTGTTTTTTAAAAGATTTATATACATAAGGCACTTTGTAACCGATGTTTTTTGGACTACAGACTATATTAATTCTATCGCATATGAATGTCTTTTTTTTGTATATACATACATATGTATGCTTATACCACTAAGCAATGAACACATAGAGACTTCAAACAACTCTGACGCTGTTTGAGGCTGATTTTTCGGACCAGCTGCCCCAGAGAAGAAGCAGAACTGAAGCATTCGCAATAGACTTCGGCTGAACGCTGGACTGGGGCAGCTTGCTGTTTATTAATTAAGGTTATCAAGTAGGAGTCCCTGATAAGTATTGCAATGGGGCCTGTAAAACCCTCATTACGGCCCTGTGCATCAGTCTCTAGGCTCTCGACGCCGAAACACAAAATTAACTTCAGGCTGCCAGCGCGGTGGCCGAAGCATTTGCCTGTTGTCAAACTTCACAAACAACACATACATTCATATGCGAGCTTGTGCATACGTAGCACACATACATTGAAACGATGGCTAGCGCAAAACCGAAGACCACTGGGTCACTGCTTTTCGCTGTTTGAGTACTCTATATGTTCGATGCTTAGTGGTTTGTACTAAAAGCCGAACAGCGAGCTGCCCCGGTCGAGCGTTCAGCCGAAGTCTTTATTCGCAATGCTTCTGTTCTGCTTCTTCTCGGGGGCCGCTGGTCCGAAAAATCAGCCTCAAACAGTCAGAGCTGTTTGAGGTCTCTATGTGTTCATTGCTTAGTGCTTATACATACATACATACATATGTTCAAATACAATATGTTTGCGTATTTATAATTAGGTTAGGTTATATCGGCGGCCAAGTGGGGCCTCACATAGATCAGTATGATCCTTAGTGTAGCCGGATAAGTAATGTAGGCTGTTAATTTCTCGATTTAATTATCCCAGTCTAGTGTGCTGGTTAGTTTGGCAAAAGCCAGGAGTTTTTGGGGTGCCAGGCCCTGCTTCTTTCAATGATGCAAGCTGGGGCTTCCAAGGCATTTTCCTCTCGAGGTCATGAGTGCGAGGCAGTCGCAGATTAGGTGCTCCAGAGTTTATTTTACTCCTGGTACCTTGCATTTCCTGCATTCTTCATTGTCGGTAATGCCCAACTTAGCGTGCGTTGCGGTCAGGCAGTGACCCGTGAGTATATCCATCATTGTTTTGCAGTCTCTTCTCGGGAGCTGAATGACATATTGGGCCAATTTCGCGTTTGTATGGTTGCACATAGTGCGGGCTATTTTGCAGTTTATTGTGCTGTGCCACCTTCTTCCTGCTATTATTTATAATTTAATTTATAAAAAAATATTTACAGGCATACATTATTATAATATGTTTACACTTTTATGACAATCTGGGCTTCATTCAGTTAACTTTATTTTTATTTGCATGTGTATGTGTGTGTGTGTGTGTGTACATACATAGATATACAATTGCTCACAGCTTATTTCAACCAACGCACACTCGTATTTAATTCAAATGCCAATTATTTTGTTGTTCTTTGTTGATAACTACGTTGTTACCATGACAACGAGGATGTAGAAGACAAAATTGGTCAAATATAACAGCACGAGAAGAGAGAATTGAAACCTTTACATACCCATTAACCCATAGGAAGCAAGGGTAACTAATGCAAATGTATGCAAGAGCAGAACGCGTTTCTGATCCCACAAAGTACATATGTATGTGTATGTACATTTGTATGTATGCAAGTTTAAGAGTACTGCATGAATGCATTCAATAGTTCAAATGGAACAGTTATCAACGAGTGTGATTAATTGTATTAGTTGACTTCAACTGCTGATAATCTGTGATATGTATGTACATACATATGTATGTATGTATATGTGTATGTTCATATGTTCGCATGTTTGTATTCGAGAGCGTATGTACAATGTAGTATGTGAATTGATCTGCACACATACATATGTACATACTGTACCTACTCACTTATATATGTATACTATGTTCTATGTACATAAGTAGCTTAAGTAAACTTTTAACGCCAAATCAGTAACAATTTTCGTGTTATCAAACCTTCAAAATTCCAATACTTATACATACATGCATATGTACATACATAGGTACATAAACATATGCATACATATGTATGAATGTATGCATGTAAATAATTTGTTTACTTGACTTGTTACACCCTTGCAGAGGGTATATTCATTTTGGACAATTCATCCAATTATATAATATACAAAATTTCAACAAGAGCAGACCAGTTTAACATACATATATACGTACATATGTACATATGTACATATGTATAGCTGTTATATGACCAATCGGTATTGTTTTTTTTAAACATATCAGTGCCAATCAAAATGATATCGTAGCCGAGGTACTTTCTTTTGATGTAAGTAAGGCCGGACATCTACAGTTAGGCAAGTACATAACTCTCTACACATAAGTACGTAACATTAACATGTATGTACATACATACATATGTGTAACGAGTTAGTTGACTGACTGTATTATAATGTGCATAGGAACAATCAGTTAAAATCATAGATGTTTATTAAAAAAATGGTGAATTTGTAGCGATTGTCGAGTTATTTTAGGTGTTAACAAATACATGAAAAATGTTATAAGACCCATTATATATAACTAGTATAGGAACGATCGGAGGAAGTGTTGAGGTTACCTTTTGTTTTTAGTGTGCAGTTAATAACTAAAAATCTACCAAACCTATAATCAGCTTTGTTTAATTCTATTACAAAAAAAGTGGCGTTTAACGAAAAGCTCTTTCTGTACACAATAACAGAAAATGGAATGTTAGCATGCTTGTAACACATGAACAATGTTAAGTATCTTTACATTAATATTTTATAAAATAGGAATAATCTGTGAAGAGTAAAGCTGCAATGATATAACATCTTCGGCAAGCCGAAAGGTGGTGTTTCTATGCATACATATATTTTGTATACATTATCGACATATGTATGAATATATAATATGTACATTGATATTCCTCTAATTAATAACATATGTATTTGCATATGTCACATCTATCGCTGAGAGCTTAAAATAAGGTTTGCTTACAAAATCATATTTCTATTACTGTGTCAGACTGTGTGTGGTACGTTTAATAGATGATACTTTATCACAAAATTCTCCAAGTCGGAATTGAGGGCATTCCTAGAGAAAGGAACAGCACAATATTAGGACGAGTACCGTTATGGGGAACAGGGCGTAAATTTCTGCGCGGGGATGACACGTCGAAATAAGATTGGTAATGTCATCCTCCTCGTGTTCGATGCCGTCGCGCGTGGGAACCTCGACCACGACTATCTCGTCCGAAAGGAAGCCGATGTTGAAGGTGCAGTTAGTGGTATTGAGACAGCCGCGAGACTGGCTCAGGTTGGAGTACTGGAATGTTGGCTTGTATATATCGAACATCGCGTGGATATCGTTCTGCACCTCGTCGTTGTCGCTGTAGAATATGTAGTAATAGTAGCCGTCCTCAGTGATGTTCTGCTTGACCGTGTCGTGCTTGCCCTTGTCCAGGAAATGAGTGTCACGGCACAATGGCTTCGTGGGAAAGCCCTCGGCCAGCAGAATGGCGCCGTTGAAGCACTCGAAAAGCCCGGTCTCGAAGCTCGAAACCGAGTTGGACTCGTCAGTCTCCGTAAAGTTCATGGCGTTTCCGCCGTGACTGTACCGGCGGTCATACACATTTTCGCGCTTCTTGCGCTGCTTGCCTTTGTAGAGCTGGTCATAGACAAGCTGTCGGCGCTGCTCATGGCGCTTAAGGCGGCTAACTGTGGGCGTGGGTGTGGCTGTTGAACCTGCTGTGAGTGCACTACTTGGCGTGGACTGAATCTCCGTCAGAATTGGCTCATTAGGTCTCCCTTCGGGTGTTTCTTGTACATCCACAAACTTTGTGTGATTCGAATTTAGCGAACCCTTCTTGAGCTTCTTGCGCTGGCGCTTTGCCGACGACGGCGTCGACGTCACATTGATAAATGGATGATCTTCGGCAAGATCTTCGCCGCCATGATTCTCATGCTCAAGTAGACCATCGATGGGAGCCCTCTCCTCAGTTATTTCGGCAACGTCCTCAAAGAACACCTTCACCTGGTCATGCCCCTGCGCATAGTTGGCGTCCTTCTTGTTTTTGTTGTGATCCAACAGCCCGCACAGCTTGAGTTCGCGCTTTCCTTTGACAACCAAGATGCGCGATCCGCTATATCGCGAGCACACCTTGACTGACACTTTGGCGCCGTTCAACAGAAAGAATCCCCAGTACTCCAAAGTGTCGTCTGGGAGAGTCATGGACTTCTTGAGCCGAATGTGCTTGCGGCTCGTCGATATCTCCGGCTTGTTCTGCAGCTGGAAGGCATTGAAGCTGCTGCTCATGCGCAGTGTGTGCTTTGCACAGAAGATGGACGAAATCCCGTCGCGTATCTCTATTATGTCCGACTCCGCAACAGGATATATTACATCCGAGAATATCGCTTTGCGCAAATAAAGCGGCAGTATGATAAGCACTGCAGGCAGAATCACAATCATGATGCAAAAGACCAAGACACGCTTGATGCCATGCATCTTGCGGCTCTCTAGAATGAAAAGAAACAGATATAAAATATAAACTATAAAACTATATATAATATAAGACTTAGACAATTTTTTCTAGTGGATTCTTAGCTCGGGAATTAACACATTTAAAGTACACGTTGAATCATTGGACACATTTGATTAGTCCTTATACCCTTCGACCATTGGAAATGTTAAAAAGGGTATACTAACTTTGTGCTAATGTATGTAACAGGCAGAAGGAGGCATGGCAGACCACACAAAGTACATGTATATATTCTTACTCAGTCGATTGAGTCTTGTCTGTGTGAACGCACAGATCTAAGCTATTATAAAAGCTGGCCCGTTGGGTGCCACGCCCGCCGCCCCCGCAAATCAATAATTTAATTTTTTAACTCAACTTATAAGTGCTGTATAAAAAAAAACTTTTTGACTTGAGCATATACTAAGCTGAATGAATTATCTACGAATTCTCCAAATTGCAGTCCTATCGGAAAATAAACACAAAAGTTATTCAAGAAAGTATGAGCATAAAACCAAGTGCTTGTGTTAGCTAACAAAGGCGAGCGCAAGCGCCATCTGTCGTCAATTTAACAAATTAAACTACACCGGAACATAGATCTCTAGGGTATCCCACTGTCGCGTGCCGCGCAACTGTTGCTTTTCTTACTGGTTTGCCATTAAGTTTTTAATGGTTCTTTGATCGCACCTTCGAAATGATATTCTGTTATTTGTTGCATTGTGCACAGCTTAATAACTTCTGTAAGAATTGGCCGATATTTATTCTGGGGACTGAGAGTAACGAGTTTAACTTTCTGGTCTATCGAGAAGTGAACGCCGCCTTCATAGTGCGATTATCAAATGAGACTGAAGAGGCCTATTGGGAGGGTTTCCATTAGAAGCGTGTGTATTGCTCCGAATGGCGTTAGTGTACGTGTGTACCTGTTGCTCTATCAACAAGTCTCAACAACGACAAGATCTGTGCAAATATATGCTCAAGTTATTTACCAGATTCATTCGAAGCCACGGACCCAGCTCTAAGTGACAGGTTTTATTTAATTATCGTTTACTGGCGCGGCGCTCGGGGTATTTGACCAATGGCCGGCCCTAATGTCAGCTGTATAAATCAGTTAATTCATTAATTTATTAATTATTTATGCTTATAGTTTCTTAAATAACTGCAGGAAAGATAGAAATTGTAGTTAGCTAACTATATGTCATAATCAGGAAGTTGTATTTTTAATACGTCGCTTACCAATGCCAAATGCTTTATGTCCAATTTTGTTTCTATAGCTTTTATAATACTAGCTGAGATCTGTATGTTCATAATGGACAGACGGACATGACTTCGTCGACTCGGCTAGTGATCTTGATTAAGAATTGTTGAGTCTGCTTTGCCTCCCTTTGCCTAAATTTATTTGACAGGAAGACTCCTATGTACTATAAGCTGATCAAGTTTGTTTCAAATGTTAGGTGCCATGCCCACCACTTCCGTAAATCAATAATTTAATTTTTGATCTCAATTTGTAAGCGCTGTATAAAAGCTACAACTATCTGACTTTAACATATACTAAGCTGAATGAATTATCTACGTATGTAATTGTAATCCGATCGGGCAATAATCATAGAAGTTATTTAAGAAAGAATAAGCATAAAACCAAATGCTTCTGTCGGCTAACAAGAGAGCGCGAGCGCCATCTGTTGGGAATAAAGGTAAAGCATGTGCATATGCATATGTGTATGAATTTAACAAATTAAACTACACGAGAACATAGGTCGAAGGGTATCACACTGTCGCGTGCTGCGCGACTGTTGCTTCTCTTACTGGTTTGAAGTGGTTTGTTTACCATATATGTATGTACGAGTAAATAGTTCCAGAAAACCATTAGTTAATCAACTTTATTTCAGATGATGCCACGCCCTCACAAAATATGTCAATTATGTTTGTAAACGACTTATAAATGATACAACTTTCTGATTAAGTTAAATTAGTTGATGATAGTACATATCTATGTGCTTTTCTTTCAAATTTTAATCCGATCAGATAATAAACACAAAGTTCTAATCGTTGCGCTGCAGCGTTGCTTACATTTGCTTAGTTAATTTTTATATACGCGTGCCTGCATATGTGTGTAATATTTGGTAATTGTAAGTGTATTTTTAATGGTTTATCATACTGCGTTAAGGGTACTTAATTGTCGGGAGCGCTCGAGATTGTTGCTTTCGTTATTTGTTTAATCTTCATTTTTTTAATCAAAACATCTGTCGCCGCTTTGGTGCTAGTTGTAAAACGTTTACTCGATTATGACCTAGTTGGGTAATCTACAATAGTTCAAAACTGATGCCACAGCTGATAATATTTTTATCAGCATATTCCTGCGAGTGGAACTGTTCGATTAGGGCCATTGCGTACCTTATCAAGTACCGGGGCTTGTTTGTCACATATATGGGATTTATATACACGAAACGTATGTATGTAGATTTATTTATATACACGAGTAAATACGTATGTATTGCTGACACGTTTTTGTCGCGTGTTTTTTTTTCAGAGCACTCATCGTCGCGATTCATTCTAAACAGGGTACAACACATTCGGCATGACGGGGGTAGCCTTTGTTTCTGTTTTAATGAACTTCTAAATTTGTGACTGATTATTCTTATGAAAGCAATAGCATATTGTTCACCGATTTTGATAGTATTATATGTTGTATATATGTTAGTGGAAAGTAGCAATACAGTATACAATACACAATTTTAATTGGGCGGCACACGACAGTATAATACCGATCGACCAATGATGAAACGTAAAGTACCTAATTGAGCGATACCCTCTACTCTTTAAAATAAATAACGCAACGTTAGCCTTCACATGCATACGTATGTCTGAATATGAACGTGTGTACATATATGTATGTTGGATTTCCTTGTTTGATTTCGCAATGCTCAAATATGAATTTTATATTTTTGTTGATGCACATCAGTTCACGATTCTTTAACCAACAGTAAAGTAAAAAAATACAAACGCTACAGTCAGGAGCTGACTGTATAAGGCCATGGATTATCATAATATACCGTAGGCAATAAGTATAGGTATGCATTTCTAGCGCGTACCAAATTTCATTATATGTGCTTCTTGATTTTTTTGACAAAAACTAAGAATGCAAATTGCGTCTTGTCGTTTTGTTTAATGTCTCACCATTTTCGACGACTGCGAGGGATGTTCAGTGGCTGAGTGGACTGTGTCCCGGACTCTAAGGTCAATGATGTTGAGCGTGTTCGAGGTTCGATTGATGCCGCGATCCGATAAATTTTTTAAGTTATATGTATGTAGTTACGCAATATTGTGATAGAACTTAGTTTTCTTTCGTCGGTACACAACAGCAACTGTAAATCTAATTGTACATAGGTATGTATGTATATACATTCGTGCAATAATGTGTGTTGAAATGGGACGCCAATACATACATGTGGATATGCAGACATGTATGTATGGGCGTGCCACTCGCAAATTCATAACTTTCTGTTATTTTCTATCATTCTAATTGGAAAATATTGAGAGCAAAACAAAGTAGGAAACATCCAATTGGAATCTTACTGAACTTGCAAAGTCATAACAGACAAAATACGGAAAGAGTGACGGCATCGAAGAACGCATTAGTTCGCGTTTTTTGATGCGTGCTAAATAATATAAAAATACTTAACTTTATTTATAAATTATTAATATTATTTATAGCTATTATAATTTGATTGTCTTTCATATGAAAACAAAGTAATGAATATTTTTTTTATTTTTATTGAAATTTAATTAAATAATTTAATTTGTTTGACTGTAACTTTTCTTTTAGTTTATTAGAATAAAATAAATAAACAAAATAAAATAATAAATAAAAATTCGCACCCGCCTCAACCGGGAGTTGAACACACGCACTCTCTCGCAGCCGTCCGTCACTCTAACCACTCGGGTATTGCCTCACTGTTTGACACATCGGCAAAACTGCATTGTGAACCAATTCTGTTACCATACAATGCAAATAAAAAGTTTAATAAAATGCTGTGTATCTGACGCTAGATTTGAACTTCGGTATGCTTGCGTAAATTAGGTATACTTAAGTATATATGTTCAAAGTGAGTTTAATTCGTATCATATCATCATTTATTTATAGTCCGATTTAAATAAAATTTTCCAGGGACCGTAACGGTTATAATTTTTATTAAAAAAATTAAAAAAAAGAGTTATAAACTAATTTTTACTTTAAAAATCATTTTTAATTATTATATTTGATTTTTACAAATAAAAATCAATTTATAACTTTTATATTTGATTTTTAAAATAAAAATAAAAAAGTATTAGTTATGAATTCCTTTTTATTAAAAAAATAAGAAATAAAAATCAAATTAAAATTGCTCATAAACCGAGAGTCATATATCATATATTGGTAAATATATATGATCTACACTGCAATACCTACCAATTTCAATTTGATTTTTATTTCTGATTTTAATAATAAAAATCAATTCATAACTCTTACTATTTGATTTTTATTTTAAAAATCAAATATAAAAATTATAAATTGATTTTTATTTTTAAAAATCAAATATAAAAATTGAAAAATGACTTTTAAATTAAAAATTGGAAAAAAAAAGTTTACGCGGTTTTTGTGTTCGCCGATAAAAACTAGCACGGTAGGATTTTTCCCACATTTTTCAGAGCTCTTTAAGAGCTTTGATTTTTTTAATCTCATAATTATTATTTACGGTCCCTGAAATTTTCACATAACGTGGCAAGGTATTTGTCATGTAAGATATACAATTTTGGCTGTTGGGCTAATATTGTAGTTTTTAAATAGTTATTACTGATTTACAGCAGTGGGAAGGGGCGTGTCCAAATTTTAAAAAAACTTTGAGACACTGCAATATATACGCATGTTGTCACAAAATTTAATGACTCTAGCTCTTACAGTTTCTGAGATTCAGGTGTTCATACAGACAGACAGACGGACAGACAGACATGGCTCAATCGGCTACTGATACTGATTCAGAATAGATATAGTTTATGGGGTCGGAGATGCCTCCTTCTGCCTGTTACGCACATTTCCGTTCCGACAAACACAATAGACCATGAATTTTTTTAAAATCCATGGCCTAAAAAAATTAAGAAAACCCTAATTAAGTTAATAAAAAGTACTTTAAACGTAAATATTCATTGCAATTTTCCTTTTACAAAGAATTAGTTGACACACTGTAAATTTGTATGTGTGCGCGTTTGAATTCAAAAAAGAAAAAGAAAAAAAAAGGGGGGGGGGGGGGAAGGGGGGGGGGGGGGGGGAAAAAAAAAAAAAAAAAAAAAAAAAAAAAAAAAAAAAAAAAAAAAAAAAAAAAAAAAAAAAAAAAAAAAAAAGAAGAAGAGGGGGGGGAAGGGGGGGGGGGGGGGGGGGGGGGGGAAAAAAAAAAAAAAAAAATGCGTGTGCATAGAAAAGTAGAAACACAGTTCGCGCTACGCTCTCGTATTCTCTTTCCCTTTGTTCTCTGCATAAGCATTGCCAATGCTAGTCTTCATACAAAATCCCTTATTTCGAGCAAATGTTCCTATCTCAGCTATGTTATAGTGATTTGGTTTTAATGTTATTTTACCAGAATATTATATAAATACTGACGCAGTCTATTTCTTGCCAATATTTTCAAAATCATATAAAAAAAATCAGTAAGAAAAGCAACAGTCGCGCAACACGCGACAGTGGGATACCCTTCGACCTATGTTCCGTGTAGTTTAATTTGTTAAATTCAAAATCATATAAAAAAACCAGTAAGAAAATCAACAGTCGCGCAAAATGTGACAGTGGGATACCCTTCGACCTATGTTCCCTAGTAGTTTAATTTGTTAAATTTATACACATATGCATATGCACATGCTTTGAAATTAATTCCGACAGATAGCGCATACTTTCTTAAATAACTTCTGTGATTATTGTCCGATCATATTGTAAGTCAGAAAGTTGTATCTTTTATACAGCGTTTATAAATTGAGTTCAAAAATTAAATTATTCATTTGCTGAGGAGGTGGGCGTGCCATCCAACAATTGAAATAAACATGATCTGCGCCATGCTAAATTTGGTTTCTCTAACTCTTATAATAGCTGAGATCTGTGTGTTCATCTGGTCATCCGGACATCCAGACAGACAGACATAGTTCAATCGACTCGGCTACTGATTCTGACCAAGAATATATATACTTTATGGGGTCTCCCACGCCTTCTTCTGTCTGTTACATACTTTTGCACAAAGTTAGTATATACTTTTTAGACCATCTTCAATGGTCAAAGGGTTTAATCAGCCGATAAGATGTATGTATGTATTTCGGTCCGATCAAACTCTTTCCAGAAGTTTTCAACACCCAGAAAACGACAGCTGCGACACTATTAAGTATTTACATTCTTGATCTAGTTGTTGCAACGCAATTTAGTCTATGAGTTTCAGAGCTGCCTTGAAACTTGGCACAGGTCGAATGATATGTATATACATATATGTATAGCACATAGTACAAATGTTTGTACGGTATTTTGGCATACATAGTTTTGCCGTTCACGTTTCCGTATGTGTTGTTGTTAACTTACATGTTTATTTCGATTTGTCTTTTCGCGTATTTTTGTTTTTGTTTTTCATTAGCGTCAACGTCGATGCGTCGACAGTGTCGCCAAAGACGTGACAAGTACATACATATGTATGTATATTCTTTTAACTATCGCATGCTTTTGTTTTGCTATTTTGTTCATTTGTTTTGACCATGGTCTTTTGTCTCCCACTACGCATTAACTGAAGCATATTTAAAGAGTATTTGATAATTAACACCTACAACGCCTTGTTCTTTTTTTAATTGTTTTATTATTATAAGTTAGCACTTTGTTGTATTTTTGTTTTGCTGATCCCATTATTTTTCTTTTGGCCTTTCCTATAAATTCGTCAGTTGCCCAATTTGTACTTAGACATATGTACATACAATGTACATTCCTTATTATCAATACAAAGTTTTAAAAATTTGATTAGTAACAGAGTACTTTTGCTCTCCTACTCTACCATTTTGTTTTGAACGCAGTCTTTTTGTGTTTTCACATTTTTTAAATACTTTAGGTTTTGGTTAATAAACATAGTTCACTTTTGACAAAGCTTTTAATAAGAATAATCTTTAATTATTATTGTTTATTTTATGTACAAATTCATTTATTAAACTTTAAATGTTATAAAGAATTACAAAATAGTCGTCTAACGTTGCACCGGACATCAATCCCTTTCCGCCACTCGACTTCTCTCACGGGTCTCACTCAACCGACGATTGGCGACAGACTGACGTGAAATTTTCTTGGTCGTGTAATATGAAAAACAATAATAACAAAAAAGATTATCGAACTACTGTGAATCTGTATTCTGTTGCTCATTCTAGTCTCTCTCTCTCTCTCTCTCTCTCTCTCTCTCTCTCTCTCTCTTTTCGCCCTCTACAACACTCATTCATAGCGTCTTCAATGGTCGCTAGGAAAAATTAAAACAATATATACTCTTAGTGAAAAGAAATTTGTTTTGATGTGAAGTTGGCTGCGCTTGGCTCTCAGTGCCGTTAGTGGTTTGAAACTTGGCTAGTGCCTCCACTAATTTTTAGGTAGTACAAGTACGAAAGCTAAAGTCGAAGTTCGCGACTTTTTATTTCGCTATTTAGGGTTTTTAAAGCAAACTTAGGTAATTATTAAATATGTGCCCTCAGCTCCGATTTTTTTAAAAATTTTTTTTACAGGTAGGGCTATATTTATGATGAATTTAGGTGAATGACAGAAGTCTCGGACTCCTAGTTTTTTTAATTGAATTTTGAAAATAATTAAATTTTGCATGTATTTTTTTGTTGGCCAATTCTAAGTAAAACGTCACGATGATGCGCACAGTGGCCTACAAGCGATTTATTTCAAACGAAATGTTATTTAAACACAATAATGTTTTATTTTATGAGTTGTATATTGGTTGAAAATTTCGGCGCCTACAACTAGAACTCGGAGATCGGCAGACGGGCGCCAACGAAGATGTTTAATAGCTCAATATGATTTTAGAATATAATATGTGTTCTACACAAAAATATTTTTTTTAGAATAGAGCGAGAATAGAAAATTTTTTGCCTGCAGCGCGCTGTTTTTTCTAAACACTTTGAATTTTCTTGCTTGCTCAGTTTTCATTTGAAATGAATCGGTTTATAAGACACTGTACCGTCACAAAATGTTTCAGGCAGACTGGCGCCTTGCACAAAAAGGCAACAACAAAATACATGCAAATTTAATTATTTTCAAAATTCAATTAAAAAAAAAAACTAGAAGAGTCCGAGACTTCTGTCATTCACCTAAATTCATAATAAATATAGCCCTACCTGGTTTTAAAAAAATCGGAGCTGAGGGCACATATTTAATAATTACCCAAACTTACAGCTTTAAGTTAATTCTAAGAAAAACATTTTACAAAAAAATCGTTATGAAATACCAAATTTGTAAACAAACTGTATATTTGTGCAATAGTAAGACATATTGTTATTGTAAAATAAGTAATCATTTCTCTTCTAGGTTTCATACAAACACAAGCGGAACATCATAGATTGGACTAATATAACGTATAGATAGCATAAAATATATCGGAAAATCCTATAATTCGGAAATCGAGAACAGTGCTACTAGGAGACATGAAACATGACTTGAATAATTTCTGTGTTCAATCAGATCAGTGATTGCAATTCAAAATATAGGATGATATGGATTTATGACTTGAATATTTTGCCTAAAAGACGCTTACTATCGAATAAACAGCGTATAATATACAAGCGCCTTGGTGTAAAATTTGCTGCATTCTTAAAATTTTCACAAACTATTGTATTTTTGCACTTTTTGAAGATTTTCAACCATCGAAAGGTAAAATTATGCATTACCCAAATCAAAGGTAAATATTACAATAGCATATCATATAAGAATTTTAGTAATCATTATGAGTGCCGTAAGAATCAGGGGTATACAACCCTGTTCAAATTTACTCTCACTTACTGGGAAAATCGGGCATGGAGTAATAAAAGTCCGTGTGGTAATAGTGCAATTGGCCAGCGCTTATCGGCGAGGTCCGTTTCAATAATAATTTGCTTGGCATGTTGAAACCGTAGAGCCTTGATAAACGATCTGAAACTCGTGAATTATGGTTAACAACTAAAATGAAAATCTTTGAGCGTTTAAAATGACTATCAGCAACTCGACTGATTGCCGTCTGTTGACTCAAGCGATATCGACCAATCTAAATAGACTCCGGCACTAGGGGCCAGAAACCCGAGTTTGGAACAGAAAATGGGTGCTTGGGTATCTTGAGACTGATAGAGATGCACATAATCATTCTCAAAGCAAGTTATTTTCATTTATTGGCAAAGTACACTACTAAACCTACATACATTGTTTAAAATGTAGAAAGTACACAATATATAATGTATACATGTATGAGTATGCATATTGATAAGATACGAATACAGTGTACTATGAGTAAAATTTCCATTTATCGAGCATAAAATACCAGGGAGGAATTTTACGATAAAACCATTTAATTGTCAAAGAGAACTGGCCAACTATATGGAATATAATCGACAACATTGCCATTAATCTCTGTACCAAAATTAAAAAAGCGGATGACTAGTCTTAAAGGTTAGAAGAATTTTGTATAATAAATTCTTTGAGTACAGGTAGTATTTTTTTATTCAGTAAATTATTCTTATAGTTAGTACAATTTAAGAAAAGGTGCTTGTCAATTTTGGTCTAGAAGTAATTTACTGCCAGAAACTAAGTATACAGAAGTATGTGTTATCTATGTGTGCTTCGAACAGTATTAAAATTCTTGCATATTTTTGCCAATAAGCCTCTCCAAATTACAGACATGTTAAATTAAATCAGTTGGAGTTGTTCATTGCTTGTTATTATAAAAATTAAAAGAAATGATATACTTGTAGTTATATAATCAAATTGTGGAAGTAGTAAGGGTCTATATATTAGTCGAACAGGTCAAATTTAGTTGCGATAGCTTGGTAAATAATTAAAGTTTTTCGACAAAAACTACATTTTGTGGGATTGTTTCTATGAAAACTATGGTAGTTGTTTGATTGCGACAAAAAGTAAGTAGCATTTTCAAAATATAGTTGGTTTTTTATATGGTAAGTTTCATTGCGATATCATGGAGTACAACGGATTCCGGTCAATGGTTCCATAATAGCTTTACGAGTACGATGTGGCTTATATGTACAAAATGTAACTGTAAGAACTGTGTGTATCAAGTTACAGCGCGCTGTGATCATTATTGGATTTTATCCTCCCAAAATGGGTATTTTAACCATAGTGCATTGGGAGATAGGAGTGTAGACAGCTTCTGTCGGACTACTCAATGCCCATTCTGTTACTAACATTCTGCAACATATTGCCTTTTCGATTTTACACTCAAAAACAGCACTGCTAGTAGCTAATAAAATAGACTGTAGCTTGAATGGAATATCGACTCCGATATTAATGCTGCCCCAAAATATACGGAAGATAGACTTTTCCCAAAAAACGGATTTTTATTTTTTTTGCCATGTCGGCGGATGGAAATATTAGGTATTTTTATAGCAACCCTGTATATGTATCATATATATACATACATATGTGTATATGTATGTAGGTATCTTTAGCTTTTATAATAGCTGAGATCTGTGTGTTTACACAGCCAGACATGGCTCAATCGACTCGGTTAGTGATCCTGAGTAAGAATATATATACTTTATGGGGTCTCCCACGCCTCGTTCTGCCTGTTACATACATTTGCACAAATTTAGTATACCCTATTTTGACCATTTTCAATGGCCGAAAGGTATAAAAAAGACGCTTAACGAAGAGTCATTATTTTTTAACAAATAAAAATCACGCCATTATATACCTATATATAATTATATTTCTGGTACTTAACAAATGCTTACGTATGTGCGAGATTGAAAAGGCAATAGTAGCAATAATTTTTGTTAAATTTCGTGCTCAAGATAAAAAAGTTTATCAAAATTGGATGAGTGGTTTCTTATTGTTATAAGAGGTCTACTTATCTTTCGTTACTTGTATACTCTTCCAGTTATTTCTTTAACTATGCGCGGTTTTAATTTTCCT
Source organism: Zaprionus nigranus (assembly GCA_018903425.1). Taxonomy (NCBI): domain Eukaryota; kingdom Metazoa; phylum Arthropoda; class Insecta; order Diptera; family Drosophilidae; genus Zaprionus; species Zaprionus nigranus. The sequence goes on along the minus strand of JAEIGD010000036.1, from coordinate 626,251 downwards.
AATTTCACACATTTATTAAGCATTAGTTCGTCTGAAATTGTTTGGCAATCAATGGTACTTTATATCATACTTTATATGATAATATCCTAATCACGGTGATATCTTGTTTCATTATCCAGCCGAGGGCATAATAACTATTAAACCAATAAATGCGTATCTTGTGAATATTATCTCTAGTTGATTTGCTTATCTTAGAAATTATCATAAAGTTGCAATGTTTATAGTAGCATTAAGGCTTTTCGACTTATCTAGAAGTCTTGCCTACACAGCTTAAGGCACTTTTATAGTTGGTTTACAAAAACCAAGTACCAAAAGCTTTCTTGTCCCCAACAGAAAAATACCACTCGAATTTGTTTGCAGACTGTTACAAAAAGATTATGTCGCCTATAATATCATATTTTATAGCTGAGATCTCGACGTTAAAGCAAATGGATAGAAAGACAAGCGATCAGACGGACAAACAGATGCATAGGTTGATCCTGAGTAAGAATATTTATATTTTTAAAGAGGTTTGCTACGCATCCTTCTCCAGGATACATACATTTGCATACCCATTTTGAGTATTTTAAATTTTAGAAGGGTATAAAAAGTAGAAATGGAAAAATCACAGAGACTTCTAGCTTTTACCTCAAATCCTAACAGTATGCTTCATTTGCCTAGAAGCTATTTTGCGTAGTGAATATTAAATAGTTTCACATCGTGAAGGATAAAATAATTTTGAAAAGAAGTTTGCAAGGTATATATTGTATATTCTGAATCAGTATCAACAGGGAAATTTATGTAGCCCAGACTGTCAATTGCAACGCAAGGTAGTCTTAATAATGTTTCTTAATGCTGCACGCTATACAAACAATCGGCTAATTTTAGTTATTCTTCAAGACATTCCAACCACATTTAACATACAATTTCTGACTTTTTAGGCCATTGATTTTAAAAAAATTCATGGTCTATTGTGTTTGTCGGAACGGAAATGTGCGTAACAGGCCGAAGGAGGCATCTCCGACCCCATAAACTATATCTATTCTGAATCAGTATCAGTAGCCGAGTCGATTGAGCCATGTCTGTCTGTCCGTCTGTCTGTCTGTCTGTCTGTCTGTATGAATACCTGAATCTCAGAAACTATAAGAGCTAGAGTCATCAAATTTTGTGACAAAATATGTATATATTGCAGTGTCTCAAAGTTTTTTTTTTAAATTTGTACACACCCCTTCCCGCCTCTGTAAATTAGTAATAACTATTTAAAACCTACAATATTAGCTCAACAACCAAAATTGTATATCTTACATGACAAATACCTTGCCACGGGCGTTATGTGAAAATTTCATTAAAATCGAACTATAAATAAGTGAGATATGACACGAATTAAACTCACTTTGAACATACATATATAATTAATAATTTAATTAAGCATACCGATTTAATTTACGTAAGCATACCGAAGTTCAAATCTAGCGTCAGACACAGCATTTTATTAAACTTTTTATTTGCATTGTATGGTAACAGGTATGTATGGTATGTAACATTGTATGGTTCAGAATGCAGCTTTGCCGATGGACCAAGGAGTGAGGCAATAGCCGAACGGTTAGAGTGGCGAACGGCTGCGCAAGAGTGCGTGTGTTCAACTCAACTCCCGGTTGAGGCGGGTGCAGATTTTCATTTATTAATTATTTCTTATTATTTAATTTTGTTTGTTTATTTTATTCTAATAAATTATTTAATTAAATTTCAATAAAAAAAAAAAAAATTTCATTACTTTGTTTTCATATGAAAGACAATCAATATAATTAGCTATAATTAAGCTATAATTAATATTAATTATTTATAAATAAAGTTAAGTATTTTTATATTATTTAGCACGCATCAAAAAAACGCGAACTAATGCGTTCTTCAATGCCGTCACCTCTTTCTGTATTTTATCTCATGACTTTGCAAGTTCAGTACGATTCCAATTGGATGTTTCCTACTTTGTTTTGCTCTCAATATTTTGCAATTAGAATGATAGAAAATAACAGAAAGTTATGAATTTGCGAGTGGCACGCCCATACATACATGTCTGCATATCCACATGTATGTATTGGCGTCCCATTTCAACACACATTATTGCACGAATGTATATACATACATATGTACAATTAGATTTGCAGTTCCTGTTGTGTACCGACGAAAGAAAACTAAGTTCTAATTACATACATATATTGCGTAACTGAAACTAAAAATCGCCTACCGCCGCCGCCCCTCTTTAATGTTTTTGAGCTTTTAATTTATTTAAAAAAAATTATGAAAAACAAAAGAATTTCACATGTCGATCGAGGCAGCAACCGAAGATTGAACACGCTCAATATCTTTGATATTAGAGTCCGGGACACAGCCCACTCAGCCACTGAACATCTCTCGCAGTCGCCGAAAATGATGAGATATTAGACAAAACGACAAGACGCAATATGCATTCTTAGTTCGTTAAGAAGAAGCACGCGTACCGTTCGCTAGAAATGAATACCTATACCTATTGCCTACGGTATACTATGATAATCTATGGCCTTATACAGTCAGCTCCTGACTGTAGCGTTTGTATTTTTCTATATATAATGAGTGATTTTTTAGCTATTATCTTCCTGGCAACACTGGGATAAACAGCTGACGCACGCTTCGTGTTTTGTATCACTGTCAAACAAATCAGTTTGGTCCATAATTTAACCATGAATCGTCTTACAAACGAACAACGCTTGCAAATTATTTAATTTTATTATTAAAATGTGTGCTCGTACATCGATTTGGGTTATTATTCTCTTATACACCGGGTAAGCGTGTGCGCTGTTTCAGAAAAGCAGATTTTCTAATGTTAAATAATCTTACTTCTAACTTTTATTGGTCTGATCTTAACCTCTGCACTGATATGGCATTGGCCATTAATGTATATTATAACACCATTAGTTCATTTTTGATATCTGTGTTCCGCGATTTTATCCGACAGTCTGAAGTAAGCCCCCGTTGTTTACAAAAGAGCTGTCACGCCTAAAAAATTTATAGAACGGCTTTTTTAAAAAATATAAGCTTAAAAACTCTCCTATAGTCTTTTCTCGCTACTTAACTGCTACTTAACTGCTCGGTCAAACAGTTTTATAGTTTTGTTAACATGACGTCAGCGGGTTTTCCATGTAAATTGGAATTTGAAAATGCTATTGCAGATACGGATCAGGCCATGGCCGATATGTTTGCTATGTTTTATTAAACTTCTTATTTACCTTCTACCCAAAATACTTTGTCGTATCCATATAATATTCCCAGTTCGAATGGTATCTTCACTCCTCTACTGAATGAAAGTTCAATCATTAGAGATATTCACTTTGTTACACCACTTTACTCTTCAGGCCCTGATGGAATTCCCGAGTGCGTCCTACGGTTCTGTGCTAATTCCCTAAGTAAGCCGTTGCTAAAATTATTCTCGATGTCCTTAGAGCCTTATTTTTTTCCTTCCATTTGGAAGGAGTCATTCATTATTCCCTTACGCAAAAAGGGCAGCAAGTGGACTAACAATAGAGGCATCTCTAAGCTATCGGTCCTACCTAAATTCTTCGAGAATGTCTTAACCACTCATTTTCAACACTTTTCTAGATCCGTCATTCCCCTTTGTCAACACGGATTCATTGAACGTCGTTCTACTACGACAAATTTGCTTCAGCTGACATCCTTTGTGGTACAGGGAAATCAGCAAAATCTTCAAACTGATGTCATTTATTCCGATTTCAGTAAAGTTTTTGAATACGTAAATCATTCCCTCCTTGCCCAAAAGATAAATCTTCTTGGTTTTTCGTCTGAACTTCTTAATTGGATTGTTAGTTATCTGACTCACAGAACTCAAATGGTGCTCTTTAAAGATTGCCTTTCAAACCCACTTGATGCCACCTCTGGTGTTCACTCTTTTCATCAATGGCCTTCCGCTTGTCAAACGATCTGCTCGCACTGTTATGTATGCAGATATTTGTAAAGCTGTGTTTTCAATTTAAAGATGCCTTTTGTCACTGCTAATTTATTAGTTCTGAATTAGTATTAGTTCTAAACGCAAGCTGATGATATTCTACCGAACCGGCACTAAGTTGACATACTATACACTTTGTGGTTGTGCTTTGGAAAGAATTGCCTTAGCTGACGATCTTGCTATCCGCTTGGATCGTAAACTAAATTTTTCGGAACATATTTGTACTATGGTCAATAAGGCTATGGGAATGCTTGGCTTTATTAAGCGATGGTCTAAGGAGTTTGACGATCCTTATTTAACAAAGACCCTTTATACCTCACTTGTTCGCATTGAATCCGTGCGAAAGAACTTTTTAATTTTCGCTTTGCGAGGTCTAAACTGGGATGTAGATTTAAGACTTTCTTTTTATACAAATAGACTAGATTACTTAATTTACCGTCCTTAGCTTACCGTAGAACTCTGCTTGGTGTAGTGTTTATGAATTATCTAATCCAAGGGGACGTTGAGAAAGTGTTGACCTGGTTAGCCAGTTAAACTTCGGTGTTCCTTGTAGAACTACCTGTAACTACGTACTACTTACTCTTTCCAATTGTAGATTGAACTATGGCCTGCATAATCTATTCTGGGTATTATGTTCTGATTTCAATAAGTACTATTTCATATTAATAAATACAAACTCTGTACCAGCATTAAAATTGCTTCTTATGTCCTACCTTGGTAGAAAATAAATTTTCCTCGAAATGCATGTCTATTTTTTCTTCGCTTCTATCTGCATGCTCGCGACATTTTTTATACCCTTCGACCATTGAAAATGGTCAAAAAAGGGTATACTAACTTTGTGTGAATGTATCTAACAGGCAGAAGGAGGCGTGGGAGACCCCATAAAGTATTGCTCAGGATCACAAGCCGAGTCTTTTGAGCCATGTCTGTCTGTCCGTCTGTCTGTCTGTCTGTCTGTCTGTCTGTCTGTCTGTCTGTCTGTCTGTCTGTCTGTCTGGTCCGTCTGTGCGTCTGTCTGTCCGTCTGTCTGTGTGAACGCGCAGATCTCAGCTATTATAAAAGCTAGAGTTACCAACTTTGGCAGGAAGACTCCTATGTACTATAAGTAGATCAAGTTTATTTCCAATGTTAGGTGCTACGCCCACCGCCCCCACAAATCAATAATTTAATTTTTGAACTCAATTTGTAAGCGCTGTATAAAAGCTACAACTTTCTGACATTAACATATACTAAGCTGAATGAAATATCTATGTATTCTCCAAATTACAATCCGATCGGACAATAATCACAGAAGTAATTTAAGAAAGTATAAGCATAAAACCAAGTGCTTCTGTCAGCTAACAAGGGAGGCGGGCGAGCGCGAAGCGCGAGCGCCATCTGTCTGGATTAATTTCAAAGCATGTGCTTATGCATATGTGTATGAATTCAACAAATTAAACTACACAGGAACATAGGTCGAAGGGTATCCCACTTTCGCGTTTTGCACGACTGTTGCTCTCGTTGTTTTTTTTTTTTTTTTTTTTTTAACTTTTCTATAGCTCTTAAAAATCACCCTTTAATATACTACTATAACATGCGTATAGTTGCCAAGGAACAATTAATTAATATATATTCCGATGACAATTATTATGCATGTTCGAGGGCCCCGCCCGGGCGTTACAACTCTTTAGTACTTATATAGTGCTCACTGTACTTTGCGAGCAGAAACCTGTTTTTCAAAATACAGAGAATAAATTCCTACGATCTTAATTCATTCATAGCAAATACATCGTGTTCACAACTTCTTTAATTATTTTATTTGTGTGCTCTCATATACATGTATCGAAGAGAGAAGAATGCGTGTGTGAGAATGATAAAGACTGTGTGTGAGAAAGAGAAAGACTTGGGGAACAAAATAGAAAGAAAGACACTCAGTCGAATCTCATGAAGTGAAGGAAAAATATATTATGTATATTGAAGAAGGAGACAGATAGAATAAGAGATAGAGAGAGAGGTTTAGAAATTGATATTCGGATCGAGAGTTTGTGAGATGGGTTGTGATAGAGCGTCAGAAAAAGTTAAAAAAGTGAAAGAAGATTGAGTTCCTAAGATCTTAATTCATTCATAGCTAATCCGCTGTGCTCCGTTCCTATTTTTACCATTTTCATTTAAGTGCTTTCGGATACACAACGTTGTATGTCTTTCCATCTGGCACATATTCGAATAAATATGAAAGTTTTCCGGCACAGACCACATTTAGTTGTCCATGTCAAATTAATGTACTTTCCAAATATTAAGCCACACATTTGCAACGATTGTCCTTGTGCTTTGTTGATAGACATTCCAAAAGCGAATCACACCGGAACTGCAAACGTTTGAATTCCAATGGCATATCTGTCGGGATTATTCGGATACGTGGCAACAGTACGGGTTCACCTTTACTTTTCTGTCCAGTCAAAATTGTTGCCTCAATAATATTGTTCAACATTTTCGTGATTCACAGTCTGGTTCCGTTGCAAAGTCGCGGTGGAATTTGTCGAGCCAGTTAACTTTGAATAAAAATCAAGCGAATTTAAGAATTCAGTTGGATAGTTGACAATTTCGACATTCACGACAGTATCAATCGACTTATTTTTTTGTTTCGCTGGGTACTCCATTCTGAATAGCGAAGGTACGATAATGGTATTGATGTTTCGATGTTTTTAACCGTTAATATAGAACGCATACTGGGCCACTGATGATTTTTATAGGTGTGTTCAATGTTTGGGAAAAACTTTTTCCACCAAATTATCTAAGTTTTCTGTGATCTTACGGAAGTTTGATGGCAAGATGATATATTATTAACGAAAAGGAACAAAACCAACATGATAACATCATGGATCATTCATAATTCTTCCTTTAACCCGAAATTCGATGTCCTTCAATCGGATATTTGACATATGTACTATAAGTAACTTGATAAAGTATGGGTGAGAATTTTATTATTTTATAGTATTTTGCAATTAAGCTTTTATATGATAATTATTTTTGAAAAACATACCATTTCACTTTTTCCCAAAATGGTTTCTGTCAACTAATATTCCATCTTTCCTTTCTCTTAGTGAACGCACGTCAATCATGTCTTAAACTGTAGTAACAGTCTGTTACTAACAGAACGTTAGACTTATGTTTTGTCTCCGATCCATTAAGGGCGAGTCTTAACAAGGCACAACCACTTTCTCTTGCTGAAGATTCTTACCATCGTACTCTTGAAGTTACTTTTGATTTAGGCGCATGTATTGTATAGAAAAGCAGATTTTAACTTATTAAATACGTTAATTTCCCAATGTAATTGGTCGGAACTGTATTTGTCGACTAATATTTCAGTAGCGACCAATATATTTTATAACACAATTAACCCCTTTTTTGTTATTTGTGTTCCGTGCTTTTATCTAACATCCTCCAGTAAGCTGTCATGGTTTACAATAGAGTTGTCACGGTTAAAAAATTTAAAGTCAAGTCTTTTTAAAAAATAAAAGCAGTAACTCGCGGGATCAGATGATTCATTCATAATTCTTCCTTCAACCCGAAATTCGATGTCCTTCAATCGGTTATTTGACATAAGTACTATAGGTAACTTGATGAAGTACGGGTGAGAATTTTATTATTTCAGTTTGCAATTAAGCGTTCATATTGCTTCAATTATTTTTGAAAAACATACCATTTCACTTTTTCCTGAAATGGTTTCTGTCGACTCATATTCCATCTTTCCTTTCTCTTAGTGAACGGACGTGTTTTTTATACCCTTCGACCATTGAAAATGGTCAAAAAGGGTATACTAACTTTGTGCAAAATGCAAATGTATGTAACAGGCAGAAGGAGGCGTGGCAGACCCCGCAAAGTATATATATTCTTGCTCAGGATCACTAGCCGAGTCGATTGAGCTATGACTGTCTGTCTGTCCGGATGTCCGGATGTCCGTCTGACCAGATGAACACACAGATCTCAGCTATTATAAACGCTAGAGATACCAAATTTGGAATGAAGGTTCCTATGTACTCGGCGCAGATCAAGTTTATTACAAATGTTAGGTGCCACGCCCACCGCCCCCAGAAATCAATAAATAAATTTTTGAACTCAATTTGTAAGCGCTGTATAAAAGATACAACTTTCTGACTTTAACTAATACTAAGCTGAATGAAATATCTACGTAGTCTCCAAATTACAATCCGATCGGACAATAATCACAAAAGTTATTTAAGAAAGTATGAGCATAAAACCAAGTGCTTCTGTCAGCTAACAAAGGAGGCGGGCGAGCGCGAAGCGCGAGCGCCATCTGTCGGGATTAATTTCAAAGCATGTGCATATGTACATATATGAGTACATACATAGGAACATACATACATATGTCGAAGGGTATCCCACTGTCGCGTGCTGCGCGACTGTTGCTTTTACTGGTTTTTTTTTGTGAGCTTCGATTTTTTTTGAGTCTTTATGGCTGGGCTTCGCTGATCGGCGCTGCCATCGACGTAGGGTTTAAATATAAGAATTTTCTCTTAGCATAAGTCAGTCTTTAAACGTAACGCCGAGTATCAATCATGATTGTGTTGATTTGCAAAACCTAAAGTGCTCAATTAAATGTTTGTTTAACTAACACGACTCAGACAATCTTTACTTACATGCCTGATAAATTAGTCAAACTATTCTTTGTTTGCTGGTTGTTATGCATTGGTTCTGCATTTTTTGGTGATTTGTATTTATCTTCTCTTTACGGTAAGCGACGTTGTTGTTAATCTAATCTCTTTCTCTCGCGTAGATACCTCTTCTTGTTTTTGTTTGTTTTCTTTTTAGCTGTTTTTATTAGTACAGTAGATGTCCCCTAAAATAGACGTTTTAATTTGTTTTAGAAAATCCTGCCTTTTGCAGGTTGCCACCGACCAGGCAAGCATTTCGTGTTGGCTATATTATAACGTAGTACACGCGAAGTGTGCAGGTTTTACTGGACCGACGGCTGACGTCGTAGCCAGGCGCACTAGGTTGCGTTATTGCTGCGATATGTGTAGGGAGGTGGAGAGCGAAATGATCTCATTTATGAGTGATATTAAGACTGGATTCAGGGACCTGGTTGGAAGTTTTCGTAAACTTTCCATCCAGTTCTCGTCGCTCAATTCGTCTTTCAATAACCTTAAGTTATTGAATGAATCCCCAAAGCGCAAGAAATCCAACCGCACAGGAAAGTCTTTAGTTAGCGCCACCCAGCTCCCTCTAATTGACCAGCCATGTACGCCAGTGACACAGGTAAAGTCCGCTGTGGTTTCGTTGTCCGTGCCACAGATAATAGTTTTGCCTAAGGCGTGTTCAAGTTCTGGTTTACCAGAAGAGAATCTATGCTCTGGAGGCGCCTAAAAAAATTCTAGGTGTTCCACAAAGGAAACAAATTTTTGTTTCTAGGCTTGCCCCTGATGTCCCATCAAATGATGTTACCGCTTATATTTAATCAAAAATTCAAGCCTTGGACATTAAAATGGAAAAATTTAAGTTTTCTTATGAGAGGACCATATTATCCTTCAAAATAAGTGTCCCCAACGAAATTTTGGGCATTATATGCTCGGCTCAATTACGGCCGGAACATGTAATGGTTAAAGAGGTCGCACCAAAGAAGAAAAAAAAATCGACCATCGATTAAACTTCCTTTGCCATCTCTAGCATCCGCCCAAACAAAAACAAATTCAAACAAAAAAAAACTAACATGCTCCTTAACTCTTTCATAAAATGTTAGACGTCTTTGTTGCTTTTCTTACTGGTTTTCTTATCAAATTGTTGTGTTTACTGAGGCTTGGTTTAAGCCGGAGATCCTAAACTCCGAAGTCTTTCTAAACAAGTACACAACCTACAGGTGTGATCGACCTGACCGACGAGGTGGTAGAGTTCTACTTTCAGTAGATTCCACCATTAATTCGGAATTTTTACAGCCGGAGATTCAATTTGGTATTGAATTCCTCTTTGTAAAATTACACTTTCCCGTATTTTTCATTATATAACCTGTTCTTATATTCCACCATCATCGGAATTATTATTCTATTTGCATCATTTGTGACTATGTTTAGTCTGTTATCAGACAGAGATCACTTTTCAGTCTTTGGGGACTTCAATATTCCAGATTGTAATTGGACCCTGTTGATTCAAATTCTCTGCTGCCCTCACGGCAACATGACCTTTTTTGACGGTCTGTTCGATATGTCATTGTCGCAGGTCAATCATGCCTTAAATTGTAGTAACTGATCGTTAGTCTTATCTTTGTCACCGATCCATATACAGTGAGTCTAAACAAGACACAACCACTTTATCTTCTTGAAGATTCTTACCATCCCACTTCTGAAGTTACTTTTGATGAACTTGAAAAATCGTGTAATCGTGTACGCTGCTTTAGAAAAGCAGATTTTAACTTATTAAATACGCTAATTTCCTAACCCGATGGGTTGGACCTGTATTTGTCGACTGATATTTCAGTAGCGACCAATGTTTTTGATAACACCATTAACTCCTTTTTTTGATATTTGTGTCCCGTGCTTTCATCCAACATCGTCGAGTAAGCCGCCATGGGTTACAAGAGAGTTGTTACGGTTAAGAAATTTAAAGTCAAGCCTTTTAAAAAAAATATAAAAGCAGACTCCCGCTACTTAAGCGCGAGGTCAGATTTTACAGTCTTAAACACGAAATGTTATAAGAATTATTTAACTCGTTGTAAGGCTGAGTTTATTCAAACCCCAAACAGTTTTATAGTTTTGTTAACACGAACTAAATTAACGTTTGAAAATACTAGTGCAGACAACGACCAAACCATGGGCGATTTGATTGCAAAGTTTTTCCAAACGACTTATTCACGTCCTAGACATAGTACTCACTTTTATCCATACAACATTTCAAGTTCGAATGGTATCTTCTCTCCCTTTCTAAACGAAAGCTCACTTGTCAATGATCTTTATTTAGTTAAACCAGTTTTTTCACTAGGCCCCGACGGTATTCCCGTTTGTATTCTTCGATTCTGTGCCAACTCCTTAAATACAGTAAGGTATTGCTAAAACTATTTTCGCTGTCCTTAGAAACTTCACTCTTTCCTTATATTTGGAAGGAATCTTTGTTTTTGGCCCCTGCTTAAAAAGGGCAGCAGTTCTAATGCAAGCAATTATAGAGGTATCTCTAAATTGTCGGCTATACCTAAATGAATGTTATAACTCCACACTTGCAACATTCCTGTAGATCCGTTATTTCGCCTTTTCAAAACGGATTTATTAAACGTCGTTCAACTATGACAAATTTGCTTGAGCTTACATCCTTTGTGGTAAAAGGATTTCAGGAAAATCTTCAAACTGATGTTATTTATACTGATTTCAGTAAAGCTTTTGACTCAGTGAGTCATTCCCTTCTGGCACATAAGCTTGACTTTCTAGGTATTTCACCAAAACTACTTAGTTGGATTGTTAGCTATCTGACTTACACAACTCAAAGAGTCCTCTTTAAAACCTCCCCCTCTAACCCATGCCACATCTGGTGTTCTTCAGCGGAGTCATCTTGGTCCCCCTGCTTTTTACGCTTTTTATACCCTTCGACCATTGAAAATGGTCAAAAAAGGGTATACTAACTTTGTGCAAATGTATGTAACAGGCAGTAGGAGGCGTGGGAGACCCCATAAAGTATATATATTCTTGCTCAGGATCACAAGCCCAGTCGATTGAGCCATGTCTGTCTGTCTGTCTGTCTGTCTGTCCGTCTGTCTGTGTGAACGCACAGATCTCAACTATTATAAAAGCTAGACTTACCAAATTTGACAGGAAGACTCCTGTGTACTATAAGCAGATCAAATTTATTTCAAATGTTAGGTGCCACGCCCACCGCCCCCGTAATTAAAAAAATTTAATTTTTGAACTCAATTTGTAAGCGCTGTAAAAAGCTACAACTTACTGACTTTAACATATGCTAAGCTAATCTACCAGAAGTTATTTAAGAAAGTATGAGCATAAAACCAAGTGCTTCTGTCAGCTAACAAGAGAGGCGCGAAGCGCGATCGCCATCTGTTGGGAATTATTGTAAAGCATGTGCATATGCATATGTGTATGAATTTAACAAACTAAACTACACGGGAACATAGGTCGAAGGGTATCTCACTGTCGCGTGCTGCACGACTGTTGCTTTTCTTACTGGTTATCAATGACCTTGCATTGGTCATAAGTGTTAGGTATTATAAGCTTATCATAACACGTTCACACTTAAGCGCCTGCATGTCATGTAAATTCATATTAATAAAACAGTTGGAACTCAAGCTTGTATGAATACACAACAAATTGGCGACGAGGCACAAAAGTAAAAAAAAAAAGTGCAAAAGAAAGACAAAGAAAAAACGAAAATTGAATTGGCGGACAGATTAAAAGCAAATGAGCGTAAAAGAGGAAAAATCTACCAACATGACCGAATCAGCATCTCTTGAAAAATTCTGCCAAATGATCAGCATTCCTGAATTCAATCCAGGAAGTGAACCATTTTTGATATGGAAAGAAAAATTTGATATCCATTTGTGCGAATTAAATATCAGTGAAGAAAACACGCAAAAGGCATCGTTACTAAAATCCATTGGATCAGTACCGTACACTGTTCTACACAGCTCGTGCAGTCCACACTCACCGTTATCTAAAACATACAAAGAACTTTGTGAAATATTGCTTATGCTATGCACTGCCAACACTAGTCTTTCGGGAAAGACAAACATTTCACATGTATACAAAAAGTGAAAACGAAACCGTTGCAAGTTGGTATGCACGCGTCAAACAGTTAGCATTGAATTGCAAGTTTGGACAACATCTGGAAGCATTTGTTTTAAACCAATTCATCATGAGTCTTCCAAGTGCAATTTTTGAACGGTTATGTGAAGAAGACGAGCATCTATCTTTGTCGGACGCATTGAGAAAAGCAATGATAATGGAAACGAAGATTACCGCTAAGAGAGCTGAAGAGAACGTGAACTACGTACATAGAAGCAACAACGATAACTTCAAGGGCAAATCAAAGGCGAGACACAACAAAGGCAAAGGCAAATGCAACGAGACGGAAGGCAAAGGTAAAGGCATGCAGAAAAAGGCATGTACGTATTGTGGCTGGCGAAACCATAACTCTGACGAATACAAATACAAAGGCTATGACTATCGTAATTGTGGCAAAAGAGGGCATTTGGAAAAAGTTTGTAAATCAAAATCTGTAAACCATGTATCAAAATTAAATCATTTAAATGTTAACTCAAATACTAATGAAATTGATCAATATTTTTCAGTATTAAATGTGGCTTCAACTACTACTATTTGTGATGTATATAAATTACCGGTAATTATTGATGGATATCACATGAATGTTGTTTGCGACACTGGTGCACCTTGCACATTGATTCCAAAAACAAAATATGAAAAAGCAATTAAGAAGCGGACACTAAGAAAATGTAAAGTCCCGTTTGTAAATTATAATGGTGACACTATCGAATGTTGGTTAGTACGATGCAATGATTGAATTTCGAGGCATAATAAAACAAATTATAGTCGTAGTTACAAATACAACGAGTCCATTTTTAAGAGCCTTTAATTTTGATTCAGTACAGGTTAACAACATAAATGTGAACGAACAATAGTCTGTAGTAACAGAATAAATTAAAAATGAATTTTCGGAAGTATTTAAAACCGATTTGAGTTCATTGAACGCAAGTAAAGTAACATTGCATTTAGAGGATGCTCTAAACCAATATTTATCAAGCTAAGGCAGTTACCACTAGCATGGAAAGATAAAATTGAGCAAAAGCTAAGATATTTAATTGACTTAGATGTTTTAGAGCACGTTGACATTTCTGATTGGGGAACTCCACTGGTGCCAATTTTAAAACCCGATGGTGATATTAGAATATGTGGTGATTATAAAGATACTTTAAACAAATGTCTGATTGATGTAAGATACCCATTACCGAGAATAGACGACATATTTGCAGCACTTCAAGGAGGCACATTATATACAAAGCTTGATTTAAGCAACGCATATAATCACTACACTTAGATGAGGAATCTCAACTAAGATGTACTTGGAACACACACATTGGTCTTTTAAAAGTAAAGCGATTACCTTTTGGTATATTGACAGCAGCAGCTATATTCCAAAAGACAATGGAATGTTTGTTTCAAGGCATGCAAGGCATAGTAGTTTATCAAGATGATATTACTGTGACTGGTGCTAGTTTGCAGGAACATATAATAAACTTAAAAAATATGCTAAGAAGGTTGAAAACAGTTGGACTTAAATTAAATGTAAATAAATGTGAATTTTTCAAGTCCAAGATCCGTTATTTGGGATTTTCTATCGATAAAAACGGTCTGAGCAAAAACAAAGACAGGGTATCATATGTGTTATCAGCACCGACACCTAAAAATATATCACAGCTTAGAGCTTTCATAGAAATAGCTAATTACTATTCAAAATTTGTACATAATTTTGCACAGATAATGAGTCCGTTGTATAAATTATTGCAAAAAGATGTAAAATTTCAATGGTCCGATAGTTGTGAAAACTCATACAACAAAATAAAAGAACAAATAACTTGTGATCAGGTGTTAGTTCACTATAATCCTGATTTACCAATTGTACTTACCACAGATTCTCAGATGGTCTAAAACCAATTGCATTAATTTCAAGGGCACTATCAAAAAGTGAAATTAATTAAAGCACACTTGATGAAGAAGCTTTTGCTATTGTATATAGCGTAATGAAATTGAATCAATATCTATTAGGAAAACTGAAAACTGATCATAAAGCTCTGTTAGGTATATTTGGAGATAAGAAAGGATTGCACACTTATGGCATCTGCACGATTGCAAAGATGGGCATTAATCTTATCAGGTTTTCAATTTACAATAGAATACATTTAAGGTTTGTGGAAAGAAGCAGAGAGCTTGTCAAAAATTCCGCAAATCGAAGTGATTAATAAAAATTATGATTTCAATTATGTAAATTTTATACAATCAAACAGTCCATGTAAATTGAATTTTTTGAGTATTGCTCGTGAAACACGACATGATTCGATCTTGTCAAAAGTTTGTGAATCTTTAAAATTTGGTTCCCTACAAAAATTAAATAAAGATATATTTGGTAGCTTCATCAATAAAGCCAATGAATTGTCTGTAGAATATGACTGTATAATGTAGGGTCATCGTGTCATTATCCCAACTAAACTTAGGCAACAGATTCTACAAGAATTTCATAAGTCACATCTTGGTATGGTGAAAACCAAAATGTTAGCTCGTTCATACGTATGGTGGCCAAGTATGGGCTTAGAAATTGAAAATTTGATTAGAAAATTTATTCCGTGCCAAGAGCAACAACCAAGCCCTGAAAAGTCTTCATTAATACCTTGGAAAACAAATGGACAAATTTGGAGCAGAATCCATGTAGATTTTGCAGGACCAATTAAAAATCATTACTTAATGGTTGTAGTTTGTTCATATTCCAAATGGGTCGAAGTTTTCAAGACAATCATTCACAATATCTAAATTACGAGAATTGTTCTGTAGAAAATTGTTCTGATACGTTAGTTTCCGATAACGGAAGACAATGCACGTCCAATGAATTTAAAATGTTTATGACCAATAATGGTATAAATCACATATTAAACATCTCCTGGTCACCCAGCAACTAATGGCCAAGCAGAGATTTGCGTCAAAACAGTAAAATAATCGCTTTATGCAAGCATGAATTTTGACAAAAACTGTGATTTTGACATCACATTAAATATATTTCTAATGGACTATAGGAACACGATTCATTGTACAAGTGGGGAATCACCTGTTAAATTATTTCTAGGGCTAATGTTGGAAACACGATTTTCGTAGTTGAAACCACATTTGGTGACAGAACACATAAAACAACAACAGGACAAAAGAGTTAGAAATTATAACGGTAATAGAAATGTAAGTTTTTCAAAAGGTCAACAAGTCATGGTCAGGGACTATAAAAATCCAAACAAGGCAGGTTGGACTCAGGCAGTTGTAAGGGAAAGACTAGGATCTCGATCATTTTATTGCATCTTAAAACACAACAATCGAAAAATAAAACGTCATCTAAATCAAATAAGAAATCAAGAAAATGTAAAATGAAATGAAAATTAAAAGCAAAATACAAATTTTTATAATAACATTCATGAAGACACATAAAATGAAAATTGTGACAAAAACACTAAACAAACGTCACCAGTAAGATATTTGAGACTACGTAAGGAGGAAAAGGAAGTGAAGTCTATTGACAATATATAATTATAAAATGTAATTTAAAAATATAAATGAAATGAAAGTGCAAAACAAAATGAATTGAAAAACTGTTGAAATTTAAATAAAAATGTAAAATTGAAATAATGAACTATATTTAAATGAATACTAAAAGAAAAGATTGAATTGTAACTCAATATACCAATATTATCTCATATGTATAAAGCGTACATTATTAATGACTTAAGATATGATATTTGTTTTATACATATATGAATATGTTATATTAATTACTAATAAGCAAAAATAAGAAGGGGCATGTTAGGTATTATACGTTTATCATAACACGGTCACTCTTAAGCGCCTGCATGTCATGTAAATTCTTATTAATAAAACAGGTGGAACTCAAGCTTGTATAAATACACAACAATAAGTAACTCCCGTATTTTCATTCTGTTATTAAATATGCCTTCTCTAACTAATCACAGAACCATTCTATGGGTCTTATTTATTAACAACCTTATGCAAGGTGACATTGACAGTGAGGCCCTCGTAAGGCAGCTACACTTCTCTGCCCCTTGCAGAAGTACTCGTAATTACCTTCCACTAACTCTTCCTTATTGTAGATCGAAGTATGCACTGCACGATCCGTTCAGGGTTTTATGTTCGGACTACAATAAACTTTAAAACGTCATAGCTAGCATTAACTCTATCGCTGCTATGAAGTATTTAACACTTGTTAATCTAGCACGTAATTAGTATTATTTTGTTCCTCGATATTCTATCTTTTTTGTTTGTATCTTTCATTTCTATTTGCATGCCGCGTTCTATTCGATTTTTAGGCCATGGATTTTAAAAAAAATTCATGGTCTATTGTGTTTGTCGGAACGGAAATGTGCGTAACAGGCAGAAGGAGGCATCTCCGATCCCATAAACTATATATATTCTGAATCAGTATCAATAGCCGAGTCGATTGAGCCATGTCTGTCTGTCCGTCTGTCTGTCTGTCCGTCTGTCTGTCTGTCCGTCTGTCTGTCTGTCCGTCTGTCTGTCTGTATGAACACCTGGATCTCAGATACTATAAGAGCTAGAGTCATCAAATTTTGTGACAACATACATATATATTGCAGTGTCTCAAAGTTTTTTTAAAATTTGGACACGCCCCTTCCCGCCTCTGTTAATCAGTAATAACTATTTAAAAACTACAATATTAGCTCAACAACCAAAGTTGTATATCTTATATGACAAATACCTTGCCACGGGCGTTATGTGAAAATTTCATTTAAATCGGACTATAAATAAGTGAGATATGATACAAATTAAACTCATTTTGAACATATATACTTAAACATACCTAATAATAATTTACGCAAGCATACCGAAGTTCAAATCTAGCCTCGGACACACAGCGTTTTATTAAACTTTTTATTTGCATTGTATGGTAGCAGAATTGGTTCACATTGCAGCTTTGCCAATGGGCAAAAAAGTGAGGCAATGGCCGATCGTACATTATTGTACGATTGTATATACATAAATATGTACAATTAGTTTTGCAGTTTCTGTTGTGTACCGACGAAAGAAAACTAAGTTCTAATTACATATATTGCGTAACTAAAACTTTAAAATCGCCTACCGCCGCCGCACCTTATTAATGTTTTTGAGCTTTTAATTTATTTAAAAAAATTATGAAATACAAAAGAATTTCACACATGTTGATCGCGGCAGCAATCGAACCTCGAACACACTCAATATCATTGGCCTTAGAGACCGGGATATAGTCCACTCAGCCACTGAACATCTCTCGCAGCCGTCGAAAATGGTGAGACATTAGACAAAACCGCCAAAAAAATCAAAAAAGCACATGTAATGAAATTTGGTACGCGCTTGAAATGCATATGTTACATTGCACCTATTGCCTACGGTATATTTTGATAATCCATGGCCTTATACAGTCAGTTCCTGACTGTAGCGTTTGTATTTTTCCATCCCTATCGCGTTAATTTCTCATTGCGTTTCTACTCGCATTTTTACCGCGTTTCCGTGTCGTCCGTTATGCGACGGTGCCTCTCGGTCGGTTAGGTGCGAGGTGGACTTTGTCTGGGTTCCGCGCGCAACAAGCATCGGCTTGGTGTCGTTGGACCACTTGTTAATACATTCACTACATTCAACGTCTACAAAAAAAAAAAAATAATGATCCTTAAATGGTGGCCGTGTTGCCTTGGTGTATTACCAATGTACACCTGACACACGGGGATCTTTCTGTGCTCGAAAAGGGTTATCCAGGATGGGCAAGAGACGAGGCTCATCCCTGGTCTTCACAGGCATACATTTTAGAATCAAACACATGGTAGTAGACTGTAAAGACCAGGAGATAACCAACTGGCTGATTAAGTTGGGACCGAGTCTCAAAGCGTGGAAAGGAGAACCTTTGTATCTGAAAGTGGGCAAAGACATCCCTTTGCCACAGACCAACATCATCAACCGGAACCGCCTCGACACCAGTGTATGGAAGGTGATTGCCCGGAGGAAAGAATCCCCACTCTGTCGCCTCAGCTCAGCCTGGGCCTCCCACAGACAGCATCCACGCAGGATGATGTTGCAGAGGATGAGTACCTCGCAGAGGTCACTCTCAGAGTACGTTGCTGCGATGCAGCTTGAAATGGAGCTGGAGTTGGAGAACGAGGAGGTGTCCAATATTATCGTATTGGACTCCGGCGATCGGCTATCATCACATCCACAAGGCCAAGGCAGCCTCACTGTTTTGGCCCGGATGTTAACAAAACTACACCTTCGGCTAGCCTTGATACAAGAACCACGGTGGAACCTTGAAATCATAGTCTTATTCAGCGGAAAACTACACCGCGAGCCTGCATTATGATAGGAATATGCATTAAGTACTCTAGTCTTTTAATATACGTAACCAGCAACTACATGCCCATCGACATCAGGTGACGGGAGTAGCCGAGAAAGTGGTCGCGGTCTCGGTCCACCTCTCGGGAGATGAAGCCTGCCCTCCACCAGAGCTCAGACATCTTGCTGCACACTGTGCCAGCGAGAAACTGCAGCTGATCACTGCGCGCGATGCCAACGCGCACCACACAGTGTGGAGAAGCAGTAACACGAACAGGAGGAGTAGTAATCTAGAGAAGCGACATTAATAACTAGAGTAAGGCAAGACGTTTTAGATTTAACTAGATCTCTTACACCCCAGATCTTCTAGACCTCATATATGTGTCTCCAGAGCACAGATCATACGACGATTTTGTTCGGCATCGGGTTAAACAGCTCATCTTGTACGCGCAAACAGAATGTGATACATTTTGAAGTTCAGGCAACCTCTTGAACTGGAAGCTGCAGTGAACGAGATTAGCACCTTTATGTACCGAGCCTTTGAGGCTATGTTCAGGAATACATAGAAAAAGATGAACCCTGGTCGAACGACAGGGTTGAGATACTGAGACGTTCCACCCGCCAACTATTCAACTGAGCGAAGAGATCTGGTGAATGAGATAAATACGAGAGAATCCTAACCTGGCATAACAATGAGATAAGCGATGCCAAGCGGAAGAACTACAGAAACTTCTGCCAAGCCATTGTGAGCACGAATGAGGGAGCAAGACTGCATAGGGTATTGGCTAACCGTCTACCCGATGCTAACTTGCTAATGGTGAAATCACAATGAATAACCAGCAGAAACTCAAACGCACTTTCCAGGCAGTACATTTGTCTATGAGGGCGGGTCAAATCAGGATTGGACGAGACCGAGAGCTACTGATTGATGTACCGCCAAGCAGTTACTTAAAGCAACTTAAAATACGCAAAAAGCAACTTCCAACCCAGAAGTCTCCGGGCCTTGACAAGATCTTGTCTTCTTTCTTGGAACAAGTGCAAGAAGTGATCCTTTCAAGGCTCCGGTAGGTCTTTACTAGCAGGATGTATGGAGTAGTTTTTCGAACTTTTAACTGGTAGCAATTTTACGACAAATATTTCATATTTATCCGACAAGGATTCTGTCAATTAAATAACTGAATAACTGAATAACCGAAATAACTGCGAACCACAATTTTTTAACAAAATTAACTTAACCCAAAATTTGATTTTCATCAACCAGAAATTTGACATCGTACGGCTGAGAAATTGCAAAAAGTTGTACATTTTGAAAACAAATTTAACTGCTTGCCATGTTACAACATTTGGTGGCTTTTACTATTAGTCTCTGAGATAGCGGGGCTTATTCGCCTATATACGTTAGAACGGACGGACGGACGAAGAGACAGACAGACATTGCTCCTAGCTCAGCTGTTGATGCTGATGCATAATATATATACTTCACATGGTCGGTTACGCACATTCCTCGTTCCGACAAACACAATAGCCCAAGCAGTTTTTTTAAATCCATGGCTTAAAAAGTAAATTTAATCGGAATGAGAAAGGGCAAGAAATAGAAAGAATCGAGGCAGTAAGAAAAGACAAGTTTAGTTAACATAAATACATTACATTTCGTCTTGTATTGTACTGTCTTAAATACTATATAAAAATTCCGACCACTTATTCAATCAATAACCAACAAATCATTGTTAATAATACGAGTTAAGCTGCGCAATTCCTTCCAGTTTATAAAACTATAAAACGTTATTGAACGCTCCGCGCTAAATATCCTAATGTATGTCCTTACATATACGAGTCCACTGTATATCGTTCAGCTTCATCGAGCATGTGTCGAAAGTCGACCGGTTCGACAAGGGGTGCGACCGGTCCTGTGCCAGGACGAACAGGACCATGACCGTTCATTATTGTGGTTGGTCGCTTAACATTGTCCGCTGAACTTTCTTGATTCTTAAGGTGACCGTTCATCATGCTCACATGGTGACTGATCGTAGGTACTGCGCCGGGCATATTCGTTTCCAGATCGTGCAGTATGGCATCTGTCTGATCATTGCGGATCATGTGGTTGTCCAAAGTCTCATTATCATTCTCATCTTCCTCTTTGCCAATTAACTGTTTAATGTGGTTACGTATAAGACGCTCGAATTCCCGCTGTACCGACGGGCTATCCGTGTCGCCGTCGACCTGTGAAAAGCAGATAGTTGATGTAGCCAGCATTTGTAAGCCGCCCAAATATACTTACAATCTGCAGCCGATTGCTGCTATCCATGGTCTTCAACATGGGCAGCGTCTGCTCGCGAAACAACTCTAGTCGCCGCCTAAACGAGGAAACTGTATCGTCTATACGTCCGCGTCCCAGCTGCAGTTTTGAGCAGTCTAGCAAAATAGTGGGTGGACGTTGTCTGTACTGAAATTCAAAATTAACAAAATAGGAATACAAATTTATACTTATTATCATATATACTATAGTGCACGATTTTTATTTATACAAGATTTAAATTGTTTCTGACTTTAGAGACAATTAAAAGAAAAAACCAGTTAGAAACGCAACAGTCGCGCGGCACGCGACAGTGGGATACCCTTCGACCTATGTTCCTATGTATGTACACATATGCATATGCACATGCTTTGAAAATATTCCCGACAGATGGCGCTCGCGCTTTTGCGCTCGCCCGGCTCCCTTGTTAGCTGACACAAGCACTTGGTTTTATGGTCATACTTTCTTAAACATATTAACTTATGTGTTTATTGTCCGATCGGATTGTAATTTCGAGAATACATAGATAATTCAGCTTATGTTAAAGTCAGAAAGTTGTATCTTTTACACAGCGCTTGCAAATTGAGTTCAAAAAATAAATTATTGATTTTCAGGTGCGGTGGGCGTGGTACCCAACATTTGAAATAAACTTGATCTGCGCCTGGTACACAGAAACCTTCATACCGAATTTGGTGTCTATACCTCTTATAATAGCTGAAATCTGTGTGTTCATCTGGTTATCCGGACATCCGGACAGACAGACAGACATGGCTTAATCGACTCGGCTAGTGATCCTGAGCAAGAATATATATGCTTTGTAGGGTCTGCCACGCCTCCTTCTGCCTGTTACATACATTTGACCATTTTTAATGGCCGAAGGGTATAAAAAAAAACGAACGGTACAGTCCGGCACGCCCAACAATAAGTTGCCCTTCGCTCTGTTTAACCAATAAAAATACATAATCAATTAACAGAGTCTAATACCGTAGGTAGTGCTCATGAGCTATCACATACATTTCCACAAAGTAAGTATACCCTTGCCTGCCTCCTTTGGTAGCTGACAGAAACACTTGGTATTCTGGTCATAATTTCTTGAATAACTTCTGAGTTTATTGTCCGACCAAATTGAAGATTGGAAGATACGTCGATATTTTAATCAGCTTAGTATATGTGAAATTATTGAATGTGTATCTTTTATAAAATTAAATTACTGATTTTAGGGGGCGATCGGCGTGGCACCCAACAATTGAAATAAACTTGCTCTCTCGCTTTTATAATAGCTGAGATGTGTGTTCACACAGACAGACGGACATCCGGACAGACAATCGACTCGACTAGATATATATATTTTATATATTTTTATATTTTTAGCCCACGCCTCCTTATACATTTGCACAAAGTAAGATTACCCTTTTTTGACTAATTTTATTGATCGAAGGGTATAAAGTAAATTTATTCTAAAACATACAAACGCTACAGTCAGGAGTTGACTGTATAAGGCCATGGATTATCATAGTAGGCAATAAGTATATGTAGGTATGCATTTCTAG
Organism: Zaprionus nigranus; assembly: GCA_018903425.1. Lineage (NCBI taxonomy): Eukaryota > Metazoa > Arthropoda > Insecta > Diptera > Drosophilidae > Zaprionus > Zaprionus nigranus. The sequence continues at coordinate 603,340 of JAEIGD010000036.1, read as the reverse complement.
CGCGTACCAAATTTCATTATATGTATGTGTTTCTTCTTGATTTTTTTGACAAGAACTAAGAATGCATATTGCGTCTTGTCGTTTTGTCTAATGTCTCACCATTTTCGACGACTGCGAGAGATGTTCAGTGGCTGAGTGGACTGTGTCCCGGACTCTAAGGTCAATGATATTGAGCGTGTTCGAGGTTCGATTGATGCCGCGATCCGATCAACATGTGAAATTTTTATGTTTTTTCATATTTTATTTTGGTAATTATTAAATATGTTCTCCGATTTTTTTTAATTTTTTTTTACAGGTAGGGCTATTTTTAGGCCATGGATTTTAAAAAAATTCATGGTCTATTGTGTTTGTCTGAACGGAAATGTGCGTAACAGGCAGAAGGAGGCATCTCCGATCCCATAAACTATATACATCTGAATCAGTATCAGTAGCCGAGTCGATTGAGCCATGTCTGTCTGTCCGTCTGTCTGTCCGTCTGTCTGTCTGTCCGTCTGTCCGTCTGTCTTTCTGTATGAACACCTGGATCTCAGAAACTATAAGAGCTAGAGTCATCAAATTTTGTGACAACATACATAAATATTTGCAGTGTCTCAAAGTTTTTTTAAAATTTGGACACGCTCCTTCCCGCCTCTGTTAATCAGTAATAACTATTTAAAAACTACAATATTAGCTCAACAACCAAAGTTGTATATCTTATATGACAAATACCTTGCCACGGGCGTTATGTGAAAATTTCATTTAAATCGGACTATAAATAAGTGAGATATGATACAAATTAAACTCATTTTGAACATACAATATACTTAAACATACCTAATAATAATTTACGCAAGCATACCGAAGTTCAAATCTAGCCTCGGACACACAGCGTTTTATTAAACTTTTTATTTGCATTGTATGGTAGCAGAATTGGTTCACATTGAAGCTTTGCCAATGGGCAAAAAAGTGAGGCAATGGCCGAGTGGTTAGAGTGGCGGACGGCTGCGAGGGAGTGCGTGTGTTAAACTTCCCGGTGCCGTCTGGTGTGAAATTTCATTCATTAATTAATTTACTTTATTTTGTTTATTTTTTTTTATTCTAAAAGAATAGTTACAGTCAAACAAATTAAATTATTTTATTTTGTCTGTTATGACTTTGCATGTTCAGTTAGATTCCAATTGGATGTTTCCTATTTTGTTTTGCTCTCAATCTTTTGCAATTAGAATGTTAGAAAATAACAGAGATCATAAGCCCTTGTAAAATTATGAATGTGCGAGTGGGACGCCCATACATACATGTCTGTATATCCATATGTATGTATTGGCGTCCCACTTCAACATATATTATTGTACGATTGTATATACATAAATATGTACAATTAGTTTTGCAGTTTCTGTTGTGTACCGACGAAAGAAAACTAAGTTCTAATTACATACATAATATTGCGTAACTAAAACTTTAAAATCGCCTACCGCCGCCGCACCTTATTAATGTTTTTGAGCTTTTAATTTATTTAAAAAAATTATCAAATATAAAAGAATTTCACACATGTTGATCGCGGCAGCAATCGAACCTCGAACACACTCAATATCATTGGCCTTAGAGACCGGGATATAGTCCACTCAGCCACTGAACATCTCTCGCAGCCGTCGAAAATGGTGAGACATTAGACAAAACCGCCAAAAAAATCAAAAAGAAGCACATGTAATGAAATTTGGTACGCGCTTGAAATGCATATGTTACATTGCACCTATTGCCTACGGTATATTTTGATAATCCATGGCCTTATACTCAGTCAGTTCCTGACTGTAGCGTTTGTATTTTTATGATGAATTTAGGTGAATGACAGAAGTCTCGGACTCTTCTAGTTTTTTTTAATTGAATTTTGAAAATAATTAAATTTGCATGTATGTTAATAGTTATTACTGATTTACAAAGGCGGAAAGGGGCGTGTCCAAATTTTAAAAAAACTTTGAGACACTGCAATATATACGCATGTTATCACAAAATTTGATGACTCTAGCTCTTACAGTTTCTGAGATCCAGGTGTTCATACAGACATACAGACGGACAGACAGACATGGCTCAATCGACTCGGCTGTTGATACTGATTCAGAATATATATAGTTTATGGGGTCGGAGAAGCCTCCTTCTGCCTGTTACGCACATTTCCGTTCCGACAAACACAATAGACCATGAATTTTTTTTAAAATCCATGGCCTAAACAGTCTGTTTGTCTGTGTATCGGTACCCAACGCAAATTAATCTCGGAGTTTTTCAGTTATCTTGATGAAGCTTGGCACACATACTGTTTATTACTGTTCGTGCTAAATAATTCGGAACGGGAGTGTAGTGTAAATGGAAGCAGACATTTATGACTTATATCGTATGTACATTGCTTAATAATATAAAAGGCCATTATAAATTGAAGTAAACTTAATCTACGGACAGAGAGATCGACAAAGTCGTCTGGCCTGGGATTCACCCACTTTTCTTTACGCCTAGTCATTGACGAAATTTGAACACAATGGTACAAAGAATCATAAATATATCGTCCATATGTTTATTTAAAACTTGTGAAACTCTAATTTCGTATTAACGCTGTTCAATAATATAAACAGCTTATAAGTAAAAACTGCCACCTTGTATATCTATTCTTTCCCCTGCTGAGCCAAGAGCTCTCTATCGAGTCCCTATCCAAACTGAATAAACAAATTAACTGAAATTTAGAAATTGCTTATTTTACCTTATTTTCAAAATATTTAACCTGCTGCAGATTGCGTGGATAGCCGTCGATAATAATGCCAGTTTTTCCCTGCAGCTGGCGAATATTGTTGTCGAGCATCTGGTTTAGCGACTTTTCCGGGGCCATTTCGCCGGCGGCGAGGGCCTCCTTGACAGAATAACTGTCGGTATTGGCACGTGGCGCAGTGTCAGTTATGTTGCGCAGTAGTCGACCAACGCTAAGATAATTCGAAGCCGAAGTTTTAGAAAATATTGAAAACGGAAACAGCATGTTTCACTGCCTGCTTACCTGATGTGGCCCCAGCCGGGATTCAGGCCGATTGCTTTTAGGCATAAAGTCGCTTTATTGCTGCCGGGACCACCAATGACCCAAATTACTGGCGGTATGGTTGGCTTGTCGGCGGCGACCGCACTTGTAATAGCAAGATTGAGCTTGGGCTGTTGAGTGACAATCACGCTGCTGTTGCTTTCCGAACCCTTGGCGCCTGCTCGCATGGTTGCAGCTGCAGTGGCCGCATTGGCAGCTATTTGCGTGATCACGGCATTCGTTACACTGGCATTAGCGACTTGGTCTGCAATGTGAGGCGCTTGGACTTGACTAGGTGCGGTGTCTACG